>CAHIKZ030000788.1:270000-395000 GCA_903632075.3 Acanthosepion pharaonis
GAATTCGAACTCGGCTCTCCGATTCCTCAATCCAAGCCGCTATCCATTACTGTACCCTTTTTAAATTTTATGATGTCAACATACACGTGTAGTAACGTCAAGGTAATTAAATTACGGAGATGTCTAACTATCCTTTAAAAATTATTTAATGCTATTAGTTAAAAGCTAGATATTTTTAAACTGTCATTTTAATAAAGATTTTTTAGTGCAGTATTTATATTAAATTATATTAAGGACTGGTTGCAATTTTTTAATATCTATAGCTTCAAGGATTTTTAGTTTTTGTTTATTATTTTCATGAAAAAGTATCGATATTCAACAAGAATTTTATATATGTTATATTGTATAATAAATATAAAATGTTTATCATTGATCATTAATATCTATTATATATGTAAATAATGAAATACAAATTCCCTTGAAAAAAAGAAAGAAAGGAAAACAAAAAATGCTAAAGATTGAACGGAACGTGGGAAAAAAAAGAAAAAAGAAAACGACAAATTGTTACGACAACCTACAGGTACACACATCCATGCAAACGAACGCATGCGCGCAAATGCACATCCGCACAGACAGGCGCCTGGTCGCACGCGCACAATCGCAGACATGAACATAAAAATACGAAAAAAATTACACCAATGATAAGTGTATAAAAAGGAAAAAATAAAATAAAAAATAAGCAGTAAATTGCTGATATCCCCTGAAGAGTGGACGCAGAGGCTCGCCTACGCAACTCTGGACTCGGGATGCTGAAAGTAACATCAGTTAGCCAGGTGACAAACTTTTACTTATCTTAATCCTCTCTCTCTCTCTCTCTCTATATATATATATATATATATATATATATATATATATATATATAAAGGTAACAAATCCGTTGGATTTGAATTGGATCCTATAAAATATTACAGACCAAATACCTAATAACCAACAAAATCCCAAATCCGCTCAAATTGGGAATAGTCAATTTCGACAGACGAAGATATCGTCTGTTCCCAATATATATGAGGGGATTTAGGATTTTATTCTTAAATACACACTGACACACACACACACACGCGCACACACTCACACACACACATATATATATATATATGTTACATACATACATATATATATATGTTACATACATACACACCACAAATTCGCTTTCACGACGTTTGACACTACATTTGAATGATTACTCTAACATTTTTAGGCATTTAAAATAACATGCCTGTCCGCGTACACAATTCCGTAAAATCCTTGTTGAAAACACAATTTTACTTAAACATGAAAACAATAAACAAAAACTAAAAATTCTTGAAGCAATATACATAAAACTATTCAAACCTAACCTGAACAAAATAAACTACGAAATCTCCACAAATATTCTTAAATGCCTAGAATTGGTAACAGAAGCCATTGGTTTATACCAACGGCTTCCCATACTTAATTCTTCTCGTTTTCACTTTCGCGTGGTCATGTGTGACGTCATGAGCTGTGGTGCGATTTTCGTTTTCAGCGTCTTATATGCACGAGTTTGTCGTTGCTTGGAAATCTTCCATGTAAACTGAAATAGACTATCATGACATTCTTGTCCGTGTATTGCTTAATATATTGTACTGTAATTGTCGTCTTTGATAATGGCTTATGTAAGCCGAAAGCTTAGATAGGATTAAAAAATATGGATCCATATTGTGATTTTCTTTCTGCTAATGATAATGTTATTAAGCTTATCAGACGATATGAAAAGAATTTACATAAAATAGACAACACTTCTATATTATTTAATGAAACATGTATCAATGAAAAAATGCTGCCTAAATACACACACACAATATATATATATTTTTATTTTGTTTTATTTGTTTTTCATAAACGCTGTTTTCGTTCAATTTGCGGTTATACACAGCAGGACAAAATCTCTAACCCTGGTCTTTTCATCAAATGTGGCGTCGGTGGTATTGAATCCTTTCTGATGCAATCACTGTTCAGATTGGCTGGTCATGTAATCAGAATGAATGATGCCGAAAATCCTCATGTATAGACAACTTTTTCATGGTAAGCGTAACGTAGGACATCCTTGGTTACACTACAAGGATAAAGTTAAATACAATTTAATTGCTGCAAACATCCCTAGAGAGGAAATCGTACTTGCTGTTGAAAACTGAGCAAAACTGGAGAAACAGCTGCTACCGAGGTATAACTTTGAAAAGAATCATCTCAACCATCTGAGAGAATTAAGGATTAACACTAAATCTCGGGTGAATATATCCGCCCATATGACTGTTAAAACCTTCAGTATGCGCTTCGTGTGGATTTGTTTGCAAATCCCGTGCAGGATTATTGTCTGATACGAAACATTAACATAAAAATTGAACTGAAAGACACCCATACGATGGAAGGGTCCATTATATATATATAACCCTCAACAGAATGCACTGTATGGCCGTTTCGTCCTATCTGGGACTCATCAGCATTGCGCATCCACTACCGAGAATCGAACCCGGACCGTTTCGATAAAACGCAGACTTCATACCAACTTTACCATTAGTCTCGTGGTGACGAAGAAAACACAAACTAGACTCGATATAGCGCCAATACTCACTCAGTTCCACAGCGATCCTCATCCAAGTATTCACACCTCAGAACACTCCCCCAGTATCTTTGACGAATTACTAAATGAATTATATATATATATATATATATATATATATATATATATATATATATATATATATATATATATATATATATATATATATATATTGTGGTCTTCAACTTATGACAGATTTGTGTTCCTATGATGTATCGTAACAGTAAGCCCCAAAGTCCAACCCTTACCTCACAGTCGGTGGGGGGTGTAAACGGTAGTGTCAGAGTTATGCAGCCCGGAACTTCGTTCCTGGTAGGGGCCACCAAAGGCGGACAGGTCTGACACACACGCCGGCTAACAAGGGCTCTGGTGAAAATCCAAGGAGCGCCTGCATCGGTAACCGGCGGCTTCTGGTCGTTCCTGTCTCTGCGTCTGTGGGAATCCCGCAGCAAGCAAGAACGTTATCCGAGTAGGCCTGGGTACCCTACTTCTGTAATTTATCCCAAGAATCTTCTTCTCATAACAGGAAGAAGCCGGCTCAATCCGCCCAGGGTGAATGCCGCATCAGTACAGTAGTAGTAGTATCGTAACGCCATTTTTCCTTCGTAACGTACCCTCGATTTTCCGTGAATTAGCACTTATATCACTCATTCATATATCACAACACATTTCCATGACATATATTAAATGAATTAAGACTAATAAAATACATGGCTGACTGTTAAAATTACACTTTTAAGTGTCGAATCTAGGTTCGTTGTCAGTGTTGTTGCTCCCATGTCACTAGAGGTTTCGGGTCTAAATAAACAACAGACTTCTCCGATGGCAGACCCAACCGTGTATGATCAGTATTCGGCCCCCACCCAGAATAAAATTTGCTACTAGCTTTAGGACGTGCTTTATATAAGTTCCCCCAGAAAACTTAAATATAATACATAAAATGAAATTGTTCTAAGCTGCTTCTATGTTTATTGCCAGTGATGTCACTGGCTCTCGGTATATCAGACTAGCAGTAGAGCCCGGCGTTGCCGGGGATGTAAACAGTAAGAGATAGATCAAGTATCGACCATCATAAATACTGAAAAATAAAATTGACAAAAAGATTATTGTTTAAGGTTGTCGGACATTTTCGATTTGTCAAACTGAAAACTTTTATTGTTTTTTCGTTTTTTTTTCGATTTGAATTTCAAAAACAATTGTCTTCAAATGGAAAAACATTGAATTTTCAATCGTTATGAAACACTATCGATGGTTGAAAAATAGAAAAGAACGTTCGACGAACACACACACACTCACACACACACACAGAGTTTAACACACACAGGTCTAATTAACCTGGGTTTTATAAGTATAACTCTGTGGTGATGGTTTATTTTCAAATTGATTTCAAGCACCTGTCAGAACCATCAGAAGAGAAAATGTAGAAACCTGATCCAATATATAAACACGCGTTTCGGACACACACACACACACAATCTTCCGCATCAACAAATCTAAGGAGGAGCAAAAACAGAATGTTTTTCTTTTTTTTATCCACAAGATAAAAAAAAATATATATGTATAATATGGCACACAAAAAGCGAAGTCACCTGGCGACAACGTTCGTTTTAATTTCAGAGTTTAACAACTAATTAGTGCGGTGATGGTATGACGCACCCACCATCAGAAGAGCTTACTCCGCGTTTCGGATCCAGTGTATGTACACAAAGACGAACACACAATATTAATATGTATATATATATATATATATATATATATATATATATATATATATATATATATATATATATATATATTCACACAAAATTGCAACACACAAAAACAAATGCAAAGTTTAATTTTTAATTGTCTTCGAGACATCTTCATAACGGATTCGGAGGTTCAATATTATTTGAATTGTTTGCGACGATGGATTTCGCCAATTAAATCATTAAACATTTGTTCCGAATTTGTAAATGAATGAAAAGACTTTTGGATAATAAGTGCGACATTACTGTAATTATTGTTTGACAGAAAATTTACCAGTAAAAATTTCGTATATCACCATATTTGTACACGAACGCACAACTGTAAAAATTTAAAATCAAACTCAGCGTTGCTTGCGCTCCAAAAACAATAACTCATTTCCAATAGCATTTTCGGATACAAGACATCTAAGAGAAAAAACAAGAACACCATCTATTCATACCTGAAGATGTCTGTAGGAACAGACGAAAGCTTGTAAAAATAAAATTAAGAACTAATACGGCAGAAATTTATAGAAACAAGGATCTTTTCATTCATAACGGATTTTTTGTATATTATTTGAATTGTTTGAGACGATGGATTTTCGCCAATTAAATCATTAACCTTTGCATTTGTTTTTTTGTGAATAATTCATGCATTTGTAAATTGATTGCACGTTTATCGTAATATATATATATATATATATATATATATATATATATATATATATATATATATATATCAATGAATGCTAATGTCAGTGTGTCACACTTTTTCAACTTTACTCCTAGAGGACGTAGCTCAACATATCATACTATTTTGCAATGAGTCCGACTCCGTGATCATTTTTTTTCAACCGTTAGGGGCCAGGTCCGAACCCGCAAACCTAAAATTTTCAATGGTGACTTGTATATATATATATATATATATATATATATATATATATATATATATATGTGTGTGTGTGTGTGTGTGTGTGTGTGTGTGTGTGTGTGTGTGTGTGTATTCAACAAAAGTGTGTGTAGTTTAATGAGGAAAAAAAGTAGTCATTTTACACAACAAAAGTCAAAGGAGACCCTCCATTCTCGTACTAGAAACCTATACGCAACGAGGAGATAAGTGGACACACACACATACCTCATACATATATATATATATATATATATATATATATATATATATATATATATATATATATATATATATATATATATATATATATATATGTAGTCGACTCTACCGTCGAATTCGACGTATGAGGGTCAAGCAGATCAGTTCCCAGGAAACCGACAGCCCGACAACAGCACATGAGATTTGATTATAGTGGTGAAGGTTTCGTGTAAGACCAACAACACTTTTTGAAGGGAGGAATACAGAGACCTGGTGCACTATGTGCCACAAGGTCCCCAAACAACCCTCCGCAGGTTTGGAATTCAGAGTTGACCTTCTCCTAGGCCATATATATATATATATATATATATATATATATATATATATATATATATATATATATATTGAAGCTGTCAGACCGTCACCTGAAGATTGCGTTCAAGCGTGAGACTATCGTCATTCAGTGTTGACCTCAGTGTTCAATTTTATATTCACATTTGCTCTATTCCTAATATTGACCGCTTTTATATTGGGGTCTTCAACTTATCACAGATTTGTGTTCCTGTGATGTGTCGTAACGCGATTTTCCCTTCAAGTTGTAACATACCAACAATTTTCCGTGAATAAGCACTTATATCACTCACTTATATCACAACACATCTCCATGACATAAACAGGGTGACCCCTAAAAAAAAAAAAAAACGGGAATTTTTTAACACTCCAATAAAACCAAGTGTGATGGAAGAAAAATTTATTATTCATAGTAATTGAAACATTCAAGGTTCACTTGATATATATATATATATATATATATATATATATATATATATATATATATATATATATATATATATATATAGTTTTAGAAACTAGGAAACCATTGATTTTAATATTAAAAGTCTCTAGAGCCCTTTCAGCCAACATCTCATCAGGAGACAATCGTTGGATTAGCGAAATGAATAATAGCGATATTGAAGAGCAAAAAAGAGGGGGAAACACACTAAAATAACGAACAAGTATATATACTTGTAACGAGGGAAGGGTTATCGTAAATAAATAGCGAGGGACAGTTAAAATAAAATATCCCCAACAGATTCAGAGACCTTATAAATTCTTTCTGCCAACAGAGAGAAGGTTTTCTTAATCCTATACAGACCGATTCCAAAAATCTTCAAATGATTATTGGAATCGGCTGTATGAATAATTCTAAACCACTGTTTTTTATACAACTTGGCACAAGCTTATATTCTCAACTAAATGTTGAGCAATAGCCGATTCCATATTCATGGGGGAAGATAGCATATTCTATCTATCTTACCAAGTCGTATTTTTGGAAAGAACGTGCTGATTAATTCTAGTTTCCAAATGCAAGGTTGTACGCCCCACATAACCAGCAGCACACTGGCAATTAAATTCATATACTAAATTACTCAATTTGATGTAGGGCAATACATCCTTGCGAAAAGACGGAAACGCAGACCTAGTTTGAAAAAATGCTACGTAAAGCAACTGATGGGAAACAACCCGAAACCAACATAACCTGCTTAATTAAGCCCTGACCACTATCCCCAATCCAGGGAATCTTCAAATAAACTGGACATTTAGAAGGCCCTGATTTTAGGGGAATGAAATTTAGTTTTCTTACTTATAATGTAGTCAATAAGGGCCTCCGGATAGCCGTTACTATGAAAATCTCCCTAATGTTCCCAAATTCACGGTCCAATCTAATAGGGGAACACACTTTAAGCGCTCTATACACCAAGGTTTTAACGAGATTAATTTTCCTTGATGCAGGAGCAAATGAACGCCAATTAAATAAAGTCCAGTAAAGGTGGGTTTACGATAAATGCTAGTAATAAAACCACCTCTACTGCGTTCAACAAAACATCCAAAAGGCAGACAGTTGTCTTTCTCCCTTCCATAGTGAAAGACAAACCATTGTGTAAGGAGTTGAGCTCATTAAAGAACTCAACAGCCTCACTTTTATTAGAGAATGTTGCAAAGGTGTCATCGACATATCTAACGTAAACAAATGGTTTAGACACTTTGATGAAAAGTAACATTTCATGGTAGCCCACAAAAATATCAGCTAATGCAGGGCCAAGGGACTGCCCATCTGGACCCCATCCACTTGACTATACATAATATTGTCAAAACTGAACTCCACCGAACTAGTACATAGTATCATGAGTTCTATAAATATATCCTTAGGAAAAGGAGGTGGAGCAATGTTACCTTCGTATAAAAAAAGTTTGCACAGATATCAATAGTTTCCCTCAATGGTACGATAGTAAATAGACTGGACACATCAAAGGAACACATAAAATCAGTCTCAGGGCAAGACTGTATGGCCTGTAGGCGCGTTCAACAAACGTGAACGAATCAGGTATACAATGCTTAGCAAAAAATGTTTGGACCGGTTGTATGACCTGCAGAAGCCATTGAGCCAGAGAATGTTGGGATGAACCAATCATTGAAAGTATTGGTCTCAATGGAACGTCCTTCTTATGAACTTTTGGAAGATCATAAAGCCTTGGTCTAAGGGAACCAGAAGGTCTAATCCTGTCATAAGTCTCTTTGAAAAGTAAAAGTAACCTTTTCTAAACAAGTATAATAGACGTTTCTGAATTTTAATTTCATTTCTGTACGTGTTGTCACAGTCAAGTTTCAACTGGACCAATTTTTTTGAACTTTTCTGAATCATTCAAAATAGTCAACATCTTTTGGATGTAATCTACCCGGTCCAGTAGAACAACACCAGCACCCTTGTCCGGTTTACAAATATAAATATCATTATTAGATTTCAAAGATTTAACAAATTTTAAATTGAGTTTTGACCAGACAAAATCAAAAGAGTCAATAGAAGAATTACAATAACGATAAGCCAAGTCTTTTCAACCTTGACTTCAATGTAATAACGTGATCCGATGAACAAGGAACATGGTGTTTAAGTTGCGAGAACAACACCTCAAATGCTGCCAGTGTCTCCTCTTTATCAATCTTAATCGGAGGAATACAAAATTGCAAGCCCCTCGACAAGACTGCACTTTCACTCTTTGAAAGGTGAAAACTAGAGTAATTGAAAATATGCTTACCTTCAGTACCAGAGTCACAACCATATCTGGAGCGAATAAGCAATGTAAGCTGTTTTTCAAATTTCGTGTGTTAACGTTGTTTGGCAAATGCATCACCATTAGCCAAATATTTACAGAAACGAAAAAAGTCAAAGAAGGACAAAAAACTTTTAACTTTAAATAGACAACCATGTCTGAAGTTAATATAAAACTCAAGTTGCTTCAGCGACTTATTAATCTCATCTTGAATAAACGCCCGCTCAATTGTCAAACTAGGTCTAACCTTCGAGTGAAAAATTCTTTTGGAAATGAAGAGTGGTGCTACGTCTTGCTCTAAACAGGAACGTAGGAAAGAGATAGATAGTCTTAATGACCTAATTTTACTCTTTAATCGTAATAGATTATTCAATTCTTTAATTTGTTGATGGGAGTACCTCTTCCTAAAATAAATAAACAATTGTTTGGAGGTACAAAATTTATAAATAGTTTTAAAAACGAGGAAACCATTGATTTTAATATTAAAAGTCTCTAGAGCCCTTTCAGCCAACATCTCATCAGGAGACAATCGTTGGATTAGCGAAATGAATAATAGCGATATTGAAGAGCAAAAAAGAGGGGAAACACACTAAAATAACGAACAAGTATATATACTTGTAACGAGGAAGGGTTATCGTGTAAATAAATAGCGAGGGACAGTTAAAAATAAAATATCCCCAACAGATTCAGAGACCTTATAAATTTTTTCTGCCGGCAGAGAAGGTTTTCTAAATCTATACAGACCGATTCCAAAATCTTCAAATGATTATTGGAATCGGCTGTATGAATAATTTAAACCACTTTTTTTATACAACTTGGCACAAGCTATATTCTCAACTAAATGTTGAGCAATAGCGTTATTTTAGTGTGTTTCCCCTTTTTTTTGCTCTTCAATATCGCTATTATTCATTTCGCTAATCCAACGATTGTCTCTGATGAGATGTTGGCTGAAAAATCTAGAGACCTTTAATATTAAAATCAATGGCTTCCTAGTTTTAAAACTATTTATAAATTTTGTACCTTCAAACATTTGTTTATATATATATATATATATATATATATATATATATATAGGCTGACCCCCAAAAATGGGAACTTTTTAACAATCCAATAAAACCAAGAGAGATGGAAGAAAAATATTTTATTCATAGTAACTGAAACCTTAAAACATGCCATTTAAGAAACAATGATGAAATTTTCATTTTTTTAAAATTACGTTCTGTAGATGGCGTCCTCCTGTACGAATGCATTCTTGAAATCTGCTGTTGAGATTCCTCATTGACTGCTGCAACATCTCAGCTGGGATACTGTGAATTTCATCTTGAATTCTAAATGGCGAAATGTTTACTTGCTCAAGATCACTATCTCGCAGTGTTGCTACTTTCTCATATCTGGCAATACACACTTCAAAAATTCCCATTTTTGGGGGTCACCCTGTATTAAATGAATTAGGACTAATAAAATACATGACTGTTAAAATTACTTTTAAGTGCCGTTCGTCGTCAGTGTTGTTGCTCCCATGTCACTAGAAATTTCCGATCTAAATAAACCACAGATTTCTTCGATGGGCGACTCTACCGGCTATGATCAGTATTCGGCCCCACCCAGAATAAATTTGCTACTAGCTTTAGGACGTGCTTTAAATAAGTTCCCCCAGAAAACTTAAATATAATAGATAAAATGAAATTATTCTAAGCTGCTTCTATGTTTATTGCCAGTGATGTCACTGGCTCTCGGCATATCAGATGACGAAGCTTAAGATCTTGTCTCCCTTGTATTACTCGGAAGCAGCAACAAATCTAAGGAAGAAAGCAAAACAGATAGGTGTTTTTCTTTTTTTTTTATCGGGAATTTACCAACTGATACTTTAACAAGAAAATGTCCTTATCTCTTACACGGAAACTATGAAAATTTCTCGGACATTCAGGCCGGTAAATGTCATTTAATACTGTTTATTATAAACAGAGCATTTACTTAAATATTAGTATATATAAAAAAGATTGTATAAACATAAAAATGTCTTAAAATAATTGTCGGACTTTGTCTACTTCTGTTGAAACTTGACTAGTGCATGGAATAATAATGCAAAATGTATTGAAAAAAGAAAGTGTACAAGAACCATATTTACATATAGACTTTTTGTACATTCCTGGTAAGACTGTTCCTGGAGAATGTGTTGATTTGAGTCGCAGTCGGGCAGAGTCTCTGGTTGAATCTCTTGATTCTCCCTCTCTTCCGGTACCAACCATATTTATATGGTCGGTACTCCACTATGCAAATTAGGTGGATCCTACCACAACAACTTCATAATATATATATATATATATATATATATATATATATATATATATATATATATATATATATATATACACCTAGTGAGCCAGACAAACCTACCTAGGTTTCACCTAAACGGATCGTCAGGAAAGTTTGGCTCACTAGGTGTATCTAGGTCTGCTCTACGTTTGTATTGAGCTCTTTTGTCAGTTAGTTGTTACTCGTATCGGGGTTTTTTCTTTGGGCTTCAGACCTGCATCTGTGCGATTTTTTTTGTCGGCAGAAGTTCATGTTTGTAGCTCTTTTCTTTTTAAAACCTTTTTTCCCTCGAGATTGATTTGATTAGCAAATCAAAAATTTGATATTTTTTCGAAACGAGTCTAGTTATCTCTCTCTCTCTCTCTCTCTCTCTCTCTCTATATATATATATATATATATATATATATATATATATATATATATATATAGGGTATCCCATAAAAAATTGACACTATTTTGTAGGCTAATTCTCGCTTAAATAATGTCAAATTTTAACGGAATTTTTAAAAACTAAGCTGACTGTGCGAACTTATCTCAATAAGTGATTTATGACAATATGCTGATGTTTTCTCTTGATTTATGTGAAAGGACAGTTCTATATCCCTCGTCTTCCTACAAGCCTAGAGCAACTTAAGCAGAGAATCTCTGACGCGCTGGAGAATGTAACGCGGGCATGCTATAGCGTGCTTGACAGGAGCTGGACTTCCAACTTGACGTGTGCTATGTCACAGATTGTTCACATATTAAAGATTTGCGAAGAATGATACAGACTGTTGCCATTTGTTGTTCACCTTAGTGTCCACTATAATATATATATATATATATATATATATATATATGCAATTTTATTATATATATTATCTATATATTATATATGCGCAGTACTTATTGGAAAGCGCTCAATATCAGTGATGGAGCTAATATATTTAGTTGGATTGATGTGAGTTTTTACTGTCAGTCAGTAAAGTGCCATACAAACTGTAATCAATCCAACTATATATATATATATATGAAGTTTTCGGCTCTTGTTTTGAAACATGAGACGTCTTATGTCGCGAATTGGAATCATATTTTTAAATAAGATTCAAAAAAAAATTTCGCTTGAAGATGGAACAGAGCTTACTTTAACTCAATTTAATTCAAATAATTATATTGAAGTTTTCGGCTCTTGTTTTGAAACATGAGACCTCTTATGTCATGAATTGGAATCATATTTTTAAATAAATAATTATATATATATATATATATATATATATATATATATATATATATATATATATGTATAGTGGACATTTTGAAGTCAAAACCCCTGAAGCGTCAGTCTGTTTCATGGCAAACGCAATCGTCAGGCCATGTGAGTTGTGTTTTGCTCGACTTTTCATATATACAGGTCAGTTATGAATTGTGGGTATTCTATTGCGTTGTGACCAGTCTATTGTCTTGTTCTGACAGTTATTTTGGTGGGAGTGGTTTGCTAATTTGTTTATTTATTTATATATTCGTGTGGATTAATTAATTTTTTTAGTTTTGTTAAGTATTTTATTTACTTATTTTCGTTTATTCGTATTTGTTTTCAATTTTCGATTTTTAAATAGCTTATCGAAAATTTGTTTTCGTGCCTGCATTTTGAGATGAGTTTTGATCGTTTATTT
Organism: Acanthosepion pharaonis; assembly: GCA_903632075.3. Taxonomy (NCBI): domain Eukaryota; kingdom Metazoa; phylum Mollusca; class Cephalopoda; order Sepiida; family Sepiidae; genus Acanthosepion; species Acanthosepion pharaonis. The sequence goes on from CAHIKZ030000788.1 coordinate 282,492, forward strand.
AGTAGTTTGCTTTCATCTAGGAACAAATTACATGTCCCGAGGAATGCGTTTAGCATGATACCGATTGTCGCCTCTTGGTATTGAGCACTTTAACCCATAAATATCGCGTACTTTAAAACTATGTTTTATCACACACACCCAACACACACACACACACACAATCGCTATCGTCTTCCTGATTACTCTTTCCTCTTCCCGCGTTTAAACAAATTTAAGCAAATGACGTCACCCATTATGAAATTATAAAAAAGAATGCATAAACATAAAATGTCTTAAAATAATTGTCGGAGTTTGTCCATTTCATAATGTGTGACGTCATTTCTTTACATTTGGATACGCTTTGAACAGATATCAATGTATGTGAGAGATTCATGGAAGATTGTAGTTTAAAGACAGTAAAATCGACCTTGCTAACCGAACGATCAACTTTCTTTGGCCGAAACGGTTAAAGGCACGACAGGCTATATGACGGCTCCGTATAGGATACAGGTTCGATTCCTGTTGGAGGAAGAATATATTCTATGAAAATTTCTCGGACATTCAGGCCGGTAAATGTTATAAATACTGTTTATTATAAAACAAACCATTTACTTAAATATTTATATCTATAAAAAAATTTATAAACATAAAATACCTTATATATATATATATATATATATATATATATATATATATATACACAAGTATAGGATTGGTGTATACGGAATAACCAACAATTACTATTCTTAAAAGAGTGCTCAATACAGAGTAGACCAAATATAATTACTTATTCGAAAATTATAACATAAATATGTTATAAAAAATATATATATATACATACATAAATATGTTATAATATATATATATATATATATATATATATAAATACGTTATATATATATATATATATACTTGGGAAAGTTTCTGTTGCGTCTCTTGTATTGTCAAACGAGTTTGATGCGAAACTACACAGTTAACTTTTTTTCTTTCCAGTGTCGTCTGCGCTTTCAAATATTTTTCTGCAATTGTTAAAGAGCCTATTTTCTTTCGCTTATAGAAGAACGGATAACATTTGAGAGTCGATGTTTTTTCACAGGTTTTTTTTTCAGTCTAGATTGAAAAAAAAATGGAGACTGCCGTAAGTGGACAACAAAATTATCAATTAGTGACAGTCTGAATAGCTCTAATCAGACTGATTCCGTTGACGTATATCTTACGGAATTGTACCAGTAGTGATTTTTTTTTTACGTCTGATCCTTCGTCTTACCGAAGTTCTTGCAAAATTAAGCTGAATTAAAATTTAAGTGGATTGGCAACACGCTGAAAGAAGAGACAATAAAAATGTTTTAAATGTCAGATTCTCTTGCAAGCAATACTATTTGAGATTTTCTGAAAGATAAAAAGAAATAAATTTAAAATATCAATAAAATCAATACAATTCGATCCATTAAAGACGCCGGTCGTAGTCAGCTAATCGAGTCATTGAGGACGATACCTTCCTTAGCTGCATTGTATCAGCAAGACGACACAGAGTTTTGGCTTCAGATTTTTTCTTCTACTACGCCGGTTGCCACCCAAGGGTAAAGAATTACTATTTAACCATAGCTGAAGGGAGAAGATTTGGATTCATAACCTTCCCAATGGTATTAGCGCGTAATTGAATGTGAGGATATCGATTCTCCGATTACTCAATCCGTGCCTAAATCGATGCCTTTACAGAGTCTCCATAATTCACCGAATAATGATGCCACAGCTGGTTTTGTACTCTTGCTATGGATTTAGAGATTCTTCATAGAATCCAAAGAAAAAATCGTACTGATCTGGCATCCAGGTTTCAGTCAATTTCTCACCGTCGTAATATAGCTTATCTAGGCTTTTTTAAAAGTATTTTCAAGGTAATGAAATGGTATGGCACCTAGATTTTATAGATTTAAGCGGGTTAGTAGATTAATGGCAAAATGTTCATCATTTTACAGCTGAATTGACTAGATTTAACTGTAAGTTCTATTCTAACAATCTCTTTCGCTTGTTGAACTCTCTTCCACCTCCATGATTCCCAGACAAATTTGGTCTTCAAAAATTGAAATGCAATGTCAATCGTTATATTCTGTCTTCTTAATTATTGTTCTTTTATTGTCTTCTCTCCTTACTAGTAGTTTTTCTTATATTCTCTAACACTCAGTAACCCCCTTGTGTCCTAGTGGCTTTATTGCCTTTGATCTTCAAAATTTGAAATGCAATGTCAATCGTTTATTCTGTCTTAATTTTGTTCTTTATTGTCTTTTGTAATAGTAGTTTTTCCTCATATTATCTACTAGTAGTCCTAGTTTTATTCTTTAATCTTCAAAAATTGAAATGCAATAATCGTTACATTTTTGTTCTTTTTAGTAAGTTTTTCTCATATTCCTTTCAGTAACCCCCATCCTAGTGGCTTTATTGCCTTTGATCTTCAAAAAATTGAAATGCAATGTCAATCGTTATCTTCTGTCTTCTTAATTCTTGTTCTTTATTGTCTTCTCTCCTTAATAGTAGTTTTTCTCATATTCTCTAACACTCAGTAACCCTTTGCGTCCTAGTGGCTTTATTGCCTTTGATCTTAAAAAATTGAAATGCAATGTCAATCGTTATCTTCGTCTTCTTAATTTTTGTTCTTTATTGTCTTCTCTCTTAATAGTCCGTACCCCTTCGTCCTAGTAGTGGCTTTTCTTTGATCTTCAAAATTGAAATGGAATGTCAATCGTTATCTTCTGTCTTCTTTTTTTGTTCTTTTATTGTCTTCTCTCCTTAATAGTAGTTTTCTCATATTCTCTAACACTCAGTAACCCTTTGCGTCCTAGTGGCTTTTATTGCCTTTGATCTTCAAAAAATTGAAATGCAATATCAATCGTTATCTTCCGTCTTCTTAATTCTTGTTCTTTTATTGTCTTCTTTCCTTAATAGTAGTTTTTCTCATATTCTCTAACACTCAGTAACCCCTTGCATCCTAGTGGCTTTATTGCCTTTAATCTTCAAAAATTGAAATGCAATGTCAATCGTTATCTTGTCTTCTTATTTCATTTTCTTTAATTGTTTTCTTTACTTAATATAGTTATTTTTCTCATGTTCTTTTAATCTCAGTAACCCCTTGCATCTTAGTATCCTTATTGCCTTGTGTGAGGCAGTTGATTAAAAAAAATTAAATATTTAAAAAATAGAAAATGTCACTGAAGTCGCCAAACCTTCCAGTAAGCATTTTTTTTCCAAAATATGAATTTCAGAAAATAAATTTCTAGGTTGGAATAAATTTTGTATTTTTGCTATCTATCCTAATTATTTGTGCCAATCATTTATTGTATAATATATTTTTTTTATATTATTATCTATTACAGTATTTAATAATTGTTTTATTATAACTATATTATATTCTATTATGTATTAACTATTATATTATTTTGTATAATTATTTATAATAAATATAATTATTTTTTGCTATCTCTCCTAATCCTTTTTGCGTGTCAATCATTTAGATAATCTTCTTCGACAAGTTATGCGCTTTTATCTGGCGCTCTTGCCTTCAATAGGTCTTTTGAGTGTGACATTTTCTAAGCCCTCTTTCCTCATAATTTGTTCTAGAAATTCTAATTGTCTCTTTCTGATTGCCTTCCATCAGCGTGTTTGATGCTATCCTGAGGGAAAGTAACTCTCTGCAACTTTTCGGGCTAACATTTTCGGCCGATATGAAGTGGAAAGACTATATTGAAACAACTGCCGGGTCTACTGCTTAGAAAGAGACACATTTTTTTCTCTTACATATCTATAAATCTTACCATTTGTCCATGCTTAGAATATTGCTGCATAGCTTGGTGCTCCTACTGTACATTTAGAGATTCTAGATGTAAATGCAAAGGAGAATCAGTAATATTATTGGTCCTAAACTGGCATCTCGGCTTCAGTCACACTCCCACCGTTTTCCTCATGGCTGTAGCATCAACAAATGATGTTTACGACTGAACATTTTCGCTACCGTTGCCCAAGCAGTAGTTTGCTGTACTAACAAATGTCTAGAAGCTAAAGGTTACTATTTTGAGTGTCTCCTGTGATTGTAGTATTTAGTATTACAATATCTATACACATTTATTTTCCTTTGCAGAAGGGTGTACACATTTTTTGGTCGACGTAAATTATATATATATATATATATATATATATATATATATATATATACAAAAATTTTTCATGTTACATCTCAACACAAAAAACATTCATCTTTCGGAAATTTAATGACTCCTCGTTGGGCGACGGTAGATAATATATATATATATATATATATATATATATATATATAAAACTAGTGAGCCAGAGAAACCTACCCAGGTTTCACAAAAGCGGATCATCAGGGAAAGCTTTGAGATGAGGTATTATGTACACTATTTAAATTATTCGGACTATTGTCCTCATCTTTGTCGCCATATTTATTACAACGTTTCGACCTTTTTTAAGTATCTGTCTATATTTCTGAGATGAGTTATTATTTACATTATTCCGACTATTGTCCTCAACTTTGTCGCCATATTTATTACAACGTTCCTGCCTTTCAGTATCTGTCTATATTTTTGAGATGAGGTACATTATTTACATTATTCGGACTATTTACATCTTTTGTTATTACAACGGACTATTATCTGTCTATATTTTTTGAGATGAGGTATTTGTCACTATTTACATTATTCGGATTTGTCACCATCTTTGTCGCCATATTTCCTGCCTTTCAGTATCTGTCTATATTTTTGAGATGAGGTATTATGTACACTATTTTTCATTATTCGGACTATTGTCCTCATTTTTGTTGCCATATTTATTACAAGGACACATAGCACAGCGGATACAGACGTTGGTTAGATCCAGTGACAGGACCCAAGTGTGTGAGTTCAATACCCGGTTAAGGCGGTGGAGAATTTTCAGAGGGAAATTAACAGGAGATAACTGATAACTGATATTCATTTAACATGGCACGTGGAACTAGGACAGTCTACCCCGGTGAGCGAAATAAAGGGTTAAGTTCGACATTCCAACCACCTGAATAAAGCCGGAGCGTACAACGGCTGAAACGTTGGAATAAATATGACGACAAAAATGAGGACAATAGTCCGAATAATGTAAATATTATCTATTCATATCTATCACAGTATCTATCTATCTATCTATCTATCTCATTGTGTTCATGTCAATCTATCACATTCTCCTCATATCTATCTATCTATCTATCTTTTTTCACTCTCTCTTCCATTTCTCTATTTCCGATTATTAATGTATCTGCCTATCGCTGTCCGGGTAGGTCTATCTATCTATCTATCTATCTATCTATCTATCTATCTATCTATCTATATTTTCCCTTTTTCCTTGAGTTCATTATGTATTTCTTTCCATTCTGTAATATAAGTAAATCTATTTCTGAATTTCCTTGCACCGTAAAAAGAAAGTAAAAAGTGTATTGTCCATTTTCTTTCCCCTAAATGAACTCGATTTGTCACAGAACACAAAAGAACCACGCCTATTTGTGTCCTCACGACATTAGCTTACATTTCGGCCTGCTATAATGTGTCACTTAGATATTTAAACGCCCGCTATTGTGTAGTGACCGGCCACTTTCTTATATATATATATAATAAACACACAATAACTTTGGTTGTCGGTTTATTCCATAGTTCTTCATTTTGTTTCTTTAGGCGGAATACTGTCTTGAAAGGTCTTGCTTTTTTTTGACAGAAACCAAGGCAAGCAAAAAGTCAAGTACTGATCTAGTTATATTTGTAGCGTACACAAAAGAAGCAGGGGTTGTCTCAAGTGGACAGCTGTTCAAGTGTTAGCTATATATATATATATATATATATATATATATATATATATATATATATATATATATATATATATATGTATGTATGTCTAGGAATCGAGTTAGAGAAATCAAACGACCAGATATAAGCAACCGTATAAAACGCGTATTGGTGTGGATTGAGAGGCTAGCAAATAAATAATCATCAAATTTATTTATGAGGTGTAAACATAACAGTACTCGATGTGGTTAGATAATCAAAAGATACATATTACTAAATATACATATACATATACCTACAAAAAAACGTATATGTTTATTTTATTTATTAATGTACGTTATATATATATATATATATATATATATATATATATATATATATATATAATAAAATAAATAAAAAAAAATATAGTCTTAAGGTGTGCTATATTTATGGGATAAAGTGCTCAATATCAGAGATAGAGCGTGTGTAAATATAAAAGTGAACATTGAAAGAGGCGACAATCTGTTTCATGCTAGACGCAATCGTCAAGCCACCAGTGTGTGTGCGTATATATATATTTAATTAATTCATCGAGTCTGATAGAAAACTCAACAGAATGCAGTGGACGGCCGTTTCGTTCTATATTTGGGACTCATCAGCAGTGCGCATCCACTACCGAGAATTGAAACCCTGACAGTTAGGTTTTCAAGCAAACATCATACCAACTGTTCCACCGGGTGTTAATGCTGATTCTATTCTCTATTGATGAATAATTAAGCATATACCCTCACCAATAGAGAATAGAATCAGCTTTAATTGAAAAACACTTTCCTATTAATAGTAGAATTAGTAAAATATTTAAAAACGTCCGAAAATTAAGCTACAGTTGCACTGAAAATCTAGAAAGTATAATAAAAAAACACAATAATAAGATCTTGAATAAACCCACATGTCAGAATAGTATTAATAAAAACCCTAGACTTAAATTAGACAAAAATAATGAAAAATTATGTGATTGTAGAAACCCAGAAGACAGCCCATTGGAAAATAAATGCTGCGTCAAATCTGTAGTGTACCAATGTACTATCTCATCCATTGAGAGTCCTAATACTAATATGATATACATTGGGTCTACGAAGAATGAATTTAAAGCCAGATGGAAGCAGCATAAGTGCTCCTTCAACAATATTAATAAAAGAAATCAGACTTCTCTATCTAAATATTTTTGGCATTTGAAGGAAATGAATAAAACACCTAATGTAAAATGGAAAATTATAAACAAAATTAGAATTTGTAAAACTTGGGATGACCCATGCCCTTTATGCCTACATGAAAAACTACACATTATTAAGTTTCTAAATAATGAAAATTTATTAAACAATAGACAGGAGTTAACGGTTTTTTGCCGACATCATCAAATTTTTGCATTGAATAATTAGCATAAAAAACAAACAAACAATAAAATAATAAATACAAATTTTAAACTCCATAGTCTAAATAAATAGTTTAAATGCCCTACCCCCCAAAAAAGAAAGAAAGATAACCCTTTATGAAGTCGTCAAAGAAACAAATGTTAGCGAATTATGACAGTTTTTTTATATACACAAAACCCTTTCAGAAAAAAATAAAAAATAAAATAAACAAATAAATAAATCTTCATAGACACTTAACCAGACTAGACGATGTCATCTTCCGCTTTAAATTACCTTACCCTGACTTGACGTCTGTGAAAGTAACTGAGATATTGATACAAATTATTAAATCTTACGCCCCTTTTCTTTAAACAATTGCTCTAGCCGTTACCATAGTAATCTTAATTTCAATAATGAATATGCTTATAAAACGCGTAAATTTCAGGAATTAGTTATTGCAAAAAAAATCGCTTGAAGTTGGAACAGAGCTTACTTTAATTCAATTTAATTCAAATAATTATATTGAAGTTTTTGGCTCTTGTTTTGAAACATGAGAACTCTTATGTAGCGATGGAATCATATTTTTAAATGAATATATATATATAATATATAAAATGAGAAGAGGAAAAACTATTCTTAGCCAATCAGATAGATCATATTGTGAACAATATTCATTTATTCCAAAAAAAAAAAAATTTTTTTTTCATATATTAGTCGCTTACTTTTGTGTTACCAGACTTTGAATTATGACACTTTGTGTCCTCCATAATTTTTTGACTAACCTATCAACCACCTCTGAATATTCATGAACGTTCATATATTTGAAAAACTTCATAAACCAATTACATCCTAGCTCTTCTATATAAATACGCGCAACAAAATAAATCCTACTTTTGCTTTGATAACGTCGCGTAAGAATGGGACTTTTTTTTGGGAGGGGCAATTTTTCCCGCATGTGATCTATGGAAAATATTTGTGATTTTCGGCTGTCATCTTTTTTTTTTTTTTTTACACAGTGGAAAAATGTCACGATGCCATTTCTAAGCAGAGGTCTCTGGTTGATGCCAGAAATGAAATGACTATAGAACACAAGTCAAAGAAAATAATAATAATAATAATAATAATAATAATGTCTCTTCTTATGGACATGGCAATCGTGCAGACATTATATTAACTTTGAAGATCTTCAAACATTTTCAATGAAAAAAAAACCGCCTAAGGGAAAAGCTTTTAAGTTTGGGCCTAGCGTATCATTAACGATACTGCAGGCTAACGAGTTTTAAACATTCTACGTTTCGCCATTCTTCGCTGTGCGTGTTGTTTGTTTGTTCCCTTCTCTTTTGTTGTTCGTGTGTGTGTGTGCATTGGTGGGGAGAGGGTCACCTTGGGGGTCTGCAGAACAATTTCATCGTGCATTGTATGGTCACAAGAAGAATAAATAAATAAATGGAAGGATCTTGAAGAGGATATTTTTAAAAAATATGTTGCATTTGAAAAACTCAATAATCCCAGATGTGATTCAAATCCTAGCTTTGATAGAAAAGGGATCTGTAGACATATTGAAAGGATCCAAGGAAGCCCATCTCTTAACTCTTTTAAGTCCACATTCGCCTAGTTGATGTATACAGCAAAAAAAAAAATATACATATTATTATTCGTTTCAGTACACATATATAAATTAGTAACTGTCTATAATTCTGAGATGAGGTATTTTGTACACTATTTACATTATTCGGACTATTGTCCACATCTTTGTTGCCATATTTATTACAACGTTTAGGCCCTTCAGTATGTGTGTATATTTCTGAGATGAGGTATTATGTACACGATTTACATTATTTGGACTATTGTCCTCATCTTTGTCGTCATATTTATTACAACGTTTCGGCCCTTCAGTATCTGTCTATATTTCTGAGATGAGTTATTATGTACACTATTTACATTATTCGGACGATTGTCCACATCTTTGTTGCCATATTTATTACAACACATATGCTAGGCCACAAAAATCTCCTGAGCCGACCAAGCATAGAAATGAATACAATATTGGACCTAATAATAAGATGTGCCAGAGAAAAGCGATAATAACTACAGAAATTGCATTACGAGCTCTGGTAAAAACATGAAATGATAATAGCAAAAATTGGAATATGATCACTGGTTAAAAACGGTTGCTGAAGACATTAGATTTATAATACCCAGGAATTCAAACACAGATGTTCTCAAGGACACATGACACAGTGGATAAAGGTGTTAGTTAGATCCAGTGACAGGACCCAAAGAGTGTGAGTTTAATACCCGGGTAATACCGACAAGATTTTTATTGCTGGTAATATTTTTTTAAAAAATGTATTGCTAGAAATAATGAATTGCTAGTAATAATTATTTACAAAAATGTATTGCCGATATTTTTTCTTCAAAAAAATATTGCTGGTAATATTTATTTTCTTCAAAAAAGTATTGCAGGTAATATTTATTTTCTTCAAAAAAAGTATTGCTGGTAATATTTATTTTCTTCGAAAATGTATTGCTGGTATTAAAACCTATTTTTACACTTTCATAGTGTTTTGATCCCAGTTTAGAGATTAACTATTTACCCATAGTTGTGACCTTAACAGATGCTACGATACCGGGGAAGGGTGGACCTGGGAACACCAGCAATTAAAAGTTGGCCCCACTCTCCTCAAACCTCCTGGTCAGAAGACTTGCTGTTGGACGTAGTTTATTGTTTTATCCAGGACGCTAAATTACTTTGACCTTGAAAAATAATATCATTGAATATATTATTATAAATATAGCAATGGGATACTATGTCCGTTTAATCCCCTACCAATGCGTTTTGGGGACAATTTTGTCCCGTGAAGCGTTTTGAAAACATCTGTAGGACACATATGTCCCAGGGGACTCGATAAGGTTAAAGAAATCCAGAAAAAAATACTTTTCTTGAAATTATCACACACATACGTAGAGCTTTATCTATGTAAAATATGTATGAGTTGATAGTTGTTTTTTTTTACATGAATGTGCAGAGAAAAATATCAAGATACCATTTTAGGCCTCTGGTTTCGACCGGGAAAGAAATGAGTTTATAACAGAAATCAAAGGAAATAATAATAATAATAATTATTATTATTATTATTATTATTATTATTATTATTATTATTATTGATATGGCAGTCCCTGCTGACTGCAATGTATCTTTGAAGATATTCAAAAAAGCTGTCAAAATACAAGGACCTTGAAATAAAAAATCATGGCACATGGGAACATCAACAATCTCTGTTGTAGTTGCTGCCCTAGGATTGGTTGGAAAAGATTGCAGTAGACTAATTGAAGGGATTCCTGGAAGTCCATGCCTCAAGGAGATACAAAAAATTGTTCTGACAAGTACAGCCCACACTTTACGAAGGGCTTTATCTATGTAATTTTTTTTTTTTTTTTTTTGCCAGTGGAAAGTGTCATGATGCCATTTCTAACCATTTTTAGGTCCCTGGGTGGGACCCGGAAAGAAATATGTAAACGCTAAATCCAGTTTGTTTAATCAGAAATCAAAAAGAAATAATAATAATAATAATAATAATAATAATAATAATAATAAATTGTTCTCACGAGTACTGCCCACACCTTAGGAAGGGCTTTATCTATGTAAAATATGTGTGTTTTGTTTTTTCTTTTTTTAGTTGGTCAGTGGAAAATGTAATGATGTCATTTCTAACCTTAGGTCCCGGGGCGGGACCTGGAAAGAAATGTGTAAACGCCAGAAATCAAAGAAAATAAAAATAAAAATAATAATAATAATAATGGAAAAATCAACTATCCTTATTTCAGTTGGAGCCTTCGGATTTGTTGGAAAAGATTCCAGTAGACTAATTGAAGGGATTCCTGGAAGCCCATGCCTTAAGGAAATACAAAAAAATGTTCTCACAAGTAGAAGCCTACAGCTTACGAAGGGCTTTGTCTATGTATTTTGTGTGTGTGTGTGTTTGTGTGTGTCAGTGAAAAATGTCATGATGCCATTTCTAACCTTACGTCTCTGGGCGGGACCGGAAAGAAACATGTACACACCAGAAATAAAAAAAAAATAATAAATAATAATAATAATAATAATAATAATAATAATGATAACCGCACACACAAAAAAGTGCCTACTTATTGTTATGGCAGTCCCTGCGGACTGCAATGTACATTTGAAGATTTTTTCTAAGCTCTATACTAAACATTAAATCTGTTACGAAAAAAAAACTAAACAAAATGAACACAAAACGATCAGCTTTAAAAAAGGACTCGTAACTGGAAAAACAGAATGAAAAAAAAGAATGTTAACAACAAACACTTTTTCACACCCAATCCAGTTCTGCGGAATCAGAATCAACGTTGAGTTTAAGCAAGTGAATGAGCCAATTGGAGTAAAGTACCATACAAATTTAAATTTTTCCCACTTGTGACGCATGCAGCTATCGATTTTTTTGCATGCTAGCATGCTACCTAACATTCATGTCAGTCAGCTGTTGGCTCTCACGCTGGCCAATAGAATCTTCCTGCTTATTCGTGGCAGCCAGCTATAGGCTCTCACTCTGGCCAGTAGAAAATGGCCGCAAACTACATGAAAACTGCTGTAGAAGAACGAAAAATCGATTATTTCCACTATCTATGGAGTTGGGAAATGCAAAGTCGGTCTTGGCCTTTCCGCTAACTTGGAGTATGTGCATGTAAATTTTGATGCAAATCCGTCGGAAATTGCGGCGTTGCATTCGTTACACAGACACACGCATCCTGCCTTTTATAGAGATATTTGTTGCTGAATTAATGTATTTAAACATTGTTGAAATCAACCGAAATAAGAGATCTGAACACCTGTCTCTTTCTGCCACTGATTTACAAGGTTAATTCTACTTTTACCATAATTTAGAATCAACATTTGTCCCTGAATCAATGTGTGTAAACATTGTTGAAATCAATCAAAAAAGAGACATGAACAGATATAAATTTCTGCTGATAATTATGCTTCTATGATATTTTAGAATCAACATTTGTTTCTAAATTAATTTGTTTAATCAATGTCGAAATCAATCAAAATAGGAGATCTGAAAGGCTATATATTTTTGTCTTTGAATTACAAAGTTAATTATGCTTTTACGATAATTTAGAATCAATATTTGTTCCTCAATTAATTTATTTAATCAATCTTGAAGTCAGTCAGATTAGGAACCCTATACATCAATAGATTTCTGCCATCGAGTTACAAGTTTATTTATGCCTTTACGATAAAACTGTAAAAGAAATTTTGAATAGAGTTTCTGCATCTTCTTTGCAACAAAATGATGTTTGGCTTTAAAAAAAAAAAACTGTCAAATGGTTAGAAAAAAGTGGTTGTTAAAGATCAGGGTAACATGGCTTATGTGACAAAAGTCTTATACCCGAAGTCAGTGAAATTACATCCCAGCTTCAGCCATATTTTATTTGCTGAAATATAACATAGCATCAACATTGGATATTGACAAAACGATTGTAAAATAATCTAGATGGAATGTATACAAGGAAGTTACGAGTTTCATTTAATCTATCCTGGAAACAGTACCCAACATAAAAAGCAGCTCCACAGGCATCAACCTTGCGTCTTATAAATAATTCAGAAGGTAAGAACACAATTTGAAGGGAATTTTTAGTAAGGAAGAGCCTATTGGTGACGTTCTGTTGTAGACCCCAAAATGTTAACGTAACAAATTCAAAATATACATTCAGCAAATATGTGATGCCTGCTTGGCGATTTACTAGGTGTGAGTAATAATTCTGAGGTCTGGAGAAAAAATGGTGAGGATTCCTCTGTAAGGAATTGCTTCATTATATCTACCAAGTCAGCAACTAGCTAGCGTCGTATTCGGGACTATAAAGAAAAAGTTCATAAACCCTGTTTTGCTTTTTTCTCCGAGATGTAGTAGTGGTAAGAACGAGACTCTTCCCTTACGAGGAGACAAACTTCAGACAGGCCGATTGTTAAATTTCAACCATCCACGAGGCGCACGCTTGCACGTGCGTTCGCATACACAGATACAAAACAGCTAATCTCATATATTTTTTTCTATCACTAGATTCAAATACAGTATTTTTAAATTTTATTTTATCAGATTAGAGATCGGCTTTAACAAAACTTTTTTTTTTCTTCAAAATATTCATCAAACTGTCTCTGTATTTTTTTCCTGAAAATATCCAATCCGAGGTTAAAAAAAATCTCTGAACGAATGCCGCTGAGGACAGCAGCGTATTAAATTTTCCAAAGAGATTTTTTAATTTTGAAAAGTCTTTTAACGCCTCGATTGTGACACATACTGGTAATGGAAGAATTATTCTTTTATGTTCTATGTCTTTTCAGGACGTAGGTATTCATGACTCTCCACGTCTTTCTATCCCTTGTAGCTATTAATAAGTTTTGTCTTTTTGATATTTCTCAGTTCTACAGGTCATTTGCTCAAGTCCATCGAGTACATCATCTAATGCTTTCTTTTGTCACTTTTCCCCTCAATTTCTCTTGTGAGAATCAGATTTTCCAATCCCTCTTTTCTCACTACGCACCACATAAATTTCAACTGCCTTTTCCTAGTGTTATGTATAAGATTCCTTTTGTTTCCATTTTCTCAAAAGACTCATCGTTGACCAAAATTTCTTTCCATTGTAATCTTAACATCTTTCTATAGCAACATATTTTTGTTGTTTCACGTCTCTTCTTCATCTGTGAGGTGATTGTCCAGCATTCACTGCCATAAATGATATTACTTTAACAAAGAGTAGACTCTTTCCTTTGTTTCTCTTAGTTTCAAGAAGTCTCTTCTTCATCTGAAGGAAATTGTCCAGAATTCAGTGAAATATAGGAGGACTTATTACGTAACAGTTCAGTGAAATAAATTTCTTTTTCCTTTGTTTCTCTTGTTTCAAGTCTCTTCTTCATCTGTGAGGAGATTGTCCAGCATTCAAAGAACATATCAATAGGCTGAAGGAAATTTATTTCAAAGAACAGTTCAGTACACTTTTTCTTTGTTTCTGTTGTTTCAAGTCTCTTCTTCATCTGTGAGGAGATTGTCCAGCATTTGCCATATAGGAGGAATGATATTATGTAACAGTTCAATAAATTTTCTTTGTTTTTGTTGTTTCAAGTCTCTTCTTCATCTGTGAGGAGATTGTCCAGCATTCACTGCCATATAGGAGGACTGATATTATGTAACAGTTCAGTACTCTTTTCTTTGTTTCTGTTGTTTCAAGTCTCTTCTTCATCTGTGAGGAGATTGTCCAGCATTCACTGCCATATAGGAGGACTGATATTACAGAAGGATGTAACAGTTCAGTACTCTTTTTTCTTTGTTTCTGTTGTTTCAAGTCTCTTCTTCATCTGTGAGGAGATTGTCCAGCATTCACTGCCATATAGGAGGACTGATATTACGTAACAGTTCAGTACTCTTTCTTTGTTTCTGTTGTTTCAAGTCTCTTCTTCATCTGTGAGGAGATTGTCCAGCATTCACTGCCATATAGGAGGACTGATATTACGTAACAGTTCAGTACTCTTTTCTTTGTTTTATGTTGTTTCAAGTCTCTTCATCTGTGAGGAGATTGTCCAGCATTCACTGCCATATAGGAGGACTGATATTACGTAACAGTTCAGTACTCTTTTCTTTTGTTTCTGTTGTTTCAAGTCTCTTCTTCATCTGTGAGGAGATTGTCCAGCATTCACTGCCATATAGGAGGACTGATATTACGTAACAGTTCAGTACTTTTTCTTTTGTTTCTGTTGTTTCAAGTCTCTTCTTCATCTGTGAGGAGATTGTCCAGCATTCACTGCCATATAGGAGGACTGATATTACGTAACAGTTCAGTACTTTTTTTTTTGTTTCTGTTGTTTCAAGTCTCTTCTTCATCTGTGAGGAGATTGTCCAGCATTCACTGCCATATAGGAGGACTGATATTACGTAACAGTTCAGTACTCTTTTCTTTGTTTCTGTTGTTTCAAGTCTCTTCTTCATCTGTGAGGAGATTGTCCAGCATTCACTGCCATATAGGAGGACTGATATTACGTAACAGTTCAGTACTCTTTTCTTTGTTTCTGTTGTTTCAAGTCTCTTCTTCATCTGTGAGGAGATTGTCCAGCATTCACTGCCATATAGGAGGACTGATATTACGTAACAGTTCAGTACTCTTTTCTTTGTTTCTGTTGTTTCAAGTCTCTTCTTCATCTGTGAGGAGATTGTCCAGCATTCACTGCCATATAGGAGGACTGATATTACGTAACAGTTCAGTACTCTTTTCTTTGTTTCTGTTGTTTCAAGTCTCTTCTTCATCTGTGAGGAGATTGTCCAGCATTCACTGCTATATAGGAGGACTGATATTACGTAACAGTTCAGTACTCTTTTCTTTGTTTCTGTTGTTTCAAGTCTCTTCTTCATCATCTGAGGAGATTGTCCAGCATTCACTGCCATATAGGAGGACTGATATTACGTAACAGTTCAGTACTCTTTTTCTTTGTTTCTGTTGTTTCAAGTCTCTTCTTCATCTGTGAGGAGATTGTCCAGCATTCACTGCCATATAGGAGGACTGATATTACGTAACAGTTCAGTACTCTTTTTTTTGTTTCTGTTGTTTCAAGTCTCTTCTTCATCTGTGAGGAGATTGTCCAGCATTCACTGCCATATAGGAGGACTGATATTACGTAACAGTTCAGTACTTTTTCTTTGTTTCTGTTGTTTCAAGTCTCTTCTTCATCTGTGAGGAGATTGTCCAGCATTCACTGCCATATAGGAGGACTGATATTACGTAACAGTTCAGTACTCTTTTTTCTTTGTTTCTGTTGTTTCAAGTCTCTTCTTCATCTGTGAGGAGATTGTCCAGCATTCACTGCCATATAGGAGGACTGATATTACGTAACAGTTCAGTACTCTTTTTTTTTGTTTCTGTTGTTTCAAGTCTCTTCTTCATCTGTGAGGAGATTGTCCAGCATTCACTGCCATATAGTAGGACTGATATTACGTAACAGTTCAGTACTCTTTTCTTTGTTTCTGTTGTTTCAAGTCTCTTCTTCATCTGTGAGGAGATTGTCCAGCATTCACTGCCATATAGGAGGACTGATATTACGTAACAGTTCAGTACTCTTTTTTTTGTTTCTCATCTTGTTTCAAGTCTCTTCTTCATCTGTGAGGAGATTGTCCAGCATTCCCTGCCATATAGGAGGACTGATATTACGTAACAGTTCAGTACTCTTTTCTTTGTTTCTGTTGTTTCAAGTCTCTTCTTCATCTGTGAGGAGATTGTCCAGCCTTCACTGCCATATAGGAGGACTGATATTACGTAACAGTTCAGTACTCTTTTGTTTGTTTCTGTTGTTCCAAGTCTCTTCTTCATCTGTGAGGAGATTGTCCAGCCTTCACTGCCATATAGGAGGACTGATATTACGTAACAGTTCAGTACTCTTTTCTTTGTTTCTGTTGTTTCAAGTCTCTTCTTCATCTGTGAGGAGATTGTCCAGCATTCACTGCCATATAGGAGGACTGATATTATGTAACAGTTCAGTACTCTTTTCTTTGTTTCTGTTGTTTCTGCTGTCTCTTCTTCATCTGTGAGGAGATTGTCCAGCATTCACTGCCATATAGGAGGACTGATATTACGTAACAGTTCAGTACTTTTTTTCTTTTGTTTCTGTTGTTTCAAGTCTCTTCTTCATCTGTGAGGAGATTGTCCAGCATTCACTGCCATATAGGAGGACTGATATTACGCAAGAGTTCAGTACTCTTTTCTTTGTTTCTGTTGCTTGAAGTTTCTTCTTCATATGTGAGGAGATTGTCCAGCATTCACTGTCATAAAGGAGGACTGATATTACGTAACAGTTCAGTACTCTTTCCTTTTGTTTCTCTTGTTTCAAGTCTCTTCTTCATCTGTGAGGAGATTGTCCAGCATTCACTGCCATATAGGAGGACTGATATTACGTAACAGTTCAGTACTCTTTTCTTTGTTTCTATTGTTTCAAGTCTCTTCTTCATCTGTGAGGAGATTGTCCAGCATTCACTGCCATATAGGAGGACTGATATTATGTAACAGTTCAGTACTCTTTTTCTTTTTGTTTCTGTTTTTTCAAGTCTCTTCTTCATCTGTGAGGAGATTGTCCAGCATTCACTGCCATATAGGAGGACTGATATTACGTAACAGTTCAGTACTCTTTTCTTTTGTTTCTGTTGTTTCAAGTCTCTTCTTCATCTGTGAGGAGATTTCATCTGCCATAGGAGGACTGATATTACGTAACATTGTCATTTCTTCATCTGTGAGGAGATTGTCCAGCATTCACTGCTATATAGGAGGACTGATATTACGTAACAGTTCAGTACTCTTTTCTTTTGTTTTTCTTGTTTCAAGTCTCTTCTTCATCTGTGTGAGGAGATTGTCCAGCATTCACTGCCATATAGGAGGACTGATATTACGTAACAGTTCAGTACTCTTTGTTTTTTCTTTGTTTCTCTTGTTTCAAGTCTCTTCTTCATCTGTGAGGAGATTGTCCAGCATTCACTGCCATATAGGAGGACTGATATTACGTAACAGTTCAGTACTCTTTCCTTTGTTTCTCTTGTTTCAAGTCTCTTTCTTCATCTGTGAGGAGATTGTCCAGCATTCACTGCCATATAGGAGGACTGATATTACGTAACAGTTCAGTACTTTTTGTTTGTTTCTCATTTGTTTCAAGTCTCTTCTTCATCTGTGAGGAGATTGTCCAGCATTCACTGCCATATAGGAGGACTGATATTACGTAACAGTTCAGTACTCTTTTCTTTGTTTCTCTTGTTTCAAGTCTCTTCTTCATCTGTGAGGAGATTGTCCAGCATTCACTGCTATATAGGAGGACTGATATTACGTAACAGTTCAGTACTCTTTTTTGTTTGTTTCTCTTTGTTTCAAGTCTCTTCTTCATCTGTGAGGAGATTGTCCAGCATTCACTGCCATATAGGAGGACTGATATTACGTAACAGTTCAGTACTCTTTTCTTTGTTTCTGTTGTTTCAAGTCTCTTCTTCATCTGTGAGGAGATTGTCCAGCATTCACTGCCATATAGGAGGACTGATATTACGTAACAGTTCAGTACTCTTTTCTTTGTTTCTGTTGTTTCAAGTCTCTTCTTCATCTGTGAGGAGATTGTCCAGCATTCACTGCCATATAGGAGGACTGATATTACGTAACAGTTCAGTACTCTTTCCTTTGTTTCTCTTGTTTCAAGTCTCTTCTTCATCTGTGAGGAGATTGTCCAGCATTCACTGCCATATAGGAGGACTGATATTACGTAACAGTTCAGTACTCTTTTTCTTTTGTTTCTCTTGTTTCAAGTCTCTTCTTCATCTGTGAGGAGATTGTCCAGCATTCACTGCCATATAGGAGGACTGATATTACGTAACAGTTCAGTACTCTTTTGTTTGTTTCTCTTGTTTCAAGTCTCTTCTTCATCTGTGAGGAGATTGTCCAGCATTCACTGCCATATAGGAGGACTGATATTACGTAACAGTTCAGTACTCTTTTCTTTGTTTCTGTTGTTTCAAGTCTCTTCTTCATCTGTGAGGAGATTGTCCAGCATTCACTGCCATATAGGAGGACTGATATTACGTAACAGTTCAGTACTCTTTCCTTTGTTTCTCTTGTTTCATGTCTCTTCTTCATCTGTGAGGAGATTGTCCAGCATTCACTGCTATATAGGAGGACTGATATTACGTAACAGTTCAGTACTCTTTCCTTTGTTTCTCTTGTTTCAAGTCTCTTCTTCATCTGTGAGGAGATTGTCCAGCATTCACTGCCATATAGGAGGACTGATATTACGTAACAGTTCAGTACTCTTTTCTTTGTTTCTATTGTTTCAAGTCTCTTCTTCATCTGTGAGGAGATTGTCCAGCATTCACTGCCATATAGGAGGACTGATATTACGTAACAGTTCAGTACTCTTTCCTTTGTTTCTCTTTTTTCATGTCTCTTCTTCATCTGTGAGGAGATTGTCCAGCATTCACTGCCATATAGGAGGACTGATATTACGTAACAGTTCAGTACTCAGTTTTTTCCTTTGTTTCTCTTGTTTCAAGTCTCTTCTTCATCTGTGAGGAGATTGTCCAGCATTCACTGCCATATAGGAGGACTGATATTACGTAACAGTTCAGTACTCTTTTCTTTTGTTTTTCTGTTGTTTCAAGTCTCTTCTTCATCTGTGAGGAGATTGTCCAGCATTCACTGCCATATAGGAGGACTGATATTACGTAACAGTTCAGTACTCTTTCCTTTGTTTCTCTTGTTTCAAGTCTCTTCTTCATCTGTGAGGAGATTGTCCAGCATTCACTGCCATATAGGAGGACTGATATTACGTAACAGTTCAGTACTCTTTCCTTTGTTTCTCTTGTTTCATGTCTCTTCTTCATCTGTGAGGAGATTGTCCAGCATTCACTGCCATATAGGAGGACTGATATTACGTAACAGTTCAGTACTCTTTTCTTTGTTTCTCTTGTTTCAAGTCTCTTCTTCATCTGTGAGGAGATTGTCCAGCATTCACTGCCATATAGGAGGACTGATATTACGTAACAGTTCAGTACTCTTTTGTTTGTTTCTCTTGTTTCCAAGTCTGTTGTTTCAAGTCTCTTCTTCATCTGTGAGGAGATTGTCCAGCATTCACTGCCATATAGGAGGACTGATATTACGTAACAGTTCAGTACTCTTTTCCTTTGTTTCTCTTGTTTCAGTCTCTTCTTCATCTGTGAGGAGATTGTCCAGCATTCACTGCCATATAGGGAGGACTGATATTACGTAACAGTTCAGTACTCTTTTGTTTGTTTCTCTTGTTTCAAGTCTCTTCTTTATCTGTGAGATTATCCAGCATTCACTGCCATATAGTAGGACTGATATTACGTAACAGTTCAGTACTCTTTTCTTTGTTTCTGTTGTTCCAAGTCTCTTCTTCATCTGTGAGGAGATTGTCCAGCATTCACTGCCATATAGTTGGACTGATATTACGTAACAGTTCAGTACTCTTTTCTTTTGTTTCACTTGTTCCAAGTCTCTTCTTCATCTGTGAGGAGATTGTCCAGCATTCACTGCCATATAGGAGGACTGATATTACGTAACAGTTCAGTACTCTTTTTGTTTGTTTCTGTTGTTTCAAGTCTCTTCTTCATCTGTGAGGAGATGGTCCAGCATTCACTGCCATATAGGAGGACTGATATTACGTAAGAGTTCAGTACTCTTTTCTATGTTTCTATTGTTTCAAGTCTCTTCTTCATCTGTGAGGAGATTGTCCAGCATTCACTGCTATATAGGAGGACTGATATTACGTAACAGTTCAGTACTTTTCTTTGTTTCTTTGTTTCAAGTGGAGATTGTCCAGCATTCACTGTGAGGAGATTGCTATAGGAGGACTGATATTACGTCAAACAGTTCAGTTTTCATATTTTTTCTTTGTTTCTCTTGTCTCTTCTTCATCTGTGAGGAGATTGGTCCAGCATTCACTGCCATATAGGAGGACTGATATTACGTAACAGTTCAGTATTCTTTTTTTGTTTCTCTTGTTTCAAGTCTCTTCTTCATCTGTGAGGAGATTGTCCAGCATTCACTGCCATATATAGGAGGATTGATATTACGTAACAGTTCAGTACTCTATTTTTTTTTGTTTCTCTTGTTTCAAGTCTCTTCTTCATCTGTGAGGAGATTGTCCAGCATTCACTTCCATATAGGAGGATTCAATGCCTTTTTCTTGAGGATATTACGTAACAGTTCTGTACTGATATTACGTTTTTTTTGTTTCTATTGTTTCAAGTCTCTTCTTCATCTGTGAGGAGATTGTCCAGCATTCACTGCCATATAGGAGGACTGATATTACGTAACAGTTCAGTACTCTTTTGTTTGTTTCTGTTGTTCCAAGTCTCTTCTTCATATGTGAGGAGATTGTCCAGCCTTCACTGCCATAATAATAAGAGGATAAGGAGTAAATACTCACGAAAGAGTAATCAGGAAGACAGTGGATAGCGATTGACATTGCATTTAAATATTTGAAGATTAAAGTTGGTTGCAAAGTATGGAGCCGGAAGGGACTTCCACAATCAAGGCAATAAATGCCACTAAGACACAAGGGGTTATTGGGTGTGGAAGAATTAGGAACAGAAACATTAATAATGATCGGGAAGAGAAAAGAGTAATCAGGAGGTCAGTAGATAGCTATTGACATTGCATTTAAATATTTGAAGATTAAAGTTGACTGGAAAGCATGGAGCTGGAAGTGAGTTCCCCAAGCAAGGCAATAAAGCCACTAAGACACAAGGGTTTACTGGATGTGAAAGATATATATATTTTATAGTTGATTTTGACTTTAATATGTATATCAGTGTTTAATGCGTTTATCAGTTGACCTAACGAATTTTAAATTTTCGCTGATTTATATCGATGCAATATACAGTGCCTTACGCTGTGTTTTATTGGTTGTTCGGTATACAACGCATATTGAATAATATTACGATTAGTGCCTCAATAAACATGTAAGTGGCGCAACCTCATGTAGATTTGGCACAAGTTATCGTCTAACCTCATTTACCGGTAGGCCTAAGTTTCCGGCCAATGGTAGCTTACCGTATGCTTGGGAGTCGACTTATACGGTAGGTATAGGACTAATTTTGAGCTAAAATTCTGGAAGTACGTCATGTCGACTTTTACGCCAAAATGTACAGTAACTGTTTTTAGTTATTATTAGTTTAGTGCTACAAACAAATAATTCAACTAAAAAAGCTATCTTTTTAGTAAATACATGTTAACTTGCAATAAGCCATTACATGTTTTTTTTTTTTTTTTGTGTGTGTGTTATTATTTGTAATCTAATGATATTAACACTTTCCGATAGTGGAAGAAAAGCCAACCCACTGCAGGGGCCCCAAATTAATGTGAAAGTGTAAAAAATATTTAATATTCAGTCGTTTCATTTGTTTACGAAACAAAATCACAAACTTTTATTATTTTTATATGAAATGGCGTTCGTGTATATATATATATATATATATATATATATATATATATATATATATATATAGCTCTCCATTCGTATTCGTGGATACCCATCTACTAGGGTGGCTAGTCAATCCCTATTGCAGACGCTTGCTTAGACGCATTTGTGCAGCGATTTTCACATGTTTCCGGTGTAATATCCTATTATATATATATATATATATATATATATATATATATATATATATATATATATATATGAAGAAAAATATATACGGAAAAACCAAACAAAAATCCTTATATGCAATTATGCTGTTTTAATGTTAATATGTCAACGTCGGACGTTTCGGTCTAATAAACCATCTTCAGGACATATTCATAAAATATAATTAACATTAACAATTCAACATGACAAAGACGATGTACATAAGAACAAGATTTATCCAAACAGATAACTGAAAGTTTTATAAGATTTATTTATTTATTTTATTTTTTTATTTTTCGTATTTTGCTTTGATAAAGTCCACGAAACGCGTCAGCAATTACCAATTTTCCTATTGTCATTTTTATTCATAAATATTGTCTTCTCTACTGGTTAATTCGGAGAAATTTTCATATATATATATATATATTATATATATATATATATATATATATATATACCAGGAGAATTTGTGTTTATTCAACACCCACAGAGCGCACCTGTGATTTATACTGCATCTATGCTGGGCAGACTTTAATTACAGTTTCTGGGAAAGAGCGTGTTATCTAGCGTGATCATCATTTGAACAAGGACAACACGCTGAAGCCCTCGGACATGCTGACTTGTGACATCGTGCTAGCCCAGCTATCGACGGCCCCAGGGATTCTGTCTGATTCCTGTTGTATAGTTTTCAGGCAATTTCCAAACGTGACGCACGCTCCAGACCGATAACATTAGGAAGTCTCCTTCTTGACCATGGTGAGATTCGAACCCGGGTCTTTTGGTCCGAATGCGATCGTTCTAACCACTCGGCTCATAGAATGATATTCGTATATTTAACTAAATAACACAGACATGCACACCTAGACATAGAAACCAAGCCGGCAAAGCTTACACTTTCGATAAGTGTAGCAATTTGTCTGCCAAGAAATTGATCTTTAGCTTTGAATCAGATCAAAAGAAAAAATGCTGTCACCGTCTTTAAGTATTCGAGTATTTACCGCTGTGAGGAGAATTACCTCGGAGGTCGAAGAAAGTCAGGGTGGCGTAGTCTAAATTTACACATAAGATAAGCAAATTGTTAGCGAGGCGAACCGTACACTGGAATGACATGGCGCTTGCGTTCACTGAACCAGATCCAGTGTGGCAGCGTGCGCAAGATAATAATTTTCTGTCCTGTCAAAAACGAATAAAGTAGGCGAGTTGGGACATGAGTAAGGTTTTGCGCTCAGCGCAGGTCAGGTGAAGTGTGCTAAATTAGGGTCTGTGATACAGAAGAAACGGTCTCCCGCTACAACTGCTAAGAAAAGAAGAAAAACAATATCTTTTCGACTCACCCGGCAGACATTCAAATTTTACAACCTCATTTTTTTTATGGCTTTCGAAGTAACAAAAGGAGCGTATTATTACTCGTTTGCTCCTATAAAATGGAATTGTTATGACTAATTCCTGGTGGAAAAAAGCACCCCTTTCCTTGGATCCACCAAACAGGAGCCGGCTTCAGGAGCGTCTTGCCTTCAGAAGTGCTTTCTTACAGCTAATAACCCCCGACATATATATATATATATATATATATATATATATATATATATATATATATATATAAACCCAGTAATTTTAAAAAGTTACTCCAAAATTCGCTTGAGGATGAAATGGAACTAATGTCTTTAATTTAATCACAAAATTAAATTCGTGGCTTTTAGCTTCCATTTTTGAAACATGGTTAGAACTGTGTAGCGAAAAAAAACATATTTTAAATCAATTAATTTATAATATTAATGCTCTGTAAATTTACATTGAGCACTATTTTGTAAAAATAAAAATATCTATAAGAACACCGGGTTATATATCTTGCTGTTCTTTCTTTTTATATATATATATATATAGTATGACATTTTTAAATTCTTTTTATAGATACAAATATTTAAATAAGTTTATAATAAACAGTATTAAACAACAGAAATTTTCATGAAAAATATCCGGCCTCCAACGTGAATCGAACCTGTATCCTATACGGAAGCGTCATTTAGCCTAACGTGCTCTTAACCGATCGAGCCACAGAGGATCGCTCGGTCACCAAAGTCGAATTTACTGCCTTTAAACTTCAATCTTCTATGAATCTCTCACGTACCTTCATATCTGCTCAATGCAAATCCAAGAATGTATAAACATAAAAATGTGTTAAAATAATTGTCTTTGTCTATTTCATAATGTGTAACCTCATTTGTTTACATACGTAACCGCTTGCATCATAGTGCCATTATTACCTTGCTTGGGGTGAATAAATTTAGAAATATAGATATATAATCAAGAAACATATCTATATTTATGTAATTTCAATTTAATTTAAAATTACATTCGGTGTTTATCAAATTGCTTTATCTTTTCGAACAGTGTTGTCTATATACAGAATATTTGTAGATGAAGTACGAGGGTGGGTTGAAAAGTTGATAGACTGACAATGAAGGAGTGATGCTAGAACTGTGAAACCTTGTATGCATTCATTTCAACTCTTGTATTGTTTTTTCCATGTACGAGGGTGGACTGAAAAGTTCTTAGGCTGACTATGAAGGAGTGATGCCAGAGCTGTGAAACCTTGCTTGCATTCATTTCAACTCTTCTTATTAACAACTGCATTGTTGTTTTTTTCCAGGGACGAGGTTTGGCTGAAATGTTCCAGTCGAATCCAGACAATTCAGCCTCTTAAAAATGATCTCAGACAACATTGAAAGTACTTGCGAATATTTTGTTATTTTTCTTAATCAATTTTCCAGAGCTACCAAGAAATTAATTCCTGGACTTGAAAAAATTAAAAGTAAAATAGACATAATACGTTTAAATTACTTTACGCTGACATGGTTGAATGAAAATATGATATATATATATATATATATATATATATATATATATATATATATATATATAAAGAAATATAGTCTTAAGATGTGTTATATTTATGGGATAAAGTTCTCAATATCACCACTCCACGAGGGTATCATGTGGCACAAGGCCGGTTTAACGTGGGATCTCCGAGCCCGTGAGCTCAGCCAAAAATATACACTTTGTGCACGTATAAACGGGTTCAGGGTCGGTTTACCTCCCCGAACGAGACTTTGCCCTTCGGCGTAGCCTCATTCGGGTTCCTCCCCGCCCGAAGGCAGAGAGTTCAACCGGTCGCCCGACATCGACTGACCCTCGTTTCCCTTACTATTCCTACTTATATTAGGCGGGAGAGTCTATTAACTATAGAATAGGTGTTTTTCACCATAACAAAACCTCATCCACCTGTAAAATAAGATTAAAAATAATGGAAGCCTTAATAATAAAAAAAAAAACAAAAAAAAACTGATATTTAATAATATTAACTACGAACACGGCCACAATGTGCTAACAGTGCTCGGAAAATAAAAAACCCCTATAACGCGAGGAAAATACACACAACCCACACACCCAATTAAATTGTAAAAATAAAATCATCCTTGTTAATGGCTAAAAGTATAGCCGAAAGCTCTCGAAATTATAGAACATTTGGACAGTTTCTACAAACTCTGTGTCCCCCCCACAAAAAACACACACAAGAAAAATTAAATAAAAACCTTAATCGTAGTGGCATGTCTGTCCTCTTTAATGACACATGTAAAAATGAAGGATCGCCGCCTAAATACACAATAATATAATATATATATATCTTACTTATTATAAAACGCAGATTGTGTGTGTGTGTGTGTGTGTGTGTGTGTGTGTGTGTGTGTGTGTGTGTGTGCCTGTAACGTTTATATGTTGGATCGAATTTCCTACATTTTTTAGCCGATTTCAATAAAACTTCACAGCACTACATAAAATTACCTTGTGGTGGTTCTAACGGGGCCGAAAATGGGAAAAACAGAGTTGTTTTTTTAATAAAATCAATTTGAAAACACGATTAAGACACATCGTGAGAATGAAAGGGGGACAACTCACCCACGAAAATGTAAACAAAAGAGCATAGCATGATGAAAAAAAGCCGAACTTGACGAAAACAAAATTTTATCGTCTAATGTTCATATTATTATTAAAGAGGAAAGATCAAAGTATTTTGGGGGTATTTTTTTACATTTTTTAATCGCTCCTAGCACGTCTGAAATTTTCGTTAAAAATATTGTTTTTCTTTTTGGTAAAAAAAAAGGGCAGATAATCAATCATTTTCAATCATTTTTTTCGATTAGATAAAAAAGATTAAAATCTGACTTTGATATTCTTTTAAAAATCAATTATCATTTTTTAAAAACTGATTTTAATAAAAACAGAAATTATACTGTTTATTTAAAATATTTTGAACAAAGCTTAACTTAGCTCCTGCGCTGAAAAAATGTAATTTGAAAATAAAACAAAGCAGGTCATAACCTTTCGCGTCGCTTGACGATTGACGAAAGGCACATTCATGACGTTTAGATAACTTACGGGAGGAGAATTCTTTCTACGGATGGAAGGAAGTGAAATTATTTAAGTGAACAAATTATTTACCTTGTTACTTTTAAGGAAAACTTTCAGCGCTCTAATTTTTTATTTTTTATTTTTTTGTACTTAGCTTTCATTTTTACGTTTACGATGCTTTATGGAAAATATAAAGAAATTAAAAAATAAGAGTAAGACTGTTAATACTGAGATTAAATTTCATAAGAAAAAGGTATCTAATTAATTTAGGTACCTTTCTTATGAAATTTTGTCAGAAGTGTACATAAAATACTATAATTTTATGTACATTTATTACATTTTACTGTGTTATTTGTATTTCCATTCATTTTATTATTAATTTTGATATTTCATTTATGGAAAAATGTCATAACTGAGATTAATATAAAAATAAAATCATATAAATTAAAGTTTAGCAGTAGTTAAATTTCATAAGATGATACTGTTACTTGTAGGTACCCTTCTCAGTTGAAATTGAAAACTCAAATTAACTTCTCCATACGTGTTTCGCAAAAGTAAAAGGGCTTAACAGCGGAGAACAATGCTGAACTCAAATAATGCAACTAAATTGTATTCTGGTTGGTCTTCCGTACTTGATAATTACTGTCCGACTATAAACACAAAAATTACATTTCTTAATTACCATGACTAATCTGATTGGTCCAAATTATAGTTTTCAAAGTGCTAGACAATGACAATCTCACACGGACATTTTGAAAGGTTGATGTTGCTTTTAACTAATGTTAAAATATTTTTTTAAATTCAATTTAAACATTTTTTTAAAATGTTTTTAAAATTAAAGAAATAAGAAATAATTGTATTAAAAATTCAATTTTCATTGAAAAAATTTTTTGCTTTCAGAAAATATTGTCCATATTCATAAAAACAAATTAAAACAAATAAAAGCATTTGAAACTAAATAATATATTTGTTTTATTGAGTTTTGTATGTTACAATTCACAGCTGATTTTCAGGTACGTTGGCCAAAAAAAAAAAACAAAAAAAAAAACAAAAAAAGCATGATTTGCATTCTTCAAGGCCTTGTGCTTTTAACTATTGTAATCACTAAAACCGATGGTCTCGAATTTTAGAGTTTTTCATAAAATTAGTTATGGGGTGTTAATAAATATAAAAAAAAATATTTCTGACATGATATATAAAAAAAAACATATTTATAATAATTTCGATCATCTGTGAATAGTTTCTGAAAGTTTTATTAACATCTGACAATTATTTTTTATTTTTGCAAGATTTTCCAAATTAATGTGTGTAAATACAAAAAACGCGCTAAAAATTATCTGTTATTTACTACCCTTGTTGCGACAAAGAGAAACAAGGTTTTTTTAAATCAAAATTTAGAATATTCTAAAAAGATGGAAAAATTTTAAAAATAATTAAAAAACATTTAGTCTATCCTCTTCATAAAAAACATAAACATTTTGACGATAAAATTTTGTTTTCATAAACTTTAGCGTCTTTTTTCATCAGACTATGCTCTATGTTTTAGCGATTCCGTGGAGTGACATAGGTTAAAAAACCCAGGTTGTTTTGTGTGTGTGTGTGTGTGTGTGTGTGTGTGTGTGTGTTGTTTTATATATGGGATCGGATTTCTTACATTTTTCAGCCGATAAAACAAACATCCACTTTTGCTTCGGCAGGTAGTATTTCTTATTGTCTTGCACATTTTTTTTTCTTTATTTACATACAGAATGCTTTAAAATTCCATTTACAAGACAATTGCTTATAATAAAATTCTATTCACCAATCGATAGACTCATAACGATTGTAAACAATGTTTTTGTTTGAGTTTGGGTTTGACCAATTCGTAAAAAAAAAAAAAAACTAATTAAAACATGCGTGTCCGTCAACCTTAAACAATAATCTTTGTCAATTTTATTTTTCAGTCTTTATGATGGTCGATACTTGATCTATCTCTTACTGTTACATCCCCGGGCAACGCCGGGCTCTACTGCTAGTATATATATATATATATATATATATATATATATATGAGTGAAGGAAAGTAACGATGAATAATTATGCTTGTTCTTTTATTGATTACATTTTCGTCTTCTTTACAATTTATAAAATATCACCGCCTGAAATATTTGGGAATCTATTACAGGAACAATGTATTTTATTCACATTTCTTTTAATTTCCAAAAGAAAATCTAAAAACCATTGCACGACGAAAAAGAAATCATAATTGTTATATTTTAACAGCTGACTCTCAGGTAAAAAGAAAAAAAGACAAACCATATAGCAGAAGTTATCATTTTGTACCACATTTATGGTTTGGTTTATTTTGTCACGGGCATTCAACCTCGATGGGTTATTTAATGCCGGATTTTTAGATTCGTATGGATAGAATATGTATTCTTTGGTTTAGATTGTTTTTTTTTATTTTGTTTTACATATCAACCTCAATGAGTTATTTAATGACGACAACTCTTTTAGGATAGATTCGTATGAATAGAATTTATGGTTTGGTTTAGATTGGTTTGGTTTATTTTGTTTTACGGCATATCGGCATATCAACATTTTTAGGATAGATTCGTAGGAATAGAATATGTATTCTTTGGTTTAGATTGGTTTATTTATTTTGTTTTTACGGCATATCAACCTCAATGGGTTATTTAACAACAATTTTAGGATAGATTCGTATGAATAGAATAGAAGATTGTTTATTTTGTTTTGGTTCAAAATTGGTTTACGACAACATTTTTAGGATTTTAGGAATTTTCTTTGGTTTAGATTGGTTTGGTTTATTTTGTTTTACGGCAATCAACCTCAATGGGTTATTTAATGCAACATTTTTAGGATAGACGTATGAATAGAATATGTATTCTTTGGTTTAGATTGGTTTGGTTTATTTTTTTTACGGCATTTTTTTGGGTTATTTAAAAACAAATATTTTGGTCAAAATAATTTTTTAACTTTTTTTCACTCAAAAATTCTATTTCGGGTAATTTGTTTTTTAGAAATGCATTGATGTATATAATTTTGTTACAAAGTATTTCTGATATTAAATATTTTTACACTTTCATGATGTTTTCACCCCAGTTTGTTTATTAACTATTTCCTCTTAGCTCTTAGCTGGGACCCCAACACGTGCTACCACACCGCGTCCCGGTGGACCTGGGAACTTCAGCAATTTACAGGTGGTTCCACTCTCCCCAGAATATCCCGATCAAAGGCCATGCTGTTGGTCTTAGTTTATCACTATACCCTGGAGGCAGATGTAGTTTATCTTCATACCGAGGACGTCGATGTAGTTTATTTTCATACCCAGGACATGGATGCAGTTTATCCTTTTGCCCAGGAGGCGGATGTTGTTTATCGTCTTACTCAGGACGCGGATGTAGTTTATTGTCTTACGCAGAACGCGGATGTAGTTTATTGTCATAGCCAGGACGCAAATGTAGTTTATCATCATACCCAAGACGCGGATGTAGTTTATCTTCATACCCAGGACGCGGATGTAGTTTATCGTCATACCCAGGACGCGGATGTAGTTTATCTTCATACCCAGGACGCAAATGTAGTTTATCGTCTTACCCCGGACGCGGATGTAGTTTATCTTCATACTGAGGACAGGGATGTAGTTTTTTTTTTCATACATAGGACGCGGATATTGTTTATCGTCTTACCCAGGACACGGATTTATTTTATCGTCTTACCCAGGACGCGGATGTAGTTTATCGTCTTACCCAGGGCACGGATGTAGTTTATCGTTATACCCAATACGGCCATATTTATGCTTGCCGATATACAACTTGTGCTTGTCTGTGTATACTACTTAAGTGAAATAAATGTTTTGCCTTAGAAACATACATATGTAAGAGTTATAATTACCTTCCTCGTCTTCATAATTGCTTTAGTTCTGAAAGAAATACTTAATCATTAACAACAAAACAAACCAAAAAATAAGATAAGACTTTCGAAGATATTATAGAAAAAATAATGCCATATGATCATAAATAAATGTCGACTTCCGTCTAAATTTCTTTTAACTTTAAAATATACAGAATCTTTGCGCCAGGTATTCGAGGATACTCTTAAAATCGTAAGAATAACAACCACATCATATAAATAACTAAATTTATTGATACGAAACATTGTTTGTAGATGCGATAATGTTTGTTGTCGAAGTTTGTTTCACATAACCGCCTTCAGCAGCCATGATGGATTCAATAGGTTGAATCGTTGATCTGAACGCATCCAATTAATCTTTATTTGGTTAATGGAGGTGTTCAGGGTATTATAGGAATGTTTGTCAGTCTCCCGTTCAACAACGCCCCAAGGAGATTTAGGTTTGGCGAATTAGATCACACTTTAGATGAATATTTAGTGTGATGTGGTCATGCAAATTGACAGCAATCCCATCTTTTGAAACAAACGATTGTAGGTTAGTGCAGATTTCTGATGAACGGCCTTCCATTGCATACAAGATCTATTCAGGGCTTCACAAATGTTTCTACTACTTCTTTTCTTCTTCTCCTTCTCCCCCTCCTCCTCCTCCTTCTTCTTCTTATTATTATTCCACTCCTTCTCCCCTCCTCCTCCTCCTTTTGTTTCTTCTTCATCGTCGTCTCCTCCTCCTCCCCTCCTACTCCTTCTTTTTCTCCTTCTTCTCCCCTTCTTCTTCTTCTTCGTCTCCTCCTCCTTCTTCTTCTTCTTCATCTTCTTTTTCTTTTTCTTCTCCTCCTCCTTCTGCATAAAGCAAAAGAAGGAGGAAGAGGATGCAAAATTCAAAATTAATTTGTTTTTGCCTTTTTTTTATAACATGCTTCAAATTTACAGATACACATATACAAATTCACAGACAATTTGACCCCTTGAAGATAGTGTCTGATAAAATTGAAAGTACTTGCGTTTTTTGGTACTTTTCTCAATCAATTTTCCACAGCTGCAAAGAAATTAATTCGTGGACGGAAAAGATTGAAAACTAAGATAAATAAAATAATACGTTAAATTATTTAACAAAACCAAACATGCTTGAATGAAAATATGCTGCCTAAATATATATATTAATCCCCCCACACACACACACACACACACATATATATATATATATATATATATATATATATATATATTTAAGGCAGCATATTTTCATTCAAGCGATTTTCCCTTCCAGCGTCTTGTATGCACGAGTTTGTCGTTGCTCCGAAGTCTTCCATGTAAAAAAAAGAAGAAAAACAGACTATCATCACTGTCTTGTCCATGTATTGTTTAATATACAGTAATGCAATTGTCATCTTTGATAATAGCTTATGTAAGCCGAAAGCTTAGATATGATTAAAACATGTATCAATATTGTGATTTTCTTTCGTCTTTCAATGATAATGTTATTAAGTTTATCAGACAATACGAAAGGAACTTACTTAAAATAAATAGACAAAACTTCTCTGTATTATTTAATGAAACATGCATCAATATATATATATATATATATGTGTGTGTGTGTGTGTGTGTGTGTGTGTGTGTGCAAAATTTTCATTAAAATGATTGACAAAGTATTGCGAGTAAGACTTTTATTTAAATTTTATTTAAATTGTAATTTTCTTCGTTTCTGGATTTCAGCTATAATTTTAGCCATTATCAAGTCTGATATGCATTTTAACATTTAACAGAGTATCTGGAAATTTTATGTACCA
The DNA here is from genome assembly GCA_903632075.3 of Acanthosepion pharaonis. Lineage (NCBI taxonomy): Eukaryota > Metazoa > Mollusca > Cephalopoda > Sepiida > Sepiidae > Acanthosepion > Acanthosepion pharaonis. The sequence continues at coordinate 314,971 of CAHIKZ030000788.1, forward strand.
ATAGTTATAGGAAATTTTTATTTTCCAAACATCTTCAGCATATTGTTGCCGTGTTATTAAGTACTCACATTTTATTATTTTAATTAATAATGCTTCCGTTGTTTTTAGTCTATTTTACATGTAGATGAGATTTTACATTTGAATTATGTTTTCTTTGTTTCTGTTGCTTCAAGTCTCTTCTTAATCTGTGAGGAGATTGACCAGCATTCACTGCCATAAAGGAGGACTGATATTACATAACAGTTCAGTACTCTTTTCTTTGTTTCTCTTGTTTCAAGTCTCTTCTTCATCTGTGAGGAGATTGTCCAGCATTCACTGACATATAGGAGGACTGATATTACGTAACAGTTCAGTACTCTTTTCTTTGTTTCTCTTGTTTCAAGTCTCTTCTTCATCTGTGAGGAGATTGTCCAGCATTCACTGCCATATAGGAGGACTGATATTACGTAACAGTTCAGTATCTTTTCTTTGTTTCTCTTGTTTCAAGTCCTTCTTCATCTGTGGGGAGATTGTCCAGCATTCACTGCCATAAAGGAGGACTGATATTACGTAACAGTTCAGTACTCTTTTCTTTGTTTCTATTGTTTCAAGTCTCTTCTTCATCTGTGAGGAGATTGTCCAGCATTCACTGCCATATAGGAGGACTGATATTACGTAACAGTTCAGTACTCTTTTCTTTGTTTCTGTTGTTTCAAGTCTCTTCTTCATCTGTGAGGAGATTGTCCAGCATTCACTGCCATATAGGAGGACTGATATTACGTAACAGTTCAGTACTCTTTCCTTTGTTTCTATTGTTTCAAGTCCCTTCTTCATCTGTGATGAGATTGTCCAGCATTCACTGCCATATAGGAGGACTGACATTACGTAACAGTTCAGTACTCTTTTCTTTGTTTCTATTGTTTCAAGTCTCTTCTTCATCTGTGAGGAGATTGTCCAGCATTCACTGCCATATAGGAGGACTGATATTACGTAACAGTTCAGTACTCTTTTCTTTGTTTCTGTTGTTTCAAGTCTCTTCTTCATCTGTGAGGAGATTGTCCAGCATTCATTGCCATATAGGAGGACTGATATTACGTAACAGTTCAGTACTTTTTTCTTTGTTTCTATTGTTTCAAGTGTCTTCTTCATCTGTGAGGAGATTGTCCAGCATTCACTGCCATATAGGAGGACTGATATTACGTAACAGTTCAGTAATCTTTCCTTTGTTTCTGTTGTTTCAAGTCTCTTCTTCATCTGTGAGGAGATTGTCCAGCATTCATTGCCATATAGGAGGACTGATATTACGTAACAGTTCAGTACTCTTTTCTTTGTTTCTGTTGTTTCAAGTCTCTTCCTCATCTGTGAGGAGATTGTCCAGTATTCACTGCCATATAGGAGGACTGATATTACGTAACAGTTCAGTACTCTTTTCTTTGTTTCTCTTGTTTCAAGTCTCTTCTTCATCTGTGAGGAGATTGTCCAGCATTCACTGCCATATAGGAGGACTGATATTACGTAACAGTTCAGTACTCTTTTCTTTGTTTCTGTTGTTTCAAGTCTCTTCTTCATCTGTGAGGAGATTGTCCAGCATTCACTGCCATATAGGAGGACTGATATTACGTAACAGTTCAGTACTCTTTTCTTTGTTTCTGTTGTTTCAAGTCTCTTCTTCATCTGTGAGGAGATTGTCCAGCATTCACTGCCATATAGGAGGACTGATATTACGTAACAGTTCAGTACTCTTTTCTTTGTTTCTGTTGTTTCAAGTCTCTTCTTCATCTGTGAGGAGATTGTCCAGCATTCACTGCCATATAGGAGGACTGATATTACGTAACAGTTCAGTACTCTTTTCTTTGTTTCTGTTGTTTCAAGTCTCTTCTTCATCTGTGAGGAGATTGTCCAGCATTCACTGCCATATAGGAGGACTGATATTACGTAACAGTTCAGTACTCTTTTCTTTGTTTCTGTTGTTTCAAGTCTCTTCTTCATCTGTGAGGAATTGTCCAGCATTCACTGCCATATAGGAGGACTGATATTACGTAACACTCTTTTCTTTGTTTCTTTTGTTTCAAGTCTCTTCTTCATCTGTGAGGAGATTGTCCAGCATTCACTGCCATATAGGAGGACTGATATTACGTAACAGTTCAGTACTCTTTTCTTTTGTTTCTGTTGTTTCAAGTCTCTTCTTCATCTGTGAGGAGATTGTCCAGCATTCACTGCCATATAGGAGGACTGATATTACGTAACAGTTCAGTACTCTTTTCTTTGTTTCTGTTGTTTCAAGTCTCTTCTTCATCTGTGAGGAGATTGTCCAGCATTCACTGCCATATAGGAGGACTGATATTACGTAACAGTTCAGTACTCTTTTCTTTTTGTTTCTGTTGTTTCAAGTCTCTTCTTCATCTGTGAGGAGATTGTCCAGCATTCACTGCCATATAGGAGGACTGATATTACGTAACAGTTCAGTACTCTTTTCTTTGTTTCTGTTGTTTCAAGTCTCTTCTTCATCTGTGAGGAGATTGTCCAGCATTCACTGCCATATAGGAGGACTGATATTACGTAACAGTTCAGTACTCTTTTCTTTGTTTCTGTTGTTTCAAGTCTCTTCTTCATCTGTGAGGAGATTGTCCAGCATTCACTGCCATATAGGAGGACTGATATTACGTAACAGTTCAGTACTCTTTTCTTTGTTTCTGTTGTTTCAAGTCTCTTCTTCATCTGTGAGGAGATTGTCCAGCATTCACTGCCATATAGGAGGACTGATATTACGTAACAGTTCAGTACTCTTTTCTTTGTTTCTGTTGTTTCAAGTCTCTTCTTCATCTGTGAGGAGATTGTCCAGCATTCACTGCCATATAGGAGGACTGATATTACGTAACAGTTCAGTACTCTTTTCTTTGTTTCTGTTGTTTCAAGTCTCTTCTTCATCTGTGAGGAGATTGTCCAGCATTCACTGCCATATAGGAGGACTGATTGTCGTAACAGTTCAGTACTCTTTTCTTTGTTTCTGTTGTTTCAAGTCTCTTCTTCATCTGATTGTATTCACTGCCATATAGGAGTTGATATACTAACAGTTTTTCTTTTGTTTGTTTTGTTTTCAAGTCTCTTCTTCATCTGTGAGGAGATTGTCCAGCATTCACTGCCATATAGGAGGACTGATATTACGTAACAGTTCAGTACTCTTTTCTTTGTTTCTGTTGTTTCAAGTCTCTTCTTCATCTGTGAGGAGATTGTCCAGCATTCACTGCCATATAGGAGGACTGATATTACGTAACAGTTCAGTACTCTTTTCTTTGTTTCTGTTGTTTCAAGTCTCTTCTTCATCTGTGAGGAGATTGTCCAGCATTCACTGCCATATAGGAGGACTGATATTACGTAACAGTTCAGTACTCTTTTCTTTGTTTCTGTTGTTTCAAGTCTCTTCCTCATCTGTGAGGAGATTGTCCAGCATCGACGGCCATATAGGAGGACTGATATTACATAAAGTTTAGTATTCTTTTCTTTGTTTTTTGTTGTTTCAAATCTCTTCTTCATCTGTGAGAAGATTGTCCAGCATCCACTGCCATATAGAAGGACCAATATTATGTAACAGTTCAGTATTCATTTCTTTGTTTCTGTTGCCTCAAATCTCTTCTTCATCTGTGAGGATATTGTCCAGCATCCACAGCCATATAGGAAGACTGATATTACGTAACAGTTCAGTACTCTTTTCTTTGTTTCTCTTGTTTCAAGTCTCTTCTTCATCTGTGAGGAGATTGTCCAGCATTCACTGCCATATAGGAGGACTGATATTACGTAACAGTTCAGTACTCTTTTCTTTGTTTCTGTTGTTTCAAGTCTCTTCTTCATCTGTGAGGAGATTGTCCAGCATTCACTGCCATATAGGAGGACTGATATTACGTAACAGTTCAGTACTCTTTTCTTTGTTTCTCTTGTTTCAAGTCTCTTCTTCATCTGTGAGGAGATTGTCCAGCATTCACTGCCATATAGGAGGACTGATATTACGTAACAGTTCAGTACTCTTTTCTTTGTTTCTCTTGTTTCATGTCTCTTCTTCATCTGTGAGGAGACTGTCCAGCATTCACTGCCATATAGGAGGACTGATATTACGTAACAGTTCAGTACTCTTTTTTCTTTGTTTCTCTTGTTTCAAGTCTCTTCTTCATCTGTGAGGAGATTGTCCAGCATTCACTGCCATATAGGAGGACTGATATTACGTAACAGTTCAGTACTCTTTTCTTTTGTTTCTCTTGTTTCATGTCTCTTCTTCATCTGTGAGGAGATTGTCCAGCATTCACTGCCATATAGGAGGACTGATATTACGTAACAGTTCAGTACTCTTTTCTTTGTTTCTCTTGTTTCAAGTCTCTTCTTCATCTGTGAGGAGATTGTCCAGCATTCACTGCCATATAGGAGGACTGATATTACGTAACAGTTCAGTACTCTTTTCTTTGTTTCTCTTGTTTCATGTCTCTTCTTCATCTGTGAGGAGATTGTCCAGCATTCACTGCCATATAGGAGGACTGATATTACGTAACAGTTCAGTACTCTTTTCTTTGTTTCTCTTGTTTCAAGTCTCTTCTTCATCTGTGAGGAGATTGTCCAGCATTCACTGCCATATAGGAGGACTGATATTACGTAACAGTTCAGTACTCTTTTCTTTGTTTCTCTTTGTTTCAATGTCTCTTCTTCATCTGTGAGGAGATTGTCCAGCATTCACTGCCATATAGGAGGACTGATATTACGTAACAGTTCAGTACTCTTTTCTTTGTTTCTCTTGTTTCAAGTCTCTTCTTCATCTGTGAGGAGATTGTCCAGCATTCACTGCCATATAGGAGGACTGATATTACGTAACAGTTCAGTACTCTTTTTCTTTGTTTCTCTTGTTTCATGTCTCTTCTTCATCTGTGAGGGAGATTGTCCAGCATTCACTGCCATATAGGAGGACTGATATTACGTAACAGTTCAGTACTCTTTTCTTTGTTTCTCTTGTTTCAAGTCTCTTCTTCATCTGTGAGGAGATTGTCCAGCATTCACTGCCATATAGGAGGACTGATATTACGTAACAGTTCAGTACTCTTTTCTTTGTTTCTCTTGTTTCAAGTCTCTTCTTCATCTGTGAGGAGATTGTCCAGCATTCACTGCCATATAGGAGGACTGATATTACGTAACAGTTCAGTACTCTTTTCTTTGTTTCTCTTGTTTCAAGTCTCTTCTTCATCTGTGAGGAGATTGTCCAGCATTCACTGCCATATAGGAGGACTGATATTACGTAACAGTTCAGTACTCTTTTCTTTGTTTCTGTTGTTTCAAGTCTCTTCTTCATCTGTGAGGAGATTGTCCAGCATTCACTGCCATATAGGAGGACTGATATTACGTAACAGTTCAGTACTCTTTTCTTTGTTTCTGTTGTTTCAAGTCTCTTCTTCATCTGTGAGGAGATTGTCCAGCATTCACTGCCATATAGGAGGACTGATATTACGTAACAGTTCAGTACTCTTTTCTTTGTTTCTCTTGTTTCAAGTCTCTTCTTCATCTGTGAGGAGATTGTCCAGCATTCACTGCCATATAGGAGGACTGATATTACGTAACAGTTCAGTACTCTTTTCTTTGTTTCTCTTGTTTCAAGTCTCTTCTTCATCTGTGAGGAGATTGTCCAGCATTCACTGCCATATAGGAGGACTGATATTACGTAACAGTTCTTGTACTCTTTTTCTTTGTTTCTCTTGTTTCAAGTCTCTTCTTCATCTGTGAGGAGATTGTCCAGCATTCACTGCCATATAGGAGGACTGATATTTGTAACAGTTCAGTACTCTTTTCTTTTTGTTTCTCTTGTTTCAAGTCTCTTCTTCATCTGTGAGGAGATTGTCCAGCATTCACTGCCATATAGGAGGACTGATATTACGTAACAGTTCAGTACTCTTTTCTTTGTTTCTCTTGTTTCAAGTCTCTTCTTCATCTGTGAGGAGATTGTCCAGCATTCACTGCCATATAGGAGGACTGATATTACGTAACAGTTCAGTACTCTTTTCTTTGTTTCTCTTGTTTCAAGTCTCTTCTTCATCTGTGAGGAGATTGTCCAGCATTCACTGCCATATAGGAGGACTGATATTACGTAACAGTTCAGTACTCTTTTCTTTGTTTCTCTTGTTTCAAGTCTCTTCTTCATCTGTGAGGAGATTGTCCAGCATTCACTGCCATATAGGAGGACTGATATTACGTAACAGTTCAGTACTCTTTTCTTTGTTTCTGTTGTTTCAAGTCTCTTCTTCATCTGTGAGGAGATTGTCCAGCATTCACTGCCATATAGGAGGACTGATATTACGTAACAGTTCAGTACTCTTTTCTTTGTTTCTCTTGTTTCAAGTCTCTTCTTCATCTGTGAGGAGATTGTCCAGCATTCACGCCATATATAGGAGGACTGATATTACGTAACAGTTCAGTACTCTTTTCTTTGTTTCTCTTGTTTCAAGTCTCTTCTTCATCTGTGAGGAGATTGTCCAGCATTCACTGCCATATAGGAGGACTGATATTACGTAACAGTTCAGTACTCTTTTCTTTGTTTCTCTTGTTTCAAGTCTCTTCTTCATCTGTGAGGAGATTGTCCAGCATTCACTGCCATATAGGAGGACTGATATTACGTAACAGTTCAGTACTCTTTTCTTTGTTTCTCTTGTTTCAAGTCTCTTCTTCATCTGTGAGGAGATTGTCCAGCATTCACTGCCATATAGGAGGACTGATATTACGTAACAGTTCAGTACTCTTTTCTTTGTTTCTCTTGTTTCAAGTCTCTTCTTCATCTGTGAGGAGATTGTCCAGCATTCACTGCCATATAGGAGGACTGATATTACGTAACAGTTCAGTACTCTTTTCTTTGTTTCTCTTGTTTCAAGTCTCTTCTTCATCTGTGAGGAGATTGTCCAGCATTCACTGCCATATAGGAGGACTGATATTACGTAACAGTTCAGTACTCTTTTCTTTGTTTCTCTTGTTTCAAGTCTCTTCTTCATCTGTGAGGAGATTGTCCAGCATTCACTGCCATATAGGAGGACTGATATTACGTAACAGTTCAGTACTCTTTTCTTTGTTTCTCTTGTTTCAAGTCTCTTCTTCATCTGTGAGGAGATTGTCCAGCATTCACTGCCATATAGGAGGACTGATATTACGTAACAGTTCAGTACTCTTTTCTTTGTTTCTGTTGTTTCAAGTCTCTTCTTCATCTGTGAGGAGATTGTCCAGCATTCACTGCCATATAGGAGGACTGATATTACGTAACAGTTCAGTACTCTTTTTTTCTTTGTTTCTCTTGTTTCAAGTCTCTTCTTCATCTGTGAGGAGATTGTCCAGCATTCACTGCCATATAGGAGGACTGATATTACGTAACAGTTCAGTACTCTTTTCTTTGTTTCTCTTGTTTCAAGTCTCTTCTTCATCTGTGAGGGAGATTGTCCAGCATTCACTGCCATATAGGAGGACTGATATTACGTAACAGTTCAGTACTCTTTTCTTTGTTTCTCTTGTTTCAAGTCTCTTCTTCATCTGTGAGGAGATTGTCCAGCATTCACTGCCATATAGGAGGACTGATATTACGTAACAGTTCAGTACTCTTTTCTTTGTTTCTCTTGTTTCAAGTCTCTTCTTCATCTGTGAGGAGATTGTCCAGCATTCACTGCCATATAGGAGGACTGATATTACGTAACAGTTCAGTACTCTTTTCTTTGTTTCTCTTGTTTCAAGTCTCTTCTTCATCTGTGAGGAGATTGTCCAGCATTCACTGCCATATAGGAGGACTGATATTACGTAACAGTTCAGTACTCTTTTCTTTGTTTCTCTTGTTTCAAGTCTCTTCTTCATCTGTGAGGAGATTGTCCAGCATTCACTGCCATATAGGAGGACTGATATTACGTAACAGTTCAGTACTCTTTTTCTTTGTTTCTCTTGTTTCAAGTCTCTTCTTCATCTGTGAGGAGATTGTCCAGCATTCACTGCCATATAGGAGGACTGATATTACGTAACAGTTCAGTACTCTTTTCTTTGTTTCTCTTGTTTCAAGTCTCTTCTTCATCTGTGAGGAGATTGTCCAGCATTCACTGCCATATAGGAGGACTGATATTACGTAACAGTTCAGTACTTTTCTTTTCTTTGTTTCTCTTGTTTCATGTCTCTTCTTCATCTGTGAGGAGATTGTCCAGCATTCACTGCCATATAGGAGGACTGATATTACGTAACAGTTCAGTACTCTTTTCTTTGTTTCTCTTGTTTCAAGTCTCTTCTTCATCTGTGAGGAGATTGTCCAGCATTCACTGCCATATAGGAGGACTGATATTACGTAACAGTTCAGTACTCTTTTCTTTGTTTCTCTTGTTTCAAGTCTCTTCTTCATCTGTGAGGAGATTGTCCAGCATTCACTGCCATATAGGAGGACTGATATTACGTTAACAGTTCAGTACTCTTTTCTTTGTTTCTCTTGTTTCATTGTCTCTTCTTCATCTGTGAGGAGATTGTCCAGCATTCACTGCCATATAGGAGGACTGATATTACGTAACAGTTCAGTACTCTTTTCTTTGTTTCTCTTGTTTCAAGTCTCTTCTTCATCTGTGAGGAGATTGTCCAGCATTCACTGCCATATAGGAGGACTGATATTACGTAACAGTTCAGTACTCTTTCTTTTGTTTCTCTTGTTTCAAGTCTCTTCTTCATCTGTGAGGAGATTGTCCAGCATTCACTGCCATATAGGAGGACTGATATTACGTAACAGTTCAGTACTCTTTTCTTTGTTTCTCTTGTTTCAAGTCTCTTCTTCATCTGTGAGGAGATTGTCCAGCATTCACTGCCATATAGGAGGACTGATATTACGTAACAGTTCAGTACTCTTTTCTTTGTTTCTCTTGTTTCAAGTCTCTTCTTCATCTGTGAGGAGATTGTCCAGCATTCACTGCCATATAGGAGGACTGATATTACGTAACAGTTCAGTACTCTTTTCTTTGTTTCTCTTGTTTCAAGTCTCTTCTTCATCTGTGAGGAGATTGTCCAGCATTCACTGCCATATAGGAGGACTGATATTACGTAACAGTTCAGTACTCTTTTCTTTGTTTCTCTTGTTTCAAGTCTCTTCTTCATCTGTGAGGAGATTGTCCAGCATTCACTGCCATATAGGAGGACTGATATTACGTAACAGTTCAGTACTCTTTTTCTTTGTTTCTCTTGTTTCAAGTCTCTTCTTCATCTGTGAGGAGATTGTCCAGCATTCACTGCCATATAGGAGGACTGATATTACGTAACAGTTCAGTACTCTTTTCTTTGTTTCTCTTGTTTCAAGTCTCTTCTTCATCTGTGAGGAGATTGTCCAGCATTCACTGCCATATAGGAGGACTGATATTACGTAACAGTTCAGTACTCTTTTCTTTGTTTCTCTTGTTTCAAGTCTCTTCTTCATCTGTGAGGAGATTGTCCAGCATTCACTGCCATATAGGAGGACTGATATTACGTAACAGTTCAGTACTCTTTTCTTTGTTTCTGTTGTTTCAAGTCTCTTCTTCATCTGTGAGGAGATTGTCCAGCATTCACTGCCATATAGGAGGACTGATATTACGTAACAGTTCAGTACTCTTTTCTTTGTTTCTCTTGTTTCAAGTCTCTTCTTCATCTGTGAGGAGATTGTCCAGCATTCACTGCCATATAGGAGGACTGATATTACGTAACAGTTCAGTACTCTTTTTCTTTGTTTCTCTTGTTTCAAGTCTCTTCTTCATCTGTGAGGAGATTGTCCAGCATTCACTGCCATATAGGAGGACTGATATTACGTAACAGTTCAGTACTCTTTTCTTTGTTTCTCTTGTTTCAAGTCTCTTCTTCATCTGTGAGGAGATTGTCCAGCATTCACTGCCATATAGGAGGACTGATATTACGTAACAGTTCAGTACTCTTTTCTTTGTTTCTCTTGTTTCAAGTCTCTTCTTCATCTGTGAGGAGATTGTCCAGCATTCACTGCCATATAGGAGGACTGATATTACGTAACAGTTCAGTACTCTTTTCTTTGTTTCTGTTGTTTCAAGTCTCTTCTTCATCTGTGAGGAGATTGTCCAGCATTCACTGCCATATAGGAGGACTGATATTACGTAACAGTTCAGTACTCTTTTCTTTGTTTCTATTGTTTCAAGTCTCTTCTTCATCTGTGAGGAGATTGTCCAGCATTCACTGCCATATAGGAGGACTGATATTACGTAACAGTTCAGTACTCTTTTCTTTGTTTCTCTTGTTTCAAGTCTCTTCTTCATCTGTGAGGAGATTGTCCAGCATTCACTGCCATATAGGAGGACTGATATTACGTAACAGTTCAGTACTCTTTTTTTTTGTTTCTCTTGTTTCAAGTCTCTTCTTCATCTGTGAGGAGATTGTCCAGCATTCACTGCCATATAGGAGGACTGATATTACGTAACAGTTCAGTACTCTTTTTCTTTGTTTCTCTTGTTTCAAGTCTCTTCTTCATCTGTGAGGAGATTGTCCAGCATTCACTGCCATATAGGAGGACTGATATTACGTAACAGTTCAGTACTCTTTTCTTTGTTTCTCTTGTTTCATGTCTCTTCTTCATCTGTGAGGAGATTGTCCAGCATTCACTGCCATATAGGAGGACTGATATTACGTAACAGTTCAGTACTCTTTTTCTTTGTTTCTCTTGTTTCATGTCTCTTCTTCATCTGTGAGGAGATTGTCCAGCATTCACTGCCATATAGGAGGACTGATATTACGTAACAGTTCAGTACTCTTTTTCTTTGTTTCTGTTGTTTCAAGTCTCTTCTTCATCTGTGAGGAGATTGTCCAGCATTCACTGCCATATAGGAGGACTGATATTACGTAACAGTTCAGTACATCTTTTTTTTTGTTTCTCTTGTTTCATGTCTCTTCTTCATCTGTGAGGAGATTGTCCAGCATTCACTGCCATATAGGAGGACTGATATTACGTAACAGTTCAGTACTCTTTTCTTTGTTTCTCTTGTTTCATGTCTCTTCTTCATCTGTGAGGAGATTGTCCAGCATTCACTGCCATATAGGAGGACTGATATTACGTAACAGTTCAGTACTCTTTTCTTTGTTTCTCTTGTTTCATGTCTCTTCTTCATCTGTGAGGAGATTGTCCAGCATTCACTGCCATATAGGAGGACTGATATTACGTAACAGTTCAGTACTCTTTTCTTTGTTTCTCTTTTTTCAAGTCTCTTCTTCATCTGTGAGGAGATTGTACAGCATTCACTGCCATATAGGAGGACTGATATTACGTAACAGTTCAGTACTCTTTTCTTTGTTTCTCTTGTTTCATGTCTCTTCTTCATCTGTGAGGAGACTGTCCAGCATTCACTGCCATATAGGAGGACTGATATTACGTAACAGTTCAGTACTCTTTTCTTTGTTTCTCTTGTTTCATGTCTCTTCTTCATCTGTGAGGAGATTGTCCAGCATTCACTGCCATATAGGAGGACTGATATTACGTAACAGTTCAGTACTCTTTTCTTTGTTTCTCTTGTTTCAAGTCTCTTCTTCATCTGTGAGGAGATTGTCCAGCATTCACTGCCATATAGGAGGACTGATATTACGTAACAGTTCAGTACTCTTTTCTTTGTTTCTGTTGTTTCAAGTCTCTTCTTCATCTGTGAGGAGATTGTCCAGTATTCACTGCCATATAGGAGGACTGATATTACGTAACAGTTCAGTACTCTTTTCTTTGTTTCTCTTGTTTCATGTCTCTTCTTCATCTGTGAGGAGATTGTCCAGCATTCACTGCCATATAGGAGGACTGATATTACGTAACAGTTCAGTACACTTTTCTTTGTTTCTGTTGTTTCATGTCTCTTCTTCATCTGTGAGGAGATTGTCCAGCATTCACTGCCATATAGGAGGACTGATATTACGTAACAGTTCAGTACTCTTTTCTGTTTTTGTTTCTGTTGTTTCAAGTCTCTTCTTCATCTGTGAGGAGATTGTCCAGCATTCACTGCCATATAGGAGGACTGATATTACATAACAGTTCAGTACTCTTTTTTTTGTTTCTATTGTTTCATGTCTCTTCTTCATCTGTGAGGAGATTGTCCAGCATTCACTGCCATATAGGAGGACTGATATTACATAACAGTTCAGTACTCTTTTCTTTGTTTCTGTTGTTTCAAGTCTCTTCTTCATCTGTGAGGAGATTGTCCAGCATTCACTGCCATATAGGAGGACTGATATTACGTAACAGTTCAGTACTCTTTTCTTTGTTTCTCTTGTTTCAAGTCTCTTCTTCATCTGTGAGGAGATTGTCCAGCATTCACTGCCATATAGGAGGACTGATATTACGTAACAGTTCAGTACTCTTTTCTTTGTTTCTATTGTTTCAAGTCTCTTCTTCATCTGTGAGGAGATTGTCCAGCATTCACTGCCATATAGGAGGACTGATATTACGTAACAGTTCAGTACTCTTTTCTTTGTTTCTGTTGTTACAAGTCTCTTCTTCATCTGTGAGGAGATTGTCCAGCATTCACTGCCATATAGTAGGACTGATATTACGTAACAGTTCAGAACTCTTTTCTTTGTTTCTGTTGTTTCAAGTCTCTTCTTCATATGTGAGGAGATTGTGCAGCATTCACTGCCATATAGGAGGACTGATATTACGTAACAGTTCAGTTTTCTTTTTTCTTTTGTTTGTCTCTTTTCTCTTGTTTCATGTCTCTTCTTCATCTGTGAGGAGATTGTCCATCATTCACTGCCATATAGGAGGACTGATATTACGTAACAGTTCAGTACTCTTTTCTTTGTTTCTCTTGTTTCATGTCTCTTCTTCATCTGTGAGGAGATTGTCCAGCATTCACTGCCATATAGGAGGACTGATATTACGTAACAGTTCAGTACTCTTTTCTTTGTTTCTCTTGTTTCATGTCTCTTCTTCATCTGTGAGGAGATTGTCCAGCATTCACTGCCATATAGGAGGACTGATATTACGTAACAGTTCAGTACTCTTTTCTTTGTTTCTCTTGTTTCATGTCTCTTCTTCATCTGTGAGGAGATTGTCCAGCATTCACTGCCATATAGGAGGACTGATATTACGTAACAGTTCAGTACTCTTTTCTTTGTTTCTCTTGTTTCATGTCTCTTCTTCATCTGTGAGGAGATTGTCCAGCATTCACTGCCATATAGGAGGACTGATATTACGTAACAGTTCAGTACTCTTTTCTTTGTTTCTGTTGTTTCATGTCTCTTCTTCATCTGTGAGGAGATTGTCCAGCATTCACTGCCATATAGGAGGACTGATATTACGTAACAGTTCAGTACTCTTTTCTTTGTTTCTGTTGTTTCATGTGTTTCTTCTTCATCTGTGAGGAGATTGTCCAGCATTCACTGCCATATAGGAGGACTGATATTACGTAACAGTTCAGTACTCTTTTCTTTGTTTCTCTTGTTTCATGTTTCTCTCTTCTTCATCTGTGAGGGAGATTGTCCAGCATTCACTGCCATATAGGAGGACTGATATTACGTAACAGTTCAGTACTCTTTTCTTTGTTTCTGTTGTTTCATGTCTCTTCTTCATCTGTGAGGAGATTGTCCAGCATTCACTGCCATATAGGAGGACTGATATTACGTAACAGTTCAGTACTCTTTTCTTTGTTTCTATTGTTTCAAGTCTCTTCTTCATCTGTGAGGAGATTGTCCAGCATTCACTGCCATATAGGAGGACTGATATTACGTAACAGTTCAGTACTCTTTTCTTTGTTTCTCTTGTTTCATGTCTCTTCTTCATCTGTGAGGAGATTGTCCAGCATTCACTGCCATATAGGAGGACTAATATTACGTAACAGTTCAGTACTTTTTTCTTTGTTTCTGTTGTTTCAAGTCTCTTCTTCATCTGTGAGGAGATTGTCCAGCATTCACTGCCATATAGGAGGACTGATATTACGTAACAGTTCAGTACTCTTTTCTTTGTTTCTCTTATTTCAAGTCTCTTCTTCATCTGTGAGGAGATTGTCCAGCATTCACTGCCATATAGGAGGACTGATATTACGTAACAGTTTAGTACTCTTTTCTTTGTTTCCCTTATTTCATGTCTCTTCTTCATCTGTGAGGAGATTGTCCATCATTCACTGCCATATAGGAGGACTGATATTACGTAACAGTTCAGTACTCTTTTCTTTGTTTCTGTTATTTCAAGTCTCTTCTTCATCTGTGAGGAGATTGTCCAGCATTCACTGCCATATAGGAGGACTGATATTACGTAACAGTTCAGTACTCTTTTCTTTGTTTCTCTTGTTTCATGTCTCTTCTTCATCTGTGAGGAGATTGTCCAGCATTCACTGCCATATAGGAGGACTGATATTACGTAACAGTTCAGTACTCTTTTCTTTGTTTCTCTTGTTTCATGTCTCTTCTTCATCTGTGAGGAGATTGTCCAGCATTCACTGCCATATAGGAGGACTGATATTACGTAACAGTTCAGTACTCTTTTCTTTGTTTCTCTTGTTTCATGTCTCTTCTTCATCTGTGAGGAGATTGTCCAGCATTCACTGCCATATAGGAGGACTGATATTACGTAACAGTTCAGTACTCTTTTCTTTGTTTCTCTTGTTTCATGTCTCTTCTTCATCTGTGAGGAGATTGTCCAGCATTCACTGCCATATAGGAGGACTGATATTACGTAACAGTTCAGTACTCTTTTCTTTGTTTCTCTTGTTTCAAGTCTCTTCTTCATCTGTGAGGAGATTGTCCAGCATTCACTGCCATATAGGAGGACTGATATTACGTAACAGTTCAGTACTCTTTTCTTTGTTTCTGTTGTTTCATGTCTCTTCTTCATCTGTGAGGAGATTGTCCAGCATTCACTGCCATATAGGAGGACTGATATTACGTAACAGTTCAGTACTCTTTTCTTTGTTTCTCTTGTTTCATGTCTCTTCTTCATCTGTGAGGAGATTGTCCAGCATTCACTGCCATATAGGAGGACTGATATTACGTAACAGTTCAGTACTCTTTTCTTTGTTTCTGTTGTTTCATGTCTCTTCTTCATCTGTGAGGAGATTGTCCAGCATTCACTGCCATATAGGAGGACTGATATTACGTAACAGTTCAGTACTCTTTTCTTTGTTTCTGTTGTTTCATGTCTCTTCTTCATCTGTGAGGAGATTGTCCAGCATTCACTGCCATATAGGAGGACTGATATTACGTAACAGTTCAGTACTCTTTTCTTTGTTTCTATTGTTTCATGTCTCTTCTTCATCTGTGAGGAGATTGTCCAGCATTCACTGCCATATAGGAGGACTGATATTACGTAACAGTTCAGTACTCTTTTCTTTGTTTCTGTTGTTTCAAGTCTCTTCTTCATCTGTGAGGAGATTGTCCAGCATTCACTGCCATATAGGAGGACTGATATTACGTAACAGTTCAGTACTCTTTTTCTTTGTTTCTCTTGTTTCATGTCTCTTCTTCATCTGTGAGGAGATTGTCCAGCATTCACTGCCATATAGGAGGACTGATATTACGTAACAGTTCAGTACTCTTTTCTTTGTTTCTGTTGTTTCAAGTCTCTTCTTCATCTGTGAGGAGATTGTCCAGCATTCACTGCCATATAGGAGGACTGATATTACGTAACAGTTCAGTACTCTTTTCTTTGTTTCTCTTGTTTCATGTCTCTTCTTCATCTGTGAGGAGATTGTCCAGCATTCACTGCCATATAGGAGGACTGATATTACGTAACAGTTCAGTACTCTTTTCTTTGTTTCTCTTGTTTCAAGTCTCTTCTTCATCTGTGAGGAGATTGTCCAGCATTCACTGCCATATAGGAGGACTGATATTACGTAACAGTTCAGTACTCTTTTCTTTGTTTCTCTTGTTTCAAGTCTCTTCTTCATCTGTGAGGAGATTGTCCAGCATTCACTGCCATATAGGAGGACTGATATTATGTAACAGTTCAGTACTCTTTTCTTTGTTTCTGTTGTTTCAAGCCTCTTCTTCATCTGTGAGGAGATTGTCCAGCATTCACTGCCATATAGGAGGACTGATATTACGTAACAGTTCAGTACTCTTTTCTTTGTTTCTCTTGTTTCATGTCTCTTCTTCATCTGTGAGGAGATTGTCCAGCATTCACTGCCATATAGGAGGACTGATATTACGTAACAATTCAGTACTCTTTTCTTTGTTTCTCTTGTTTCATGTCTCTTCTTCATCTGTGAGGAGATTGTCCAGCATTCACTGCCATATAGGAGGACTGATATTATGTAACAGTTCAGTACTCTTTTCTTTGTTTCTCTTGTTTCAAGTCTCTTCTTCATCTGTGAGGAGATTGTCCAGCATTCACTGCCATATAGGAGGACTGATATTACGTAACAGTTCAGTACTCTTTTCTTTGTTTCTCTTGTTTCAAGTCTCTTCTTCATCTGTGAGGAGATTGTCCAGCATTCACTGCCATATAGGAGGACTGATATTACGTAACAGTTCAGTACTCTTTTCTTTGTTTCTCTTGTTTCAAGTCTCTTCTTCATCTGTGAGGAGATTGTCCAGCATTCACTGCCATATAGGAGGACTGATATTACGTAACAGTTCAGTACTCTTTTCTTTGTTTCTGTTGTTTCATGTCTCTTCTTCATCTGTGAGGAGATTGTCCAGCATTCACTGCCATATAGGAGGACTGATATTACGTAACAGTTCAGTACTCTTTTCTTTGTTTCTGTTGTTTCATGTCTCTTCTTCATCTGTGAGGAGATTGTCCAGCATTCACTGCCATATAGGAGGACTGATATTACGTAACAGTTCAGTACTCTTTTCTTTGTTTCTGTTGTTTCATGTCTCTTCTTCATCTGTGAGGAGATTGTCCAGCATTCACTGCCATATAGGAGGACTGATATTACGTAACAGTTCAGTACTCTTTTCTTTGTTTCTGTTGTTTCAATGTCTCTTCTTCATCTGTGAGGAGATTGTCCAGCATTCACTGCCATATAGGAGGACTGATATTACGTAACAGTTCAGTACTCTTTTTCTTTGTTTCTGTTGTTTCAAGTCTCTTCTTCATCTGTGAGGAGATTGTCCAGCATTCACTGCCATATAGGAGGACTGATATTACGTAACAGTTCAGTACTCTTTTCTTTGTTTCTCTTGTTTCAAGTCTCTTCTTCATCTGTGAGGAGATTGTCCAGCATTCACTGCCATATAGGAGGACTGATATTACGTAACAGTTCAGTACTCTTTTTCTTTGTTTCTGTTGTTTCAAGTCTCTTCTTCATCTGTGAGGAGATTGTCCAGCATTCACTGCCATATAGGAGGACTGATATTACGTAACAGTTCAGTACTCTTTTCTTTGTTTCTGTTGTTTCATGTCTCTTCTTCATCTGTGAGGAGATTGTCCAGCATTCACTGCCATATAGGAGGACTGATATTACGTAACAGTTCAGTACTCTTTTCTTTGTTTCTATTGTTTCAAGTCTCTTCTTCATCTGTGAGGAGATTGTCCAGCATTCACTGCCATATAGGAGGACTGATATTACGTAACAGTTCAGTACTTTTTTCTTTGTTTCTATTGTTTCATGTCTCTTCTTCATCTGTGAGGAGATTGTCCAGCATTCACTGCCATATAGGAGGACTGATATTACGTAACAGTTCAGTACTCTTTTCTTTGTTTCTATTGTTTCAAGTCTCTTCTTCATCTGTGAGGAGATTGTCCAGCATTCACTGCCATATAGGAGGACTGATATTACGTAACAGTTCAGTACTCTTTTCTTTGTTTCTCTTGTTTCATGTCTCTTCTTCATCTGTGAGGAGATTGTCCAGCATTCACTGCCATATAGGAGGACTGATATTACGTAACAGTTCAGTACTCTTTTCTTTGTTTCTGTTGTTTCAAGTCTCTTCTTCATCTGTGAGGAGATTGTCCAGCATTCACTGCCATATAGGAGGACTGATATTACGTAACAGTTCAGTACTCTCTTTTCTTTGTTTCTATTGTTTCAAGTCTCTTCTTCATCTGTGAGGAGATTGTCCAGCATTCAGTGCCATATAGGAGGACTGATATTACGTAACAGCTCAGTACTCTTTTCTTTGTTTCTGTTGTTTCAAGTCTCTTCTTCATCTGTGAGGAGATTGTCCAGCATTCAGTGCCATATAGGAGGACTGATATTACGTAACAGTTCAGTACTCTTTTCTTTGTTTCTATTGTTTCAAGTCTCTTCTTCATCTGTGAGGAGATTGTCCAGCATTCAGTGCCATATAGGAGGACTGATATTACGTAACAGTTCAGTACTCTTTTCTTTGTTTCTATTGTTTCAAGTCTCTTCTTCATCTGTGAGGAGATTGTCCAGCATTCAGTGCCATATAGGAGGACTAATATTACGTAACATTTCAGTACTCTTTTCTTTGTTTCTGTTGTTTGAAGTCTCTTCTTCATCTGTGAGGAGATTGTCCAGCATTCACTGCCATAAAGGAGGACTGATATTACATAACAGTTCAGTACTCTTTTCTTTGTTTCTATTGTTTCATGTCTCTTCTTCATCTGTGAGGAGATTGTCCAGCATTCACTGCCATATAGGAGGACTGATGTTACGTAACAGTTCAGTAATCTTTTCTTTGTTTCTGTTGTTTCAAGTCTCTTCTTCATCTGTGAGGAGATTGTCCAGCATTCACTGCCATATAGGAGGACTGATATTACGTAACAGTTCAGTACTCTTTTCTTTGTTTCTCTTGTTTCAAGTCTTTTCTTTATTTGTGAGGAGATTGTCCAGTATATATAGAGGGATTGATAGACATTTCTATCACACTTTATATAATTTTATTCATATCTATTTTGCTCATATCTATCTGTCACCCTTTCATATCTATCTGTCTATCTATCTATCTATCTATCTATCTATCTATCTATCTATGTCTATTTTAACCTGCTCATATCTCAGTATGTTCTTATCTATCTATCTATCTATTGCATTTGTCAATATCTATCTATCTATCTATCTATCTATCTATCTATCTATATATATATATATATATATATATATATATATATATATGCTTCTGTTTATATCGCTCAGTATTCTTATCTATCCGATTTTCTTTCTATATATCTCATTCTTCTCTCTCTCTCTCTCTATATATATATATATATATATATGTATATATATATATATATATATATATATATATATATATATATATATATATATATATATACGTGTGTGTCTTTTTGTGTGTACGTGGGTGAAGAAATATAATCTTAATGTGTGCTATATTTATGGTATAAGGTGCTCAATATCAGAGATAGAGCGTATGTAAATATAAAAGTGAACATTGAAGTCAACATTAAGAGGCGACAGTCTGTTTCATGCTAGAAGCAATCTTTATTTATTTTATTTATTACTTATTTACTTTCATTTTGTATTAATGAGTCTTTTCAGTTTCACATTTTTGTTAACGTAGTTAAAACAGAATTGGGGATTTGGATTTGCTTAGGTCGCTTATATATTGGTTTGTTTTGGCCAGGAAAGATAATTCAAACTATTTATTCGTCCAATATAGAGTATTGCTTGCCGTAGTCTATTCTGTTATTCTGTCGAGGGACAGTTTTAATTTATCTATTTATTTGGCTTAATTTTACTTGTTCTTGCTTATTTATTTTTATTAGTTCTAACTGTTATTTTAGCGGGGCGATTTGTTAATTTATTTATTTGTTTCGATTAATTTTTATTTGTTTTTTTATTTATTTACTTATTTTTTATTTTGTTTATTTTATTTACTCCATTTGGTTTTCCATATTTAAGTAAGTAATGATTTTCTATTGTTGCATATCAGATTTAGCTATTTTTTAAGTCCAATTATTGAATTGTTTGATGTAATCTATTCTAACGGTTATTTTGGCGGGATTGGTTTGTTAATTTTTATTATAATTTACTTTATTTATTTATTTGGTTTGATTATCTTTACTTGCTTTTAAGTATTTTTATTTATTCTATTTCGTCTATTCTAACGGGAGTGGTTTGTTAATTTGGATATAATTGTTTTGGTTAATTTATTTTACTTGTTTTTTTTTAATATTATATTGTTTATTTGAATTTATTCATTTCATTTTTCGATTTTTAAGTGACGTAGTAAAAAAGTTGTTTTTATGTATGCATTTTGAGATGAGCTCAGATCGTTTATTTAGTAATTTATTTTGGTCTGGGAAGGTAATAATAGCTATTTTTTCCTCCACGCAAAGTTTGCAGGGTTTTGATTGATTGCTGTAGACTGATGTTCTTTTCTTCTTTTTCCATGATATTTTTGGTGGGATTTGTGTTTTGTTTTTAATTTTCCATATATACTTGGAAAGCATTGTGCTGTTCGCGTATTTACTATTTGTGAGAGATATTTTGTATGCATATTTTCTTTGTTTCCAGGGTCCTTCAGTTACTCCTTCGTATACTTTTTCTTCATTATCTGGTGATTTTACCGTGGCTTGGTATATTGCGTTGTTTTGTAAGCAATTAACGTTTAAGGGACTTTCATTCGCCTTCGATAATCAAATACCAAAATCGATTAACCGCAGGCTTTCCAACAATTCTTGCAATAAAACCATATTTAACGGAGCTAAGAAATACTAAGAAAGAGCCCTAAAACATAGTGGATTCCTGGCAACACTCACATAATCACCACAGAGCACAAAAAAGGCCAACAGGAAGAGAAATATCATATGGTTCAAACCACCGTACTGTAAAAACGTAAAATCAAACGTAGGTAAAATATTTTTGAAACTCTTAAACAAACACTTCCCCGAATCAAGCTCTCTACTCAAAATATTTAATAAATACTGTAGAATAAAGAATGAATGTCCCTTAAACGGTAATTGCTTACAGTTGAAATGGCTAGATGTAACCGCAAGTTCTATGCTAACGGTTTCTTCTATTGCAATTCTCGCTCGTCCAGCTCATTTCTGGTGTCTTTCCTCACAGTCAACCTTGATCAAATATTGTGGGTCAAATAACTGGATTACTTCAACAAATACTTTTATTCACTTGGCCATGGGTCCTTAAGGAGTTGCGCATTCAGAACATAAATATTTGAGAGATGAGCTTCTAAAGGGAATTAACTGAAATTGCGACATCCAGAAAGGCATGACACGTTGAACTAGAACAAAATACACCAGTGCATTGAATAATGGTTCGGTTTGAAATACCAACGTATATCACCTGATGAAGGCTGAAGCATACAACAGCCGAAACGTTGTGAATGTGGCAATAAAGATGAGGACGACAGTCCAAACAATGTAAATAGCGTAAATAGTTACAATACCTCATCTGAGAAATAGAGACAAATGTTGAAGGTGAATATAGCAATAAAGATGAGAACAACAGTCCAAACAATGTAAATAGTGTAAATAGTTACAATACCTCATCTGAGAAATAGAGACAGATGTTGAAGGTGAATATGGCAATAAAGATGAGGACAACACTCCAAACAATGTAAATAGTGTAAATAGTTATAATACCTCATCTGAGAAATAGAGACATATGTTGAAGGTGAATATTGCAATAAAGATGAGGACAACAGTCCAAACAATGTAAATAGTTGATGTGTGTCCAATGTCGGGACCACGGAAGGAAAACACGGAACACGGATTAGAGGTAAGAAAGATATATTAAACAATACTGATTCTAGACCTTGTACATTAAGCACTTGAAATCATCGGCAGTCAGTTCGGCTAGTTTAAAATCATTACAGAGCTTGCAAACGTTAGAAAATCTTGCTGGTTGTCTTTGACTGTGTCCAGGCATTTCCAACCTTTGTGGAACAAGGTTGTTTTAGGCCCGAATAGTTCCGATAGGAGCTTAATAATCTCTGAAAAATCCAAATCTGTGATTTTCTTGGGTATTATGAAGTCTACGAACCTACTATGTTCTGTAGTTCCCAGTTTTCTCAATAGAAGGCGTACCTTCTTTTTACTGGACCATTGTTTATAGTCTACGTTGAAAATATCTTCGTAGCGCCTGTAAAACACCTCGAACGTTTTGTCGTTCTCTGGTACGTATTCAAATGTTTCCATTGAATTGTAGATTACACTCTGGGAGAATATTGTATCTTTTTCAGAGTTTGAGCTTTTTAATGCATTTACGAGTAATTCTTTAGGTTGTTTCTGTTGTAGTTCAGCATTCTGAAGCGTAATTTGTTGGAATTCCATTTGTTGTTTATGTAATTCTAAAAATAGTTGTTGTTGTCTTTCTTCTGATTTTTGTTGCTGATCCAAATGTACTTTTAGCATTTGGGCAATTACTTTTTGAAAATCTTCCATATTTAGACAAACAAAAATGACAGCGATTTTTTTTGTTGCTTTGAAAACCGTGTACCAAGGGGAGGTACACAAAAAATCTTGATAGATTTTTTTTTCTTTACAAAAAAAAATATGGACAGACAATTAGTTAAACTAAACTAATTATGTGTTTAGCTTTTTTGAGATTCCGTGGTTCCGTTAATTTTAACGTAATTATATAAATTTTCACCACACTTATGTATTTTTTTTTATAGAGATACAAAAAAAGAGAAAACTCGCCTCAGTGAATTTGAGGGGAGAATAATTTTATGCACGAGATTCAACTCAGTTAAATAAAAAAATGTTTTAGATAGTTTTTTCGAAAACTTGAGTCGTAAGAAGTACTTCGGCTCTTGTGTTGTCAGTTTGTTTTACGAAGAAACTGTTTTTTTTTTCTGTGTGTGGGTGTGTAAGAAATCGTTCTCGTAATGTTACTTGGACAGACTTTAATATTCCGTAGATGTCGAATCGCTAGTTCGTCACTGATGTTTGGTATCGGAATATATTTTTTTTATATATGTAGACGCTGGGTGATGCGTTTAAATCTCTGATGTAGTAATACCAACTTCATTTCTCATTCAACACTGCTGTGGGAACTCGTGGAGTTTCTGTATATTTTTCGAGTACTCTGTCGCTATTGATATGGTGAGAACGAAATTCTCGAATCTTTCTGTCGCCACTGATGTGGGACTGGCAAGGTATTGCGGTTTTCGACGTGAATGCGTTTCTCGAATTCTTCGTCGACACAGATGTGGGCTCAAAGTCGGGACCACGGAAGGAAAACACAGAACACGGATTAGAGGTAAGAAAGATATATTAAACAAAAAGGTTACAAAGATAGTATAAGTGTAAACGGAGCTTACTATGTGCTAGTGTCCAATATTGGTAGTCGTACGCGGCTGATACTACGGTAGTAGAATACTCTCTCTCTCTCTCTCACTCTCTCTCTCTCTCTCTCTCTCTCTCTCTCTCTCTCTCTGTCCTCCTTTTCCCTTAGAGTATTATATCGCATACTTTATATAGTCCTGGAAGAGTCCATGTTGTAGGTATGTTACGGTCTCACAACAATAGTGTAAATAGTTTCAATACCTCATTGTAATTAATGTCTGTGCAGAAAAATTGGAAGTATAATTTCTTCTCCCATACTTTTGGCAAAAAGGACATGACTCGAAGGAGAGAGCTGTCATTTCCCCAGAAACGGACGCATCTGTCTAACAAATCAGAAAAAGGTCAAGAACTCACGTGGACATTATTCGTGACTGCTTAGTTCATCTTGATCATGAAAAATGCACTCATCGAACTTTGCCATTTCGACATTGACTGACCGTATAGATAGATAGATAGATAGATAGATAGATAGATAGATAGATAGATAGATATGAACAGACTGAGGTAGATAGATAGAGAGATAGATAGATAGAGAAGAGGCTAAGATAGATAAATAGATAGATATCAACGAAGCGAGATAGATAGATAGATAGATAGATAGATAGATAGATAGATAGATAGATAGATATGAATAGACAGAGATAGATATGAATAGTTTGCGATAGATAGATAGATAGATAGATAGATAGATAGATGATAGATAGATAGATGATAGATAGATATGAAAAGGCTGACATAGATAGATAGATAGATAGATAGATAGATAGATAGATAGATAGATAGATATGGACAGACTTATACAGTATCTGAACAAACTGAGAAGGATAGAGAGATATATATGAACAGACTTAGATAGATAGATAGATAGATAGATAGATAGATAGATAGATAGATAGATAGATAGATAGATAGATATGAATAGACAGAGATAGATATGAATAGTTTGCGATAGATAGATAGATAGATAGATAGATAGATGATTCATGGCCTGCTTCGACAAGGATAATGTGAAACAGTTACAACAATGTTATCCAGGGATGTAAACCTTCATAATCTCGAGTTGAAAAACGGGTCTCTTCAGAATTTAAGCCATAATATAGTTTATCTCTGCCTTTTTCTATAAATATCATAATCTTCAGTTTCCTTAAAATCGGGATTTTGACCTTTCTCCTCCTTTCTAAGTTTTTTTCACTTAGGAAACCTTTTTCTCCCAGTGGATATATCACCCTACCAAGGGTGAATTTGATACATATTTTAAACATAAACTTATGGCAATACTGGTATCCCAATAAAACAATACTTTTTATTAATAATACAAATATACGTGAGGCGAAGATAAACACAGTTATCTTCCCTTGTTACTAATCCAATATAAAATTATTAGTCGAACGTCACACATGAGCAGGTGTCAAATTGCATTGATTTTCGCTTCATCACAAGCTTAAAAGTTTGCCTGTTCTTCTTTATAACATGTAAATTTGGCAATATTTATTCTTACCCAAGTCTTTGGTTTGTTAGTTGCTGTCTTCCGTCATTCAATATTTGTTTGCAGGTTAATGTTTGTTAAGGAAAAATATTTTTTTCACGTTGCTCCTCACCTCGCCGCTAGGTGACAACAACCGAGCGAAAGTGTAGACCAGTATGATCAGACCATGAGGACGCTAAGTCGGGGTTTCGTTTTCAAGGCATTAAGAGCACGATAAATGGTTTGAAAAATAGTTTCTATTCCCTGTCCAGATGTTTCTAAATTTTCAGTGATTCATCGTACATACACACAGAGACATTTTTTACTATGAAAATGCATTGGCCAATGATTTTTACCATGAAAATGGATTGGCCAATGATTTTTACTATGAAAATGCATTGGCCAATGATTTTTACTATGAAAATGCATTGGCCAATGATTTTTACTGTGAAAATGCCTTGGAAATAATTTTTACTATGAAAATGCATTGGCCAATGATTTTTACTATGAAAATGCATTGGCCAATGATTTTTACTATGAAAATGCATTGGCAATGATTTTTACTATCAAAATGCATTGGCCAATGATTTTTACTATGAAAATGAATTGGAAATGATTTTTACTATGAAAATGCATTGGCCAATGATTTTTACTATGAAAATGCATTAGAAATGATTTTTACTATGAAAATGCATTGGCCAGTGATTTTTACTATGAAAATGCATGGGAATTGATTTTTACTTTGAAAATGCATTGGAAAGGATTTTTACTATGAAAATGCATTGGCCAATGATTTTTACTATAAAAATGCATTGGCCAATGATTTTTACTATGAAAATGCATTGGCCAATGATTTTTACTATGAAAATGCATTGGCCAATGATTTTTACTATGAAAATGCATTGGCCAATGATTTTTACTATGAAAATGCATTGGCCAATAATTTTTACTATGAAAATGCATTGGCCAATGATTTTTACTATGAAAATGCATTGGCCAATGATTTTTACTATGAAAATGCATTGGCCAATGATTTTTACTATGAAAATGCATTGAACAATGATTTTTACTATGAAAATGCATTGAACAATGATTTTTACTATGAAAATGCATTGGAAATGATTTTTACTATGAAAATGCATGGGAATTGATTTTTACTATGAAAATGCATTGGAAATGATTTTTATTATGAAAATGCATTGGAAATGATTTTTACTATGAAAATGCATTGGCGAATGATTTTTGCTATGAAAATGCATTGGCCAATGATTTTTACTATGAAAATGCATTGGCCAATGACTTTTACTATAAAAATGCATTGGCCAATGATTCTTACTATGAAAATACATTGGAAAAGAGTATTTTTAATATTAATTTCTGAAATTTTTACTATAAAATTAATTTGGAAATGATTTTACGTTACAAGTTAACTGTAAACGATTTCAATTTAAAATACTTCTGCATAAAATAGTTTACTTATTTAAAATGCATTTTAAATTGTTTTATGTGTCGATTGACTTTGGTTGGCCTTTATAATCTATCATCTGGAAATTATTATAGAATACATCTGAAATTCCTTAATCTTATCAATGTATTCGTAGTGATATTACTATACAATGACGCTGAAATGATTTTATAATATAACTGATTGTCAAGGGGTTCACTTGAAAATTCAATCAGAATAATTTTATTATATCAATTGCTTTTCAATGATTTTATTCTAAACGTAATTTTGAAATTACCTTAAATTAATTTATTTTGTAAAATTTCTCTATACAATATAATGGTTTGTATTTTATGATAAAATTGAGTTGAGGCGATTTCACAATTAAAATGAGTAAGAAATGTTTTTCTATTAATGTCTTTCCATTCGGACTAGTAATTTTGTACATTATTTACATTATTTGGACTATTGTCCTCATCTTTGTCGCCATATAAAATATATATTATATGTAATAAATATGGCGACAAAGATGAGGACAATAGACTGAATAATGTAAATAGTGTACATAATACCTCATCTCAGAAATATAGACAGATACTGAAGGGCCGAAACGTTGTAATAAATATGGCGACAAAGATGAGGACAATAGTCCGAATAATGTTAATAGTGTACATAATACCTCATCTCAGAAATATAGACAGATACTGAAAGGCCGGAACGTTGTAATAAATATGGCGACAAAGATGAGGACAATAGTCCGAATAATGTTAATAGTGTACATAATACTTCATCTCAGAAATATAGACAGATACTGAAAGGCCGGAATGTTGTAATAAATATGGCGACAAAGATGAGGACTATAGTCCGAATAATTTAAATAGTGTACATAATACTTCATCTCAGAAATATAGACAGATACTGAAAGGCCGGAACGTTGTAATAAATATGGCGACAAAGATGAGGACAATAGTCCGAATAATGTTAATAGTGTACATAATACCCCATCTCAGAAATATAGACAGATACTGAAGAGCCGAAACGTTGTAATAAATATGGCGACAAAGATGAGGACAATAGTCCGAATAATGTTAATAGTGTACATAATACCTCATCTCAGAAATATAGACAGATACTGAAGAGCCGAAACATTGTAATAAATATGGCGACAAAGATGAGGACAATAGTCCGAATAATGTAACTAGTGTAAATAATACCTCATCTCAGAAATATAGACAGATACTGAAGGGCCGAAACGTTGTAATAAATATGGCGACAAAGATGAGGACAATAGTCCGAATAATGTTAATAGTGTACATAATACCTCATCTCAGAAATATAGACAGATACTAAAGGGCCGAAATGTTGTAATAAATATGGCAACAAAGATGAGGACAATAGTCCGAATAATGGAAATAGTGTACATAATACCTCATCTCAGAAATATAGACAGATACTGAAAGGCCGAAACGTTGTAATAAATATGGCGACAAAGATGAGGACAATAGTCCGAATAATGTTAACAGTTCATCTCAGACATATAGACAGATACTAGTAATTTTGTGTTGGCTTTTATACTCCAGGACCTTTGGGTGTTCTATGACGTACCCAGCAATCTTTGAATTTTGCACCAAACTCTTTATGCACTCTTTCAACTAAGCGGGGTGTTTTTATTCCACTTTCACGTCTCTGGAGATATACTACATTGCAATTCTTTCTTTTTTCTTTTTTTTCTGTCATTTACCTGTTTCTTTCCATGATACAAAGTACTCAGGCCAGGGATGGTCAGGAAATCTGGATCGGATTTAACCAGCACTTTAATCGATTAGACCGGGAGTCTTTTGGCCAATCCACTTGAATCTGGAAGCCATAAACCTAATCTCTGTACTCAGTAGAATATCTGAATATTCTTCCTTTTAACCAGAATCGTGTAGTTGGTACGTATCTCTACAATGGAACTAGAGAGTTTTCTGATAAGAAAAGTTATATTTCTCTCCCTCCTTAGGACAGTTTATTAATAATGAGAGGTGGGAGTTATGTTGATAGCATAGGTATTCATTTGGATAAGAATTATCTTGAATAAAAAAAAAAAAAAATAGTCTACTAACAGTTGCAGGAAGCAGGACTCAGACGTTTCCAAAAAACAGAATGTATAGCATTGTTAGCAGCTACTCTGAATCAACCAAATTCAGAATGTGGAATTAATAAAAAAATTCAGGTACCTCTGTATATGGTTAAGTTATAGAAACTTTATTATAGAAGATAAGGAAATGATACACAGGAGAGATTCCGCCAAGTATAAATTGGCTCAACATCATAATAGATTTTTTTTCTTTTTTCCGGACGTAGGCATGGTTCTCTCGTACAAATGTGCAGAGAAAAAATCATATCACTGCACTTGGTTTTGTGAATGGATAGTAAATGCTATAGAATTTTGTTTTTCTTCTTTTTTATCTTCTTAATCGCCATCTTCGACTTCATTTGATTCAGATTCTACAGCTTAAAAATCTTGTTCTTCTCTTGCTTCTTTTCCTTCCTCTTCTAATTTTTCATCTTCTGTTTTTTCATCTTATTCTTCATCTTCTACTCCTTCAACTTCTTCGGCCTCATCTTATTTTCATTTTCTTATTTTTCATCTTCTTCTTCTTCTTCTGCATCTTCTGTTTTTTCTTCGTTTTATTCTTTAACTTCTTCATCTGCCTTTTCATCATATTTTCATCGCCTTATTCTTCATCTTATTCTTTATCTTCTATTTGTTCATCATCATCTGCTTCATCTTATTTTCGACTTCTTCATCTTCTGATTCATTTCTCTATTCTTCATCTTCTACTTCCTGATCTTTTTCTCTTTCATCTCATTCATCATCTTCTTATTTATCTTCTTCTTATTGTTCAACTTCTACTTATTCATCTTCTTCTGCGACATCCGCTCCTTCATCTTATTATTCATCTTTTTATTCTTCATTTTCTTCTTCTTCTTCTTCTTCTTCTTCTGCTTTTTCATCTTATTTTCATCTTCTCATTCTTCATATTCATCATCTTCTATTTCTTCCCCTTATTCCACTTCTTCTTCTTCTTCTTCTTCTTCTTCTTCTTCTTCTTCTTCTCATTCTTCATATTCATCATCTTCTATTTCTTCCCCTTATTCCACTTCTTCTTCTTCTTCTTCTTCTTCTTCTTCTTCTTCTTCTTCTTCTTCTTCTTCTCATTCTTCATATTCATCATCTTCTATTTCTTCCCCTTATTCCACTTCTTCTTCTTCTTCTTCTTCTTCTTCTTCTTCTTCTTCTTCTTCTTCTTCATATTCATCATCTTCTATTTCTTCCCCTTATTCCACTTCTTCTTCTTCTTCTTCTTCTTCTTCTTCTTCTTCTTCTTTTCTTTTTCATCTTCTTCTTCTTCTTTTTCTTCTTCTTCTTCTTCTTCTCATTCTTCATCCTCTGTTCCCTCAACTTCTACTTCTTCATCTTATTTTCATTTTCTCATTCTTCAATTTCTACTTCTTCATCTTCTGCCTTTTCTTCATTTTATTCTTCAACTTCATCTTCTGTTCTTTCATCTTATTCTTCACCTTGTTATTCTTCATTTTCTACTTTTTCTTCATCTTCTCCTTCATATTCGCTTCTTCTTCATATGCTTATCATCATCATCTTATTATTATGATTCCTATGCTTTTTATTCATCATCATCATCTTCGTTTTTCGTATCTTCATCTTTTTCTTCTTCTTCTTCATCTTATTTTCATCGCCTTATTCTTCATCTTCTGTTCCTTCCTCTTATTTATCTTCTTCTTCTTCGTCTTTTTCTCTTTCATTTTATTCTTCATCTTCTATTTTTCATCTTCTTCTGCGACATCTTTTCATCTTCTTCATCTTCTTCATCTTCTTCTGCTCTTCCATCTTATTCTTCATCTTCTGTTTCTTCATCTTATTCTTAATGATTTTATTCTTGATTTTCTTCATTTTCTTCTTCTACTTCTTCATCATCATCATCATCATTTTCTCATCCTTCTCATTCTTCTCCTTCATCTTCGCTTCTTATCCTAATCTTATCATCATCATGATCTTCTTCTTCTTCTTCCTATGCTTTTTATTAATCATCCTCTTCGTCTTCTTCTTTTTCCTTTCTTCTTCTTTTTCTTCTTCTTCTTCTTCTTCTCCTTCTTCTTCTTCTCCTTCTTCTCTCCTTCTTCTCCTCCTTCTTCTTCTTCTTCTTCTACTTCTTCTTCTCTCCTTCTTCTTCTTCTCCTTCTTCTTCTCTCCTTCTTCTTCTTCTCCTCCTTCTCCTCCTCCTTCTTCTTCTTCTTCTACTTCTTCTTCTATGTGCCATGACCCTTCAAGACGTTGGCGATCATATCTCTCCACCGTATGCAGCGTTTAGTAAATTTGATATTTTTGCTATCTTCCCTAATCCCGCTTCTGCGATCCATTTACTCAAGCTCCCTATGTTACGCTTTGTTTACCTCTGCCCTTCTTGCTTTCAATCTGTCTTGGGAGTATCAAACTTTTCAAGCCCTCTTTCCTCAGTATCATCCACAGCTGTCCCTTTCTGATGTTCAGTATAAGAGTCTTTTTCGTTTGTCTTTTGTCCAACACTTCGTCGTTGCTCACAGGTTTAATTCTGGGCATTCTCAGAATCATTCTGTTGAACCACAATTCTGATGCTTCAAATCTCTTCTTCATCTTCGTGTAATATATTTATGAAGTGCTGAGCAAACTCGACCAAATAACAAAACAAAAACAACCCTAAAACGTAGCAAAATATGAAAGTCCAATAAAGCTGAGAAAAGACAGTTTGTTTGTTTTAAATCGGAAATCGTTCCTTCAAATCGAAGTGTGTGGAATTGATTTGATTGAAAAATAGTCAATTGCACTTAACATTTTATAATGCAAAATTTCCATCAAATTCAATTTTTTCTTAATTTGTAGATGGCCCTAAATTCACAGTTCAGTACTCTTTTGTTTCTGTTGTTTCAAGTCTCTTCTTCATCTGTGAGGAGATTGTCCAGCATTTACTGCCATATAGGAGGACTGATATTACGTAACATTTCAGTACTCTTTTCTTTGTTTCTGTCGTTTCAAGTCTCTTCTTCATATGTGAGGAGATTGTCCAGCATTCACTGCCATATAAGAGGACTGATATTACGTAACAGTTCAGTACACTTTTCTTTGTTTCTCTTATTTCAAGTCTCTTCTTCATCTGTGAGGAGATTGTCCAGCATTCACTGCCATATAGGAGGACTGATATTACGTAACAGTTCAGTACTCTTTTCTTTGTTTCTATTGTTTCAAGTCTCTTCTTAATATGTGAGGAGATTGTCCAGCATTCACTGCCATATAAGAGGACTGATATTACGTAACAGTTCAGTACACTTTTCTTTGTTTCTCTTGTTTCAAGTCTTTTCTTCATCTGTGAGGAGATTGTCCAGCATTCACTGCTATATAGGAGGACAGATATTACGTAACAGTTCAGTACTCTTTTCTTTGTTTCTATTGTTTCAAGTCACTTCTTCATCTGTGAGGAGATTGTCCAGCATTCACTGCCATATAGGAGGACTGATATTACGTAACAGTTCAGTACTCTTTTCTTTGTTTCTATTGTTCCAAGTCACTTCTTCATCTGTGAGGAGATTGTCCAGCATTCACTGCCATATAGGAGGACTGATATTACGTAACAGTTCAGTACTCTTTTCTTTGTTTCTGTTGTTCCAAGTCACTTCTTCATCTGTGAGGAGATTGTCCAGCATTCACTGCCATATAGGAGGACTGATATTACGTAACAGTTCAGTACTCCGTTTCGTCCGCGAACTAAATACCGCTGCCATATCTGATCTGGTGTTCCTGCTACTTATATCCAAAAATCCTTGACAAATTTGAAATAATGATCTGTAATATAATCAATTCTGACTTAGCATCTCATCTTCAGTCACTTTCTTACCGATATGACGTGGATTTTCTTCTGCTATATTAATAGCGTTAGATCCAGTGATTTTCAACGTTTTTAAGCAACGGCACGTAATTCTAAGGCTCTATAAATATATCTCTAGGGATGCAAAGAGAGATTCGAGTCCTTTGGCCGACATAAATTCACGAGAGTTAATTTTCTCTCACATGAAGTGAAATGACTATATTGAATCAATTGCCAGACATTTCTTCTCACCAGTCTCCATTCGTCCGTGCACTGAACATGGCTGCCACATCGGGTCTGGTGTTCCTGCTATATATCTAGAGATACTTGACAGAAATTCAAAGAATGGTCTGTAATGTAATCGATCCTGACCTGACATCTCAATTTCAGTCACTTCCTCACCGAGGTAACTATGCTTCCCTCTGTCTTTTCTTCAAATATTTTCTTGGCGATTGTTCTCCGCAGCTTTTTAAGCGCGTTACTAGATTGACAGTTAGGTCTCACCGTTTTAGTATTGAACTAGCCGTCAATTATATTCTATTTCTGGCTCATCTCTTTTTCGATTTCTTGCTTCCCTGGTAACTACAATAATGAAAAAAAATTAAATCCAACATCAATTGAAATTTCCTGACTTCTTAAATCCTTTGTTGTCCTTTTCCTCGTTTCCCCTCTCTAAAATCTTCTTGCGTCCTAGTGGCTTTATCGCCTTGCTTTGAAAACGTAATGCGTAGTATGACATAGAAACATAATCATTGTGGCCGAGTACCCATTGCGTATTGAGTTCCGTCAGTCAAATGCCTTACGTGATACACGCTTGAGCGATCATCCCTCTTTCGCTTCATTATAGAATGTAGATGATTTTGCTGTTTCTGCTGTAGACTGGCCGCTAAGGCTATAGACTTAGATTTTTTTCTGCTTTTTAACCCATAGCTGGAAGGAGAAGTGATGGATACCAACATATAAGTAAGTTTTCGTTTCTTCCTGCGGTAGACTGGCTACAAACCAAGGCTATGAAATCTAGGGCTTTTTATTTTTTTTTCTCTGCTATTCTGTGACTGATCCATACCTTTCGTAAGGGTATTTGCCCACAATGAACGAAGACATTTGCAATTCGAACCCGTCACTCCGATTTTCCTTCTGAGCCAATATCCATTATTCATAAGGATTTCAAAGCGACTCTCTACCGTAAATCTGATAAAAATCGGCAAACACCTGAATTTATTTTGGGTAAGACTTCTCGGTTTGGCCGATAACTTCTCACCACTCCGGCGTACCTTGTTTACTGTCGCTCAAAGTAATGAAACCAAAAGAAACTAAAAAAAAAAGATAACAGTTACCAAAGGACTACAGAAACGTAAGCGCGCAACACCAGAGCTTTCTTTCTTTTTATAAAAATTCTCCGGCTTCAGATCAATACCTTTGTTCCCAGGTCAAAAATAAATAAACATAGAGCAAGGATCAATATTGTTTACGATGGCCATGTGTTGTTTTGTGTCAAGACATTTGTTGCCATATTTTTTTCAAGTCGGAACCTTTAGACAACGAAAGAAAATGCGAAATGTTAGATTACCGTTATCTTTATCAAGTTTGGAAGAACGAACGCCCTCTTATGAGCCTACCATTTTCTTTTCACAACCGATGTTTTTTTTTTTTGACTTTTTTTTTTTGCTACCAAGCTTCAACGTGGCCAATACGGTTAAGAGGTACCAAGTGGGACAGAAAATTTGCTGATAGATAACAAATTTAGTGGGTCTCAATATTCGATAAAATCATAGTAAATATCATCTTTAGTTCCATCAATTATTATTACAAGCAGTTTTCTATAAAGTAAATACAGTAGAAGTCCTCATATCCAAACTTCTCAGTGTTGCCATTTAGATATTGTATTACATTCAAATATCTTTCTTTTCTTTACAGATAATCGTTTTTAACTTGAAATTTCTCAACCCATATTGAATGGATCAAACTTTAACAGGAAAAAAAAAAGAAATTCTTTTACGTGACGTCAGATTCTTGAAAAATGTCTGAAGCTCTTAATTCGTTGAATTTGCAAATTAACAAACAAGGATTGCAGAATCTGAACGACAAACTAAAACTTGCCCTTGAAGATGATCCGCCGAATCCTCTCACTTTGAATGGCTTAAAAGAATTGGTAAATGAAGATACTAATGAATTACAAAAGAATTCAATGGTAGAATTGCTTGAAAATGATTTGGATTGTCAAGAAATAAAAGAAGAATCAAATTATTCCGATAATGGTGAAAATACGAAAGATGATGATGTCTTGGACTCAGTAGAGACAGCTGTTAAAAAGGTCCTCAAGTTCATGGAAAAAAATGTTTGTTCAGTAGTGCAGAATGGGAGGCACGGTGGAGTACTTGATAGCGGCTCGGATTGAGGAATCGGAGAGCCGAGTTCGAATTCCAGTCGAATCCATTACATTAGATTGGGAAAGATATGAATCCTATTCTTACTCCTCCAGCTATGGGTAAATAGGGGGACATATCTATAACCTTGGATAGCAACTGGTCTACAGCAGAAATAAATGGCAGCCTACTGCAGGAAAAAGGAGTAAAGGATAACGGCTCGGATTGAAGAATCGGAGATCCGAGTTCGAATTCCAGTCGAATCCATTACATTCACTTACGTACTAATAGTCTTGGAAAACGTATGAATCTTCTTCTTCTCCCTCCAGCTATGGGTAAATAGCAGGACAGACCGGGTTCTATATCCTTGGATGGTAACTGGTCTACCGCAGAAAAAAATGGCAACCTACTGCGGGAAAAAGGATTAACGGATAGCGATTCAGAGTGAGGAATCGGAGAGCCGAGTTCGAATTTTAGTCGAATCCATTACATTCACTTACGTACTAATACCCTCGGAAAAAGTCTGAATACTTTTCTTCTCCACACCGGGATTTATAGCCTTGGATGGCAATTGGTCTATGGCGGGAAAAATCTGCATTGCCATTTATGTATCGAAAGAAACATAATAGCCTAAGTGTGTTTCGCGCATGACACATAATTGACTGATCTTATACAGTGCATATAGTTCGATGTAAATTTAAAATATTTTGTCTAATAATGAGTGCCAAATTTTATATACACACCTTCATCTTTTTTTGTTGTCTTTGTTGTCTTTATATTTATATGAACAAATAGTGTAAGATCTTATTTACTACTTAGCCTTCTTTGCAATCTTTTATAATTTTTACATAATACAAGCTGAACTCTAGGACCCTCGTACCTCAAATACTACGAGTGAGTACAAATATATATATATATATATATATATATATTAAGAAATGGACAAAGTCCGACAATTTATTTATTAAAGACATTTTTATGTTTAACGTTCTTTGTTATAGATACAAGTATTTAAGTAAATGCTCTGTTTATAATAAACAGTATTAAATAACATTTACCGGCCTGAATGTACGAGAAATTTTCATAGAAAATATTCATCCGTTGACAGGATTCGAACCTGCATCCTATACGGAACCGTCATTTACGCTAACATGCCTTGACTGCTCGGCCACAAAGGATCGTTCGGTTGGCAAGGTTGAATTTACTGCTTATAAACTTCAATCTTCCATGAATCTCGTACATTCATAACTGCTCATGGCGTATCAAATGTAAACAAATGACGTCATATATTAAGAAATGGACAGTCCGACAATTTATTTATTAAAGACATTTTTATGTTTAACGTTCTTTTTTATATATATTTTGTATATATAAAAAGAACGTTAAACATAAAAAATGTCTTAATAATATATATATATATATATATATATATATATATATATATATATATATATTTATTCTTCCCCATTTTAATCTATATTTTAAACCATCATTTATGTTTAAACATTTCGTTTTGTGCCTGGTAAAATTTTAAATCCATTTATTGTTGAAACTGTTTGGTCTGATGAGATGAAACCGAAGTAATGGTTTTGCGAAATAAAATATTAACATGGATTTCAAAAGTCTCCACTTTCATAATTAACATTTGCTCTGTTTTTACATTGAGCTCTCTCTGGATATATATCCTCTTTGGAATTATTCATATGGATTACCCAATAATATTATCATATCATAATATTATCATATATATGATAAAAATATAGTTTTAAGGGCTGGTATATTTATGGGTTAAGGTGCTTAATATCAAAGATAGATCGTATATAAATAAAAAAGTGGACATTGATGCCATGTAAAGATTGCGTTTAAGCATGAAACAGATTCTCGCCGCCGAGTGTTCACCTCAATGTCCACATGAACACGCTGCCACCCCTTGTCTAGATGATTGGATTTCTCTGGATACTTGGTAACCGTAAATTATGAATTTCCCTTGCAGTTAAAACTCAGTATTTTTTTAAAAAAAAAATTACTCCAAAATTCGCTTGAGGATGAAATGGAACTAATGTTCTTAATTCAATTATAAAATTGAATTTGAAGTTTTTAGCTTCCATTTTTGAAACATGCTTATTACTGTGTAGCGAAAAAACCATATTTTAAATCAGTTAATTTATAATATATATATATATATATATATACATATATATATATATATATGTGGAAGATATTATTGTTGTCCCAATGAGAGAAAAATGTATATTTTAAAGAGAGAAAATATTAACATTCCTTTAAATAAATAACCATTCTTCGCCCGATGAAGGACACAAGACCCGAAACACGTATAACAATTTTAACGTAGAGAATAAAATATATATTAAAAAAATCCACATTATAAAAATTATAAGCAAAAACGTTTGCTGCTTTTTCTGTCTTTAAAAGACACACACACACACACACACACACACACACACACACACACACACACACACATATATATGGATAAAATTGACAATAGGAAAACTGGTAATTGCTGACGCGTTTCGTCCAATGTGGACTTTATCAAAGCAAAATACGAAAATAAAATTAATTGAACAAAGTAACTAATAAAAACAAAAACAGAATGTACCTAGCAACTGGAATGTAGAGAAACGCAATTACCAGTTTTTCTATTGTCATATTTATTCATAAATATTGTATTCTCTCTTGGTTAAATCGGAGAAATTTTCATATATATATATATATATATATATATATATATATATATATATATATATATATATATATATAACTATTTACACTTTTTATAGAGATCGGACTGTTTCCCTCATATTTCTGGCCATATTAACGACGTTTCTTATAATGTACGCTCCGACATCTTCAGGTGATGTATGTGGGGATATCAAAGAGAAAGCATTCATTTAGTCTACAAGGCTAGATTGTTCTAATTCCACGTGCCATGCCTTTTTTGGATAGATTCAGTTAAATCCCTTTTGACCCAGTTCCAAGATCAATAGCTGGCAACAAGAGGGGGAGCAAAAACCTGAAGAGTTGAGTTACTAAAGAGGAATTAAAAATTAAGTCAACCATCCGAACAATGTTAATGTTGTAAATAGTTACAGTACCTCATCTTATAACTATACACAAATCCTGAAGAAGGCCGGCGCATACAAGGGCTGAAACGTCGTGAAAGAGTTCTTTCAGGGGGGTTGTA
The DNA here is from genome assembly GCA_903632075.3 of Acanthosepion pharaonis. Lineage (NCBI taxonomy): Eukaryota > Metazoa > Mollusca > Cephalopoda > Sepiida > Sepiidae > Acanthosepion > Acanthosepion pharaonis. Next base: position 352,503 of record CAHIKZ030000788.1, read on the forward strand.
TGTTTGATTTTCTTTGGCAGCATATCAACGTATAGTGATTATGTAATGCCGAAAACCAAATATTTTAAACACAATTCTATGCCATCAACCACAGATAAAATGTATTGTTGGTCATACTATAAAATGTAATGCTTTGTTTTTCTTTTTTTCTTTTTTTTTTTTGGGCTGGTGGCCAGATGTAAGGGGTGATTGTGTTCTCCTGCATGTGTAGCATGGTCCCGTTGCCAGACATAGGAACTTCCAGCAGCCACTGTCTTGACGCAGGGCAGCACTAGCTTTTTAAGGCACGTATTGAGTCCGAGTCCCTGAGGGAAGATGAATGGAGGCATAAGGTTCTTATCACGAGTGGTCAATTCAAACACATTCGTAAACAGCTTTAGACTAACCCAACGCTTTCTGAATCCTCTGCACTTCCATCCACTTGAGACCCAAACACACTGAAATTTTTGTAGTGGAACTTCCGGTCCTAATGTCAAGCAGTACTGCATGCTGTTTACGGAAATAATTGTGTTATGGTGCTCTTTTTCTCACAGACGGTGCCCAACTGACCCTACTTTACTATGCAATCGATAAAATCAAAATTAAAGCGCATTAGTGAAATTTCCAATATAAAAAGCTGAGAATTTACTCATCACACATATATATATATATATATATATATATATATATATATATAATTGACAACAGACACTTTAAGGTACCATAACAATAATTTATTTCACCAAAATCCTTTAAATCCTTTAAAATTATTGTAATGGTACCTTAAAGTGTCTGTTGTTCATTAAATATTGGCTCTGTTCTTCACATTGAGCTCTCAGGATTTCATCCTCTTTGGAATTACAAATTCAGTTTACCAAATTCTTCATAACTTATATATATATATATATATATATATATATATATTATAAATGTTTATTTTAAATCTATAGTCATCGCAACACCGGAAGTCCCATGTTTCAAAACTGAAACTTCAACTCAGATTCAATCATAAAACAATTTTGTAATTTTGTCTAGACTTATAAATTAAGAAAATCAATTTCTAAAAGGTTATTCTCAGCATCGCTTGATAATTGAACGGAACTTTATATTTTAAGTTTAATTTTTATGATTGAATCCGAGTTGAAGTATCTGTTTTGAAACATGGGAATTTCGGTGTTGCGATGATTATATATTTAAAAAAAAAATATAATATTATGCTATACGGTTGTATCAAGCACTATTTTTTTAAAATAAAAATTAATGCTAAGAACTCTGAATTATAAATCTCATTGTTCTTTCCTATTATTTATATATATATATATCATTGAATCATGATGGTAATATAATAGTTCTCGGTGTATAATAATAGTGCTATAATTAATATTAATCATAAATAAATAAGACTCGGGAATGTGTTATCCTGATCGATAAGACATTCCCGAGTCTTATGCGCAACGCAATCGTCACGTGTTGATTTAAACACAAACTTCCGTTAATTTTTCAATCAGTACCCAATGTATAATTATCATTAACACACACACACACACACACACACGCACGAGCGCGCACGCACATTTATATATATATATATATATATGTATATTGTTAAATATAACAGACAACGAAAGTCTATTATGTTTGATTATGAGTCGTTCTAAGCTTCGTATAGTTGCTTTAGTTTCGGAAGAAAATAAAGACAAAAACTCTCCAACATTTGGATATTTCTTTTCTTATTTTGTTCCTCTAAGCTTTCGGCTCACATGAGAGTTTTTATATAGACAATGCAACAGGGATGTTCACCATAAAAGAAGGACATCCTGTTTTGTTTACATAGAAGTTTACTATGCGATGATAACGGTTCCTTACATTACCGGTTCAGAGAATGTATCTCTGATACTAATAATAAACCCACAACATATATTGGTTTTACTACAACCACCCTCTCCCGTAGACTTACCTGTCACATTTCTGACCTTTGTTCCATTAAACAACATTTCATAGAAAAACATAGCCATGTACATAATATTAGATAGATATTAGTTGATACCAAAACAATACTCAAACATACACACAGTAAAAACAAGCTTAAGATATTAGAGGCCATCAAATAGCTACATGTTACACAGTTTTTGTCATTATTTTCTAAAACCGCTATACGAAGCTTATATGATAGACATGCCTTGTCTGTTATATTTAATAATATATGTTTGATTAATGATCTGTTGTGCCAATAATATATATATATATATATATATATATATATATATATATATATATATATATATATATATATGTTCCATGGTTCCATGGCTACACAGGAATTACTATGTTTCAAAAGCAGATACTAAAAACTTGAGAACTTCAAATTCAACTCAGTGAATTTCAAAATAAGTTATTCCAAAATTTGCTTGAAAATGAAACAGGACTAAGGACTTCAATTTAATTCTATAATTGAATTTGAAGTTTTTAGTTTCTGTTTTTGAAACATGGTAATTCCTGTGTAGCGATGTAACCATATATTTAAATGAATAAATTTATAATATTTATGCTCTGTAGATTTGCATTGAGCACTATTTTGTAAAAATAAAAATAATTAAGGGCACCGGATGATATATCTCACTCTTCTTTCTCTTTATGATAGTATATAAATATATATATATATATATATATATATATATATATATATATATGTGTGTGTGTGTGTGTGTGTGTGTGTGTGTGTGTGTGAGTGTGAAAAGTGTGTGATGATCGATAAAGCGTGAAACCCAGGGTTACAAACTCATCTATCAAATAAATATATATATATATATATATATATATATATATATATATATATATATATATATATATATATATATATATATATATAAAACCTAAAGAGCCTGGTAAACCTACCTAACCCCATTTGTTGTTGTTGAGTTTTACTGGTTTTACTTTTTTGGGGTCACGTGGTTATGGTTGTTTTGGGTTTAAGCGATATATTTTGTTCCATTTTTACCTCTTTGGCCAATTTTACCCTGACGATCCGTTTAGGTGAAACCTTGGTAGGTTCACCTGGCTCTTTTAGGTTTATATTAGGTTTGCTCTACTTCATGTATTGAGCACTTTACGTAGTTGTCTTTTTACTCGTTTTGGAGGGTTTTTTTCTTTGGACTCTGAGCTTGAATTCTGAACGATTGTTTTCGCCTCAATTTCATGTTCATAGTTCTTTTTTATCCCTTATTTTTCCTTGGGTATTGGTTTGTTAAATTACAAGCCAAAATACCTAAGGCTTTTTGCAAACGAGCATAACTATATATATATATATATATATATATATATATATATATATATATATATATATATATATCGTGATTGTACATACCTTATAAAAAGACACAATACTAATCCTTTGTATATACATCCTAAATCTAATCATCCTCCATCTATAATTAAGTATATAACTTTATCTATCAAAAAAAAGAATAAGTACAAATTCAGCAAATGAGAAGATTTTCTATGAACGTATTAATTTTTACAATAAAGTGTAGCGTTCGGTTAGCAAGGTAGTTCAAATGCAGTAAAATCGACCTTACCTTCCGAACGCTCTTCTGTAGCCAAATCGGTCAAAGCACGTCAGGCTATATGACGCTTCCATATAGGATACAGGTCGAATCCTGTTGGAGGACGCATGTTTTCTATGAAAATTTCTCGGACATTCAGGTCGGTAAATGTTGTTAATACTGTTTATTATAAACAGAGAGTTTACTTGAATATTTGTATCTATAAAAAGATTGTATAAACATAAAAATGTCTTAAAATAATTGTCGGACTTTGTCCATTTCATAATGTGTGACGTCATTTGTTAACATTTGGATACGCCATGAGCAGATATGAATGTACGTGAGAGATTCATAGAAGATTGAAGTTCAAATACAGTAAAATCGACCTTGCTAATCGAACGCTCCTCCGTGGCCAAATCGGTTAAATGCACATCAAGCAAAATGACGGTTCCATATAGGATGCAGGTTCGTATCCTGTCGGAGGACGAATATTTTCTGTGAAAATTTCTCAGACATTCAGGCCGGTAAATGTTGTTTAATACTGTTTATTATAAACAGAGCATTTACTTAAATATTTGTATCTATAAAAAGAATGTATAAACATAAAAAATGTCTTAAAATATATATATAGAGAGAGAGAGAGAATGGATAAGAATCAGACAAATTGATATTATGAAGAACAAGTAAGAAAACAGATCTTAATCTAACATATTTTCGTCAGAGATCAAGATAGATAAAATTGATAAAATGTAGAGACGCAGTTTAATAGTGTGTTGTGTTTGCCTATTTCTTATTGGTTAGATACATATCAAGTGTAATGTAGTAATGTAATATTCAAATGCGTGGCAAACATTCTCGACGCCAAATAAGATATGATAAAATATAGTTTTAAATTATGCTATCTTTATGAGTTAAAGTGCTTAATATCTAGGATAGATAGCGTATGCAAATATAAGAGTGGACAAAAACACCCAGCGGCGACAGTGTGTTTCCTGCTTAAATGCAATCGTCACGTCCTGAAAATTGTGTATGAGCATGAAGCAGACTGTTGCCGCTGGGTGTTGACTTCAATGTCTACTTATATACATACATATATATATATATATATATATATATATATATATATATATATAGTTTTAATGTGTGGTATATTTATGGTATAAGGTGCTCAATATCAGAGATAGAGCGTATCTAAATATAAATCTAAAAGTGATCATTGAAATAAAAACGGACTGGCGACAGGCTGTTTTCATGCTGGACGCAATCGTCAGGCTGCCTGACGATTGCATCTAGCATGAAACAGCCTGTCGCCTCTGAGTGTTGACTTCGAGGTTCACTTTTATATATATATATATATATATATATATATATATGTGTAACCCGGATATAAAGAGAGTTGTCGAGACCGGAGAAGAAGTCTCTTATATCCGGGTTTTCTTATATCCAGGTTTGGTCTATTTTATATACATTAACACAGGCTCTAATTTGGGACCAGAGAAAATCTCTCTTATATCCGGGTTTCTCTTATATCCGGGTCTCTTATATACGGGTTACATATATATATATATATATATGTATGTGTGCGTGTGTGTGTGTGTGTTATTAAAAGGGCAAATTAATCTTGCTATCATTTTGTGATAAACAGAATTTGTCTTTATATTGGCTAAAAATATCCAAAAAGTGGAAAAGATCCAATCATTTAATATTAACAAGAAAAAAAACCTGCTTAGGGCAGTGACGATTGCGTCTAGCATGAAACAGCCTGTCGCCTCTGAGTGTTGACTTCGATGTTCACTCATATATATATATATATATATATATATATATATATATGTGTGTGTGTGTGTGTGTGTGTCTGTGTGTGTGTGTGTTGTATTAATTTTATTTTTATTTTATTTATTTTTTATTAATAAGTTGTATAAATTAATCAGTTTGTGACCCTGGTTTTCACCCTTTTGCGATCATCAGGCAAACTGGTTTCTTTTTTAAAATTGGATCTATGTATGCTTCTTTGACAATGCTTGGTGGCAGCAGAGGGTATCTACTTCTGTATTTGTTTGGGGTGGTAACATCATATGCATAGACACATGTGTACGCATTTTGGTTCACGCCAACACATCCATATAGGCAATTCAAGCCTAGGCGCATATACATATCCCTGGGTTCGGTCATATATACATATATATATATACTTGGGAGAGGGGGTCACTATTTGCCCATAGCTGGGGCCTTAACAAGTGCTAACACCTCGGGTCAGGGTTTCTTTTTACGTTAATAAACGTTAAAACCCTTCTAAAGGTTTTCAACAAATAAAATCGGCTCTCATGGGTTACTAGGATTCCCTGAGTATGAAACATATCGAATATCCGACTGCAGCGTTGTTATAAAATGATTTAAAGACGTCGGACTTATTTCCTATGAATTTGTGTTGCAAACTCGTAAATTATATCGATAACTTAATTATCGGCCACTATAAATTAATTATGTTTTTTGTCATGGCCAATATTGTGACATTTTTCAGTGAATTTCTTCTGTGACTTTATTAACGGCCACTATCACTAAGCCGCTTCACCCAGAGCATTTAAAGCTGGTTAAAGCAAGGATTTACAAATGATATAAATTAAAGAGGATTTGAGATAATTAGAATTAAGTAATTCATCGTATCTAGAAGGTACCTCAACAATTCAAAAAGCACTGGACAGCCATTTCGTCCTATATTTGGGACTCATCAGCTGTGCGCATACACACGCGGATAATTTCACTTATTTTTCCACACCATCGTACACTGTATCTATCTCCCTTTTTATATCTATCTATCTATCTATCTATCTATCTATCTATCTATCTATCTCCTTATATATATATATATATATATATATATATATATATATATATATACTGTCATCTACAGACAGACAGTTTCGCTGTATCACAGCTCATCAGTGTGGCTAGACGTCCGGTTGCCTCTAGCTAGGATCGAAACCCGACTGTATAGGCACGGCAGAGATGTAGGTGAATTTAAGCGTATTTATTTTTAGATAAGCACACAGTGACTGAGAGAACTCGATTCGATTTACCTAAGAGTCATATTATTAGCCGTAGTAGTCACTGTTTACAAACCCACACTTAACCGAATAAAATGTCTAATTTTTACGTTTAAAATTGATGAATGAGAATAGAAATCATTTATTTCAGCAGATATACACTTTTGAACTTGTGATTTTTCTATATTAAATTTATATTGAACTAAATGACTAGACTGAAATTAAAAGGAATATTCACAGAGTATGGAGATAGTCATTTAAGCAGATAACTCACAGATTCTTTAAAAAGTAGCATGCCATGATGAAAAAAAAATGACCCAAACTTAACAATGTTTTATCGTCAATATCTTAACGCTATTATTAAGAGGAAAGACCAAAGGATTTTGGAATTATTAAGTTGTATTATTCGAACTTTTTAGAAAGTTCGATTTTTTCCTTAAAAATGTTGTTTTTCTTGCGTCAACGGAGGATTGTAAATAAGTATATAAACATTTGGTGCCTTTTTACGTTGAAAAACGCACTGATTTGGAAATTCTTGCAAAAATGAAATAATTGTTGGATTTTAATGAAATAAAACTAAGACTTTATTTAATTAAAAAAAGCTTTTAATTGCTTTCATGAATAAGATATATTGTGAAGATGTCGATGAATAATGAATTTTTAGAAGAATTGGTTTCGTTTTTATTTTTAATTTGAATAATAATAATAATAATAATAATAATAATCTATAAAGTTTTAAATCTTTTCTTCAGGTGGTTGGAATGTCGAACTGAACCCTTTATTTCGCTCACTGGGGTAGACTGTTCTAGTTCCACGTGCCATGTCTAATGGATGTCAGTTATCTCCTGTTAATTCCCCTCTCCAAGTCCTCCACCACCTTAACCAGGTGGATAAAGGCGTTAGATCCAGTGAAGGGACACAAACGGTTTGAGTTCAATACCTGGTTAAGACAGTGGCGAACTTGGAGGAGGAATTAACAGGAGATAACTGATAACCCCAGTGAGCGAAAAAAAAAGTGTTCAGTTCGACATTCCAAATACGTGAAGAAAGCAGGAGCGTACAACAGCCGAAAGGTTGTAATAAATATGGCAACAAAGATGAGGACAATAGTCCGAATAATGTACATAATACCTCAACTCAGAAATATAGACAGATACTGAAGGGTCGGAACGTTGTAATAAATATGGCAACAAAGACGAGGTCAATAGTTCGAATAATGTAAATAGTGTACATAATACCTCATCTCAGAAATATAAACAGATACTGAAGGGCCGGAACAATGTAACAAATGTGGCAACAAAGATGAGGACAATAGTCCGAATAATGTAAATAGTGTACAAAATGCCTCATCTCAGAAATATCGACAGATAATGAAAGGCCGAAACATTGTAATAAATATGGCAACAAATATGAGGACAATAGTCCGAATAATGTAAATAATGTACATAATACCCCATCTCAGAAATATAGACAGATACTGAAGGGCCGGAACGTTGTAATAAATATGGCAACAAATATGAGGACAATAGTCCGAATAATGTAAATAATGTACATAATACCCCATCTCAGAAATATAGACAGATACTGAAGGGCCGGAACGTTGTAATAAATATGGCAACAAAGATGAGGACAATTCGCGGAATAATGTAAATAGTGTACATAATACCTCATCTCAGAAATATAGACAGATACTGAAGGGCCGGAATGTTGTTATAAATATTGCGACAAATATGAGGACAATAGCCCGAATAATGTAAATAGTGTACTTAATACCTAATCTCAGAAATATAGACAGATACAATCTGGACTTCAAGTGTTTGCTCCATCGTTAGTTATCTTTGTAATATGTAATTTCTAACCTCCTTTCTTTTCTCCCTTACAACTTTATTCAGTATTACTCTACCTTGGAGGGTTCTCGGGACTTTTGGGTGAGCAATGACATAGATGGATATCGTACGATCTCATTACAGCTGATCCCACACCGTAAATCTCGAAAGCACAATAATTTCAGGATAATACCTTTAGATAATTTTTTTGAAAAAAATGGAGAGATAATTACGAAGCATTGCTGTGTGATCCAGAGCTGGCTCTAGGAAGACCGATTTAATCAAAACCCATATCGCTTGCCTCGTGAGACATTGTCGAACTCTTATTCCCCAAAGCGCCCCAGATAGAATCTTTATTTTTCGCCTGATATCGAAAGTGTGCGATAATTTCACTGGTGATAAGGGATTTGACTCCAGATAAGGCACCAAAAGCAATTTAATGAGCAAAGTTGAAATAAATAAGGGCAAATATTTCAAATGAAGACAACGATTCTCCAATGTGTAGTTACTATGGAAAAAATGTTTTTCAAAATCTATACAAAGTTTTAGAAACAAAGAAAAGAGTGCTGAACTGCTATGGAATATCAGTCTTTCTAATTGTTTTTTCTTCTTTTGAACGCGTTCACTCCAAGTAAAGCAATAAAGCCACTAAGACTAAAGGGGTTACTGGGTGTGGAAGAATTAGGAACAGAAATATTAATAATGAGCAGGAAGAGGAAAGAGTTATCAAGAGGACGGTATATAGCGATTGACATTGCATTTAAATTTTTTAACATGGAGCCGGAAGGGAGTTCCACAAACAAGAGGTTAATGGGTGTGAAAGAATTAGGAAGAGAAACATTAATAATGAGCAGGAAGAGGATAGATAGATAGATAGATAGATAGATAGATAGATAGATAGATAGATAGAAAACAAACAGAGAAAAAAAAGAAAAAGAAAAAAGCAGTGTGTTTTAACATTTTGGCGAAAAATGTTGTATTTTTTAGAAAATACATTTTTTTTTCCCCCGGGGAAAGGGCTAAAAATATTCCTTTTTTCGTCTCATTGTTTATGTTATCATCGCAATGTCACCAAGACCTTTTCCCACATTATTGAATATCAGGAGAGAGAAATGAAGTCTTAGAAAAGAGTTCTTTTCGATTCTGAAGGAAATAAGAAACGATTTTATTTCTACTTTTCTATACATGTCTTTTTTCTTTCCAGATCTATCTATCTATCTATCTATCTATCTCTCTCTCTCTCTCTCTCTCTCTCTCTCTCTCTCTCTCTCTCTCTATCTATCTATCTATCTATCTATCTAAGTCTGTTTCTGTCTAACTTATTTTATGTTTATCTTTCTTCGTGTTTCTATCTACCTTACTTTCTTTCTATCCATCTCAGACTGTTCATATCTATCTATCTATCTATGTTTTTTTCTCTATCTAAGTTTATTTCTCTCTCTCTCTCTCTCTCTCTCTCTCTCTCTATCTATCTATCTATCTATCTATGATATTTTTTCTGTCAAACTATCTATCTATGAATTCATCTAAGTTTATTTCTGTCTCTCTGTCTGTCTGTCTATCTATCTATTAATCTATATATCTATCTTAGTCTGTTTCTGTCTATCTTATTTTATTTTTATCTATCTTAATGTTTCTATCTATCTATCTATCTCAGTTTGTTTCTATCTATCTCAGTTAATTTCTATCTATCTATCTATCTATCTCAGCCTCTTCTTATCTATCTATCTATCTATCTATCTATCTATCTATCTATCTATCTCAGTTTGTTTCTATCTATCCATCTCAGTTAATTTCTATCTATCTATTTATCTATCTATCTATCTATCTATCTATCTATCTATCTATCTATCTATCTATCTATCTATCTCAGCCTCCTCCTATCTATCTATCTATCTATCTATCTATCTATCTATCTATCTATCTATCTAAGTCTGTTTCTGTCTAACTTATTTTATGTTTATCTTTCTTAGTCTTTCTATCTACCTTTCTATCTATCTATCTATCTATCTATCTATCTATCTATCTATCTATCTATCTATCTATCTATCTATCTGTTTGTCTGTCTGTCTGCCTATTTTATCTATCTCGTTTAATAAGTTATACCCAAAAGATAAATAAAAAGAAAAGGAATGAAAAAAAAAGAATTCTCAGCCGAGAAGAAGAGAAAAGAAAAAAACAAAGAAATGTGAGAAAAGAAATAAAGAGAGAAAGTAAATAAGTTGCGATTGAGAAAGAAAAGGAGGAAATAAGAAAAAAGAATTAAAAGAAATGATAGAAGAAGAAGAAAGAAAGAATGAAAATGCAAAACTGGGAACGAGAGATAAAATCGAAAAAAGAAATAACGAAAAACGAAAAATGAAGAAGAGAAATAAGAAATAAAAAGAAAAATAATTTGAATAAAATGTAGAAAAAAAAATGTAGAAAAAAAAATGTAGAAAAAAAAAAATAAAAGTAAAAACTAAAGAAAATTTTGAAAGAAGAAGCAATGGTCAAGCTTAATCCGAAATGAACAAAAGTAGGAAGAAAATCAAAGAAAAAAAAAGACGACCATTTTCAAAAAGCAACGAAACGAACAGAAAAAGTGAAGAAAAAAATGGTCAATTTAAATGAACAATGATAAAGTGGCATATAAAAAATCAAACCTGTGAACGGCGACTTAGACTCATTGAGAACATGCTTGCAATTATTATGTTCAGACAAAAAGAGGCATCAGTTGTTACCAAAACAAATCCTTCTCTGCCTACTTACCAAATATCAAGGAACAAGGTTAGTATCATGTCGTTTTGTACATGTTAAACAAGTGGTCATGAAATAATTGTGTTATTTAAATTCATACCATTATGCAAAGCAAAACAGATGTTAACACTTCCGCTGAAAACTAAGGAGATCTTCGTTTTTCTTATCTTGCTCCAGCTGGCTAAGTGCGGAAATCTACGTTTTTTGCCTACCGCTGGTATGAGTGTCCCCTTGCGCCATCTATCGTCAAATCATAAAGGACAATGCTTCAAAAGATCTCATGTGTATACCCATTGCTGAACTGGTAAGTCATTCCCAGGTATATCCATGAAAATGGAAGGCTGTAAAACACACTGGTGCCAGTTTTCTGTGTAATAAAATATATAGGTTGAAATTTCGCATTTTCTTTAAAAATGGCTGGCCGGATGGGGGCAAATGAGTAGTAGTGAAAGTGTTAAGAATTAAGAGATTTTTTTAATTTCATGAAATTTTTTTTTTAATGGTAAAACTTTATATGCACACAAATTAGAGAATGTGCAGGTTTATTGTAGATAGCAGCAACAGTAATTAACTCAAGTGATTTTCAAATTTCCTTTGATATTTCATACAATTTTGCAGATCATGAGATCCAAATGACATTATTACCCAGAATTCTAAGTAAAAAAGAAAGATTTTACACATATCTAGTATAAACATGGCTACACATACATGCATAGAGGATATGAGAATGTGTTCAAAGAGATTTGTTTATGTATTCTCCATCTAAAACACACATTTGGTTGATATTAATTACACGCTGACTATTGTCCTCAGCACTTTTATCATCACATATTGGCCATTGTGCCTCTAGCTTGCATTAGCTGCTTTTCAATCCAAGAAACAAAGAAAAAAAAGCAGACGAGTATAAAATGAAAGAAAAAATTAAAGTTAATTCTTTAATTTTTTCTTTCATTTAATTCTCGTCTGCTTTCTGAATAAACGACAGAATGTAAAGAAATTGAAAGAAGAAAAGAAAGAAAGAAGAGTTTTACATACTTGGGATGACTGTCTTTGCCTATATAATAAATAATTTCAATACCTCATCCCAAAATTAGACAAACACAAATATAAGTCTTAAAAAGCAAATGGAATTATAAAACAGCAGTAAAAAAAAAAAAGAATTTAAAAATGGAAACGCAAACAGCAGACGATAAAGAAACGAAAAAAGAAAAAAAAAAGAACGAAAGAAAAGTCCGGACAATGTAAATAGTGTAAATAGTTACAATACCTCATCTGAGAAATAGAGACAGATGTTGAAGATGAATATGGCAATAAAGATGAGGACAACAGTCCAAACAATGTAAATAGTGTAAATAGTTACAATTCTTCATCTGAGAAATAGAGACAGATGTTGAAGGTGAATATGGCAATAAAGATGAGGACAACAGTCAAAAACAATGTAAATAGTGTAAATAGTTACAATACCTCATCTGAGAAATAGAGACAGATGTTGAAGGTGAATATGGCAATAAAGATGAGGACAACAGTCCAAACAATGTAAATAGTGTAAATAGTTACAATTCTTCATCTGAGAAATAGAGACAGATGTTGAAGGTGAATATGGCAATAAAGATGAGGACAACAGTCCAAACAATGTAAATAGTGTAAATAGTTACAATACCTCATCTGAGAAATAGAGAGAGATGTTGAAGGTGAATATGGCAATAAAGATGAGGACAACAGTCCAAACAATGTAAATAGTGTAAATAGTTACAATACCTCATCTGAGAAATAGAGACAGGTGTTGAAGGTGAATATGGCAATAAAGATGAGGACAACAGTCCAAACAATGTAAATAGTGTAAATAGTTACAATACCTCATCTTAGAAATAGAGACAGATGTTGAAGGTGAATATGGCAATAAAGATGAGGACAACAGTCCAAACAATGTAAATAGTGTAAATAGTTACAATTCTTCATCTGAGAAATAGAGACAGATGTTGAAGGTGAATATGGCAATAAAGATGAGGACAACAGTCCAAACAATGTAAATAGTGTAAATAGTTACAATTCTTCATCTGAGAAATAGAGACAGATGTTGAAGGTGAATATGGTAATAAAGATGAGGACAACAGTCCAAACAATGTAAATAGTGTAAATAGTTACAATTCTTCATCTGAGAAATAGAGACAGATGTTGAAGGTGAATATGGCAATAAAGATGAGGACAACAGTCCAAACAATGTAAATAGTGTAAATAGTTACAATACCTCATCTTAGAAATAGGGAGAGATGTTGAAGGTGAATATGGCAATAAAGATGAGGACAACAGTCCAAACAATGTAAATAGTGTAAATAGTTACAATTCTTCATCTGAGAAATAGAGACAGATGTTGAAGGTGAATATGGCAATAAAGATGAGGACAACAGTCCAAACAATGTAAATAGTGTAAATAGTTACAATACCTCATCTTAGAAATAGAGACAGATGTTGAAGGTGAATATGGCAATAAAGATGAGGACAACAGTCCAAACAATGTAAATAGTGTAAATAGTTACAATACCTCATCTTAGAAATAGAGAGAGATGTTGAAGGTGAATATATAATAAAGATGAGGACAACAGTCCAAACAATGTAAATAGTGTAAATAGTTACAATTCTTCATCTGAGAAATAGAGACAGATGTTGAAGGTGAATATGGCAATAAAGATGAGGACAACAGTCCAAACAATGTAAATAGTGTAAATAGTTACAATACCTCATCTGAGAAATAGAGACAGATGTTGAAGGTGAATATGGCAATAAAGATGAGGACAACAGTCCAAACAATGTAAATAGTGTAAATAGTTACAATTCTTCATCTGAGAAATAGAGACAGATGTTGAAGGTGAATATGGCAATAAAGATGAGGACAACAGTCCAAACAATGTAAATAGTGTAAATAGTTACAATTCTTCATCTGAGAAATAGAGACAGATGTTGAAGGTGAATATGGCAATAAAGATGAGGACAACAGTCCAAACAATGTAAATAGTGTAAATAGTTACAATTCTTCATCTGAGAAATAGAGACAGATGTTGAAGGTGAATATGGCAATAAAGATGAGGACAACAGTCCAAACAATGTAAATAGTGTAAATAGTTACAATACTTCATCTGAGAAATAGAGAGAGATGTTGAAGGTGAATATGGCAATAAAGATGAGGACAACAGTCCAAACAATGTAAATAGTGTAAATAGTTACAATACTTCATCTGAGAAATAGAGACAGATGTTGAAGGTGAATATGGCAATAAAGATGAGGACAACAGTCCAAACAATGTAAATAGTGTAAATAGTTACAATACCTCATCTTAGAAATAGAGACAGATGTTGAAGGTGAATATGGCAATAAAGATGAGGACAACAGTCCAAACAATGTAAATAGTGTAAATAGTTACAATACCTCATCTTAGAAATAGAGACAGATGTTGAAGGTGAATATGGCAATAAAGATGAGGACAACAGTCCAAACAATGTAAATAGTGTAAATAGTTACAATACCTCATCTTAGAAATAGAGAGAGATGTTGAAGGTGAATATGGCAATAAAGATGAGGACAACAGTCCAAACAATGTAAATAGTGTAAATAGTTACAATACTTCATCTGGAGAAATAGAGACAGATGTTGAAGGTGAATATGGTAATAAAGATGAGGACAACAGTCCAAACAATGTAAATAGTGTAAATAGTTACAATTCTTCATCTGAGAAATAGAGACAGATGTTGAAGGTGAATATGGCAATAAAGATGAGGACAACAGTCCAAACAATGTAAATAGTGTAAATAGTTACAATACCTCATCTTAGAAATAGAGACAGATGTTGAAGGTGAATATGGCAATAAAGATGAGGACAACAGTCCAAACAATGTAAATAGTGTAAATAGTTACAATTCTTCATCTGAGAAATAGAGACAGATGTTGAAGGTGAATATGGCAATAAAGATGAGGACAACAGTCCAAACAATGTAAATAGTGTAAATAGTTACAATACCTCATCTTAGAAATAGAGACAGATGTTGAAGGTGAATATGGCAATAAAGATGAGGACAACAGTCCAAAAACAATGTAAATAGTGTAAATAGTTACAATACCTCATCTTAGAAATAGAGACAGATGTTGAAGGTGAATATGGCAATAAAGATGAGGACAACAGTCCAAACAATGTAAATAGTGTAAATAGTTACAATATTTCATCTTAGAAATAGAGAGAGATGTTGAAGGTGAATATGGCAATAAAGATGAGGACAATAGTCCAAAACAATGTAAATAGTGTAAATAGTTACAATTTTCATCTGAGAAATAGAGACAGATGTTGAAGGTGAATATGGCAATAAAGATGAGGACAACAGTCCAAACAATGTAAATAGTGTAAATAGTTACAATTTTCATCTGAGAAATAGAGAGACAGATGTTGAAGGTGAATATGGCAATAAAGATGAGGACAACAGTCCAAACAATGTAAATAGTGTAAATAGTTACAATATTTTTCATCTGAGAAATAGAGACAGATGTTGAAGGTGAATATGGCAATAAAGATGAGGACAACAGTCCAAACAATGTAAATAGTGTAAATAGTTACAATTCTTCATCTGAGAAATAGAGACAGATGTTGAAGGTGAATATGGTAACAAAGATGAGGACAACAGTCCAAACAATGTAAATAGTGTAAATAGTTACAATACCTCATCTGAGAAATAGAGACAGATGTTGAAGGTGAATATGGCAATAAAGATGAGGACAACAGTCCAAACAATGTAAATAGTGTAAATAGTTACAATACCTCATCTTAGAAATAGAGACAGATGTTGAAGGTGAATATGGCAATAA
The DNA here is from genome assembly GCA_903632075.3 of Acanthosepion pharaonis. NCBI lineage: Eukaryota > Metazoa > Mollusca > Cephalopoda > Sepiida > Sepiidae > Acanthosepion > Acanthosepion pharaonis. Next base: position 368,481 of record CAHIKZ030000788.1, read on the forward strand.
AGATGAGGACAACAGTCCAAACAATGTAAATAGTGTAAATAGTTACAATACTTCATCTGAGAAATAGAGACAGATGTTGAAGGTGAATATGGCAATAAAGATGAGGACAACAGTCCAAAACAATGTAAATAGTGTAAATAGTTACAATTCTTCATCTGAGAAATAGAGACAGATGTTGAAGGTGAATATGGCAATAAAGATGAGGACAACAGTCCAAACAATGTAAATAGTGTAAATAGTTACAATTCTTCATCTGAGAAATAGAGACAGATGTTGAAGGTGAATATGGTAATAAAGATGAGGACAACAGTCCAAACAATGTAAATAGTGTAAATAGTTACAATTTTCATCTTAGAAATAGAGACAGATGTTGAAGGTGAATATGGTAATAAAGATGAGGACAACAGTCCAAACAATGTAAATAGTGTAAATAGTTACAATTCTTCATCTGAGAAATAGAGACAGATGTTGAAGGTGAATATGGCAATAAAGATGAGGACAACAGTCCAAACAATGTAAATAGTGTAAATAGTTACAATATTTCATCTTAGAAATAGAGACAGATGTTGAAGGTGAATATGGCAATAAAGATGAGGACAACAGTCCAAAACAATGTAAATAGTGTAAATAGTTACAATACCTCATCTGAGAAATAGAGAGAGATGTTGAAGGTGAATATGGCAAGAAAGATGAGGACAACAGTCCAAACAATGTAAATAGTGTAAATAGTTACAATTCTTCATCTGAGAAATAGAGACAGATGTTGAAGGTGAATATGGCAATAAAGATGAGGACAACAGTCCAAACAATGTAAATAGTGTAAATAGTTACAATTCTTCATCTGAGAAATAGAGACAGATGTTGAAGGTGAATATGGTAATAAAGATGAGGACAACAGTCCAAACAATGTAAATAGTGTAAATAGTTACACAATTCCTTCATCTGAGAAATAGAGACAGATGTTGAAGGTGAATATGGCAATAAAGATGAGGACAACAGTCCAAACAATGTAAATAGTGTAAATAGTTACAATTCTTCATCTGAGAAATAGAGACAGATGTTGAAGGTGAATATGGTAATAAAGATGAGGACAACAGTCCAAACAATGTAAATAGTGTGTAAATAGTTACAATACCTTCATCTGAGAAATAGAGACAGATGTTGAAGGTGAATATGGCAATAAAGATGAGGACAACAGTCCAAACAATGTAAATAGTGTAAATAGTTACAATACCTCATCTTAGAAATAGAGAGAGATGTTGAAGGTGAATATGGCAATAAAGATGAGGACAACAGTCCAAACAATGTAAATAGTGTAAATAGTTACAATACCTCATCTTAGAAATAGAGACAGATGTTGAAGGTGAATATGGCAATAAAGATGAGGACAACAGTCCAAACAATGTAAATAGTGTAAATAGTTACAATACCTCATCTTAGAAATAGAGACAGATGTTGAAGGTGAATATGGCAATAAAGATGAGGACAACAGTCCAAAACAATGTAAATAGTGTAAATAGTTACAATACCTCATCTTAGAAATAGAGAGATGTTGAAGGTGAATATGGCAATAAAGATGAGGACAACAGTCCAAACAATGTAAATAGTGTAAATAGTTACAATACTTCATCTGAGAAATAGAGACAGATGTTGAAGGTGAAATGGTAATAAAAGATGAGGACAACAGTCCAAACAATGTAAATAGTGTAAATAGTTACAATTCTTCATCTTAGAAATAGAGAGAGATGTTGAAGGTGAATATGGCAATAAAGATGAGGACAACAGTCCAAACAATGTAAATAGTGTAAATAGTTACAATACCTCATCTTAGAAATAGAGACAGATGTTGAAGGTGAATATGGCAACAAAGATGAGGACAACAGTCCAAACAATGTAAATAGTGTAAAATAGTTACAATACCTTCATCTGAGAAATAGAGACAGATGTTGAAGGTGAATATGGCAATAAAGATGAGGACAACAGTCCAAACAATGTAAATAGTGTAAATAGGTTACAATTCTTCATCTGAGAAATAGAGACAGATGTTGAAAAATAGTAATAAAGATGAGGACAACAGTCCAAACAATGTAAATAGTGTAAATAGTTACAAACTTCATCTTAGAAATAGAGAGAGATGTTGAAGGTGAATATGGCAATAAAGATGAGGACAACAGTCCAAACAATGTAAATAGTGTAAATAGTTACAATACCTCATCTGGGAGAAATAGAGACAGATGTTGAAGGTGAATATAATAAAGATGAGGACAACAGTCCAAACAATGTAAATAGTGTAAATAGTTACAATACTTCATCTGAGAAATATAGACAGATGTTGAAGGTGAATATGGCAATAAAGATGAGGACAACAGTCCAAACAATGTAAATAGTGTAAATAGTTACAATACTTCATCTGAGAAATATAGACAGATGTTGAAGGTGAATATGGCAATAAAGATGAGGACAACAGTCCAAACAATGTAAATAGTGTAAATAGTTACAATTCCTTCATCTGAGAAATAGAGACAGATGTTGAAGGTGAATATGGTAATAAAGATGAGGACAACAGTCCAAACAATGTAAATAGTGTAAATAGTTACAATTCTTCATCTGAGAAATAGAGACAGATGTTGAAGGTGAATATGGTAATAAAGATGAGGACAACAGTCCAAACAATGTAAATAGTGTAAATAGTTACAATTTCATCTGAGAAATAGAGACAGATGTTGAAGGTGAATATGGTAATAAAAGATGAGGACAACAGTCCAAACAATGTAAATAGTGTAAATAGTTACAATACCTTCATCTGAGAAATAGAGACAGATGTTGAAGGTGAATATGTATAATAAAAGATGAGGACAACAGTCCAAACAATGTAAATAGTGTAAATAGTTACAATTCTTCATCTGAGAAATAGAGACAGATGTTGAAGGTGAATATGGCAATAAAGATGAGGACAACAGTCCAAACAATGTAAATAGTGTAAATAGTTACAATACCTCATCTGAGAAATAGAGACAGATGTTGAAGGTGAATATGGCAACAAATAAAGATGAGGACAACAGTCCAAACAATGTAAATAGTGTAAATAGTTACAATTCTTCATCTGAGAAATAGAGACAGATGTTGAAGGTGAATATGGCAACAAAGATGAGGGACAACAGTCCAAACAATGTAAATAGTGTAAATAGTTACAATACCTCATCTGAGAAATAGAGACAGATGTTGAAGGTGAATATGGCAATAAAAGATGAGGACAACAGTCCAAACAATGTAAATAGTGTAAATAGTTACAATACCTCATCTAGAAATAGAGACAGATATTGAAGGTGAATATGGCAAAAAGATGAGGACAACAGTCCAAACAATGTAAATAGTGTAAATAGTTACAATACCTCATCTTAGAAATAGAGACAGATGTTGAAGGTGAATATGGCAATAAAAAGATGAGGACAACAGTCCAAACAATGTAAATAGTGTAAATAGTTACAATACCTCATCTGAGAAATAGAGACAGATATTGAAGGTGAATATGGCAATAAAGATGAGGACAACAGTCCAAACAATGTAAATAGTGTAAATAGTTACAATAATTTCATCTGAGAAATAGAGACAGATGTTGAAGGTGAATATGGCAATAAAGATGAGGACAACAGTCCAAACAATGTAAATAGTGTAAAATAGTTACAATACCTCATCTGAGAAATAGAGACAGATGTTGAAGGGTGAATATGGCAAAAAAGATGAGGACAACAGTCCAAACAATGTAAATAGTGTAAATAGTTACAATACCTCATCTGAGAAATAGAGACAGATGTTGAAGGTGAATATGGTAATAAAGATGAGGGACAACAGTCCAAACAATGTAAATAGTGTAAATAGTTACAATAATTTCATCTGAGAAATAGAGACAGATGTTGAAGGTGAATATGGCAATAAAGATGAGGGTTAACAGTCCAAACAATGTAAATAGTGTAAATAGTTACAATACCTCATCTGAGAAATAGAGACAGATGTTGAAGGTGAATATGGCAATAAAAGATGAGGACAACAGTCCAAACAATGTAAATAGTGTAAATAGTTACAATACCTCATCTGAGAAATAGAGACAGATGTTGAAGGTGAATATGGCAATAAAGATGAGGACAACAGTCCAAACAATGTAAAATAGTGTAAATAGTTACAATACCTCATCTGAGAAATAGAGACAGATGTTGAAGGTGAATATGGTAATAAAGATGAGGACAACAGTCCAAAACAATGTAAATAGTGTGTTGAGTTACAATACCTCATCTGAGAAATAGAGACAGATGTTGAAGGTGAATATGGCAATAAAGATGAGGACAACAGTCCAAACAATGTAAATAGTGTAAATAGTTACAATACCTCATCTGAGAAATAGAGAGGAGATGTTGAAGGTGAATATGGCAATAAAGATGAGGACAACAGTCCAAACAATGTAAATAGTGTAAATAGTTACAATACTCATCTGAGAAAATAGAGACAGATGTTGAAGGTGAATATGGCAATAAAGATGAGGACAACAGTCCAAACAATGTAAATAGTGTAAATAGTTACAATACCTCATCTGGGAAATAGAGACAGATGTTGAAGGTGAATATGGCATAAAAGATGAGGTTAACAGTCCAAACAATGTAAATAGTGTAAATAGTTACAATGCCTCATCTGAGAAATAGAGACAGATGTTGAAGAGCGAATATGGCAATAAAGATGAGGACAACAGTCCAAACAATGTAAAATAGTGTAAATAGTTACAATACCTCATCTGGAGAAATAGAGACAGATGTTGAAGGTGAATATGGCAATAAAGATGAGGACAACAGTCCAAACAATGTAAATAGTGTAAATAGGTACAATACCTCATCTGAGAAATAGAGACAGATGTTGAAGGTGAATATATAATAAAGATGAGGACAACAGTCCAAACAATGTAAATAGTGTAAATAGTTACAATACTCATCTGAGAAATAGAGACAGATGTTGAAGGTGAATATGGCAATAAAGATGAGGTTAACAGTCCAAACAATGTAAAATTGTAAATAGTTACAATACTCATCTGAGAAATAGAGAGACAGATGTTGAAGGTGAATATGGCAATAAAGATGAGGACAACAGTCCAAAACAATGTAAATAGTGTAAATAGTTACAATACCTCATCTGAGAAATAGAGACAGATGTTGAAGGTGAATATGGCAATAAAGATGAGGTTAACAGTCCAAACAATGTAAATAGTGTAAATAGTTACAATACCTCATCTGAGAAATAGAGACAGATGTTGAAGGTGAATATGGTAATAAAAGATGAGGACAACAGTCCAAACAATGTAAATAGTGTAAATAGTTACAATACCTCATCTGAGAAATAGAGACAGATGTTGAAGGTGAATATGGCAATAAAGATGAGGACAACAGTCCAAACAATGTAAAATAGTGTAAATAGTTACAATAACCTCATCTGAGAAATAGAGAGACAGATGTTGAAGGTGAATATGGCAATAAAGATGAGGTTAACAGTCCAAACAATGTAAATAGTGTAAATAGTTACAATACCTCATCTGAGAAATAGAGAGACAGATGTTGAAGGTGAATAGGCAATAAAGATGAGGACAACAGTCCAAACAATGTAAATAGTGTAAATAGTTACAATACCTCATCTGAGAAATAGAGACAGATGTTGAAGGTGAATATGGCAATAAAGATGAGGACAACAGTCCAAACAATGTAAATAGTATAAATAGTTACAATACTTCATCTGAGAAATAGAGACAGATGTTGAAGGTGAATATGGCAATAAAGATGAGGTTAACAGTCCAAACAATGTAAATAGTGTAAATAGTTACAATACCTCAACTGAGAAATAGAGACAGATGTTGAAGGTGAATATGGCAATAAAGATGAGGTTAACAGTCCAAACAATGTAAATAGTGTAAAATATTTACAATACCTCATCTGAGAAATAGAGACAGATGTTGAAGGTGAATAAATAAAGATGAGGACAACAGTCCAAACAATGTAAATAAAAAGTTACAATACCTCATCTGAGAAATAGAGACAGATGTTGAAGGTGAATATGGCAATAAAGATGAGGACAACAGTCCAAACAATGTAAAAATAGTTACAATACCTCATCTGAGAAATAGAGACAGATGTTGAAGGTGAATATAGTAATAAAGATGAGGACAACAGTCCAAACAATGTAAATAGTGTAAAATAGTTACAATACACTCATCTGAGAAATAGAGACAGATGTTGAAGGTGAATATGGCAATAAAGATGAGGACAACAGTCCAAACAATGTAAATAGTGTAAATAGTTACAATACCTCATCTGAGAAATAGAGAGAGATGTTGAAGGTGAATATGGCAATAAAGATGGAGGACAACAGTCCAAACAATGTAAATAGTGTAAATAGTTACAATACCTCATCTGAGAAATAGAGAGAGATGTTGAAGGTGAATATATAATAAAGATGAGGACAACAGTCCAAACAATGTAAATAGTGTAAATAGTTACAATACCTCATCTGAGAAATAGAGACAGATGTTGAAGGTGAATATGGCAATAAAGATGAGGACAACAGTCCAAACAATGTAAATAGTGTAAATAGTTACAATACCTCATCTGAGAAATAGAGACAGATGTTGAAGGTGAATATGGCAATAAAGATGAGGACAACATCCAAAACAATGTAAATAAACCTCATCTGAGAAATAGAGACAGATGTTGAAGGTGAATCCAAAAAGAAGGACAAAGTCCAAACAATGTAAAATAGTAAATAGTTACAATACCTCATCTGAGAAATAGAGACAGATGTTGAAGGTGAATATGGCAATAAAGATGAGGACAACAGTCAAACAATGTAAATAGTGTAAATAGTTACAATACCTCATCTGAGAAATAGAGAGATGTTGAAGGTGAATATGGCAATAAAAGATGAGGACAACAGTCCAAACAATGTAAATAGTGTAAATAGTTACAATACCTCATCTGAGAAATAGAGACAGATGTTGAAGGTGAATATGGCAATAAAGATGAGGACAACAGTCCAAACAATGTAAATAGTGTAAATAGTTACAATACCTCATCTGAGAAATAGAGACAGATGTTGAAGGTGAATATGGCAATAAAGATGAGGACAACAGTCAAACAATGTAAAATAGTGTAAATAGTTACAATACCTCATCTGAGAAATAGAGAGAGATGTTGAAGGTGAATATGGCAATAAAGATGAGGACAACAGTCCAAACAATGTAAATAGTGTAAATAGTTACAATACCTCATCTGAGAAATAGAGACAGATGTTGAAGGTGAATATGGCAATAAAGATGAGGACAACAGTCCAAACAATGTAAATAGTGTAAATAGTTACAATACACCTCATCTGAGAAATAGAGACAGATGTTGAAGGTGAATATGGCAATAAAGATGAGGACAACAGTCCAAACAATGTAAATAGTGTAAATAGTTACAATACCTCATCTGAGAAATAGAGACAGATGTTGAAGGTGAATATGGCAATAAAGATGAGGACAACAGTCCAAACAATGTAAATAGTGTAAAAATAGTTACAATGCCTCATCTGAGAAATAGAGACAGATGTTGAAGGTGAATATGGCAATAAAGATGAGGACAACAGTCCAAACAATGTAAATAGTGTAAATAGTTACAATACCTCATCTGAGAAATAGAGACAGATGTTGAAGGTGAATATGGCAATAAAAGATGAGGACAACAGTCCAAACAATGTAAATAGTGTAAATAGTTACAATACCTCATCTGAGAAATAGAGACAGATGTTGAAGGTGAATATGGCAATAAAGATGAGGACAACAGTCCAAACAATGTAAAAATAGTGTAAATAGTTACAATACCTCATCTGAGAAATAGAGACAGATGTTGAAGGTGAATATGGCAATAAAAGATGAGGACAACAGTCCAAACAATGTAAATAGTGTAAATAGTTACAATACCTCATCTGAGAAATAGAGACAGATGTTGAAGGTGAATATGGCAATAAAGATGAGGACAACAGTCCAAACAATGTAAATAGTGTGAAATAGTTACAATACCTCATCTGAGAAATAGAGACAGATGTTGAAGGTGAATATGGCAATAAAAGATGAGGACAACAGTCCAAACAATGTAAATAGTGTAAATAGTTACAATACCTCATCTGAGAAATAGAGACAGATGTTGAAGGTGAATATGGCAATAAAGATGAGGACAACAGTCAAACAATGTAAATAGTGTAAATAGTTACAATACCTCATCTGAGAAATAGAGACAGATGTTGAAGGTGAATATGGCAATAAAGATGAGGACAACAGTCCAAACAATGTAAATAGTGAAGATAGTTACAATACCTCATCTGAGAAATAGAGACAGATGTTGAAGGTGAATATGGCAATAAAGATGAGGACAACAGTCCAAACAAAACAATGTAAATAGTTACAATACCTCATCTGAGAAATAGAGACAGATGTTGAAGGTGAATATGGCAAAAGATGAGGACAAACAGTCCAAACAATGTAAATAGTGTAAATAGTTACAATACCTCATCTGAGAAATAGAGACAGATGTTGAAGGTGAATATGGCAATAAAAGATGAGGACAACAGTCAAACAATGTAAATAGTGTAAATAGTTACAATACCTCATCTGAGAAATAGAGACAGATGTTGAAGGTGAATATGGCAATAAAAGATGAGGACAACAGTCCAAACAATGTAAATAGTGTAAAAAGAAGTTACAATACCTCATCTGAGAAATAGAGAGATGTTGAAGGTGAATATGGCAATAAAAGATGAGGACAACAGTCCAAACAATGTAAATAGTGTAAATAGTTACAATACCTCATCTGAGAAATAGAGACAGATGTTGAAGGTGAATATGGCAATAAAGATGAGGACAACAGTCCAAACAATGTAAATAGTGTAAAAATAGTTACAATACCTCATCTGAGAAATAGAGACAGATGTTGAAGGTGAATATGGCAATAAAGATGAGGACAACAGTCCAAACAATGTAAATAGTGTAAATAGTTACAATACCTCATCTGAGAAATAGAGACAGATGTTGAAGGTGAATATGGCAATAAAGATGAGGACAACAGTCCAAACAATGTAAATAGTGTAAATAGTTACAATACCTCATCTGAGAAATAGAGACAGATGTTGAAGGTGAATATGGCAATAAAGATGAGGACAACAGTCCAAACAATGTAAATAGTGTAAATAGTTACAATACCTCTCATCTGAGAAATAGAGACAGATGTTGAAGGTGAATATGGCAATAAAGATGAGGACAACAGTCCAAACAATGTAAATAGTGTAAAGAAGTTACAATACCTCATCTGAGAAATAGAGACAGATGTTGAAGGTGAATATGGCAATAAAAGATGAGGACAACAGTCCAAACAATGTAAATAGTGTAAATAGTTACAATACCTCATCTGAGAAATAGAGACAGATGTTGAAGGTGAATATGGCAATAAAGATGAGGACAACAGTCCAAACAATGTAAATAGTGTAAAAATAGTTACAATACCTCATCTGAGAAATAGAGACAGATGTTGAAGGTGAATATGGCAATAAAAGATGAGGACAACAGTCCAAACAATGTAAATAGTGTAAATAGTTACAATACCTCATCTGAGAAATAGAGACAGATGTTGAAGGTGAATATGGCAATAAAAGATGAGGACAACAGTCCAAACAATGTAAATAGTGTAAATAGTTACAATACCTCATCTGAGAAATAGAGACAGATGTTGAAGGTGAATATGGCAATAAAGATGAGGACAACAGTCAAACAATGTAAATAGTGTAAAAATAGTTACAATACCTCATCTGAGAAATAGAGACAGATGTTGAAGGTGAATATGGCAATAAAAGATGAGGACAACAGTCCAAACAATGTAAATAGTGTAAATAGTTACAATACCTCATCTGAGAAATAGAGACAGATGTTGAAGGTGAATATGGCAATAAAGATGAGGACAACAGTCCAAACAATGTAAATAGTGTAAATAGTTACAATACCTCATCTGAAAATAGAGACAGATGTTGAAGGTGAATATGGCAATAAAGATGAGGACAACAGTCCAAACAATGTAAATAGTGTAAATAGTTACAATACCTCATCTGAGAAATAGAGACAGATGTTGAAGGTGAATATGGCAATAAAGATGAGGACAACAGTCAAACAATGTAAATAGTGTAAATAGTTACAATACCTCATCTGAGAAATAGAGACAGATGTTGAAGGTGAATATGGCAATAAAGATGAGGACAACAGTCCAAACAATGTAAATAGTGTAAATAGTTACAATACCTCATCTGAGAAATAGAGACAGATGTTGAAGGTGAATATGGCAATAAAGATGAGGACAACAGTCCAAACAATGTAAATAGTGTAAAAATAGTTACAATACCTCATCTGAGAAATAGAGACAGATGTTGAAGGTGAATATGGCAATAAAGATGAGGACAACAGTCAAACAATGTAAATAGTGTAAATAGTTACAATACCTCATCTGAGAAATAGAGACAGATGTTGAAGGTGAATATGGCAATAAAGATGAGGACAACAGTCCAAACAATGTAAATAGTGTAAATAGTTACAATACCTCATCTGAGAAATAGAGACAGATGTTGAAGGTGAATATGGCAATAAAGATGAGGACAACAGTCCAAACAATGTAAATAGTGTAAATAGTTACAATACCTCATCTGAGAAATAGAGACAGATGTTGAAGGTGAATATGGCAATAAAGATGAGGACAACAGTCCAAACAATGTAAATAGTGTAAATAGTTACAATACCTCATCTGAGAAATAGAGACAGATGTTGAAGGTGAATATGGCAATAAAAGATGAGGACAACAGTCCAAACAATGTAAATAGTGTAAATAGTTACAATACCTCATCTGAGAAATAGAGACAGATGTTGAAGGTGAATATGGCAATAAAGATGAGGACAACAGTCCAAACAATGTAAATAGTGTAAATAGTTACAATACCTCATCTGAGAAATAGAGACAGATGTTGAAGGTGAATATGGCAATAAAGATGAGGACAACAGTCCAAACAATGTAAATAGTGTAAATAGTTACAATACCTCATCTGAGAAATAGAGACAGATGTTGAAGGTGAATATGGCAATAAAGATGAGGTTAACAGTCCAAACAATGTAAATAGTGTAAATAGTTACAATACCTCATCTGAGAAATAGAGACAGATGTTGAAGGTGAATATGGCAATAAAGATGAGGTTAACAGTCAAACAATGTAAATAGTGTAAATAGTTACAATACCTCATCTGAGAAATAGAGACAGATGTTGAAGGTGAATATGGCAATAAAGATGAGGTTAACAGTCCAAACAATGTAAATAGTGTAAATAGTTACAATACCTCATCTGAGAAATAGAGACAGATGTTGAAGGTGAATATGGCAATAAAGATGAGGACAACAGTCCAAACAATGTAAATAGTGTAAATAGTTACAATACCTCATCTGAGAAATAAGAGACAGATGTTGAAGGTGAATATGGCAATAAAGATGAGGACAACAGTCCAAACAATGTAAATAGTGTAAATAGTTACAATACCTCATCTGAGAAATAGAGACAGATGTTGAAGGTGAATATGGCAATAAAGATGAGGACAACAGTCCAAACAATGTAAATAGTGTAAATAGTTACAATACCTCATCTGAGAAATAGAGACAGATGTTGAAGGTGAATATGGCAAATAAAAGATGAGGACAACAGTCCAAACAATGTAAATAGTGTAAATAGTTACAATACCTCATCTGAGAAATAGACAACAGATGTTGAAGGTGAATATGGCAATAAATGTTGATGAGGTTAACAGTCAAACAATGTAAATAGTGTAAATAGTTACAATACCTCATCTGAGAAATAGAGACAGATGTTGAAGGTGAATATGGCAATAAAGATGAGGGACAACAGTCCAAACAATGTAAATAGTGTAAATAGTTACAATACCTCATCTGAAATAGAGACAGATGTTGAAGGTGAATATGGCAATAAAGATGAGGACAACAGTCCAAACAATGTAAATAGTGTAAATAGTTACAATACCTCATCTGAGAAATAGAGACAGATGTTGAAGGTGAATATGGCAATAAAGATGGGGTTAACAGTCCAAACAATGTAAATAGTGTAAAATAGTTACAATACCTCATCTGAGAAATAGAGACAGATGTTGAAGGTGAATATGGCAACAAAAGATGGGGACAACAGTCCAAACAATGTAAATAGTGTAAATAGTTACAATACCTCATCTGAGAAATAGAGACAGATGTTGAAGGTGAATATGGCAATAAAGATGAGGACAACAGTCCAAACAATGTAAATAGTGTAAATAGTTACAATACCTCATCTGAGAAATAGAGACAGATGTTGAAGGTGAATATGGCAATAAAGATGAGGTTAACAGTCCAAACAATGTAAATAGTGTAAATAGTTACAATACCTCATCTGAGAAATAGAGACAGATGTTGAAGGTGAATATGGCAAAAAGATGAGGTTAACAGTCAAACAATGTAAATAGTGTAAATAGTTACAATACCTCATCTGAGAAATAGAGACAGATGTTGAAGGTGAATATATGGCAATAAAGATGAGGTTAACAGTCAAACAGATGTTGAAGGTGAAATGGCAATAAAAATAGTGTAAAATAGTTACAATACCTCATCTGAGAAATAGAGACAGATGTTGAAGGTGAATATGGCAATAAAGATGAGGACAACACTCCAAACAATGTAAATAGTGTAAATAGTTACAATACCTCATCTGAGAAATAGAGACAGATGTTGAAGGTGAATATGGCAATAAAGATGAGGACAACAGTCCAAACAAGGTAAATAGTTAGAATACCTCTTCTGAGAAATAAAGACAGATGTTGAAGGTGAATATGGCAATAAAGATGACGACAACATAACGAATGGTGTAAATAATTACAATACCTCATCTCAGAAATATAGACAGATCCCGAAGAAAGCCGGTGATGGTGAAGATTGTGACGACAGACCGAAAAATGTAAAGTAAATGAATTGTTCCGAAGATTATATAACTAAACCTCAATTAGTTCTTCGCTGTGAAAGTGGAAGCAAAGCATACAGGAAAAAAAAAACTCGATGTAAATAATTGTTTCGTGTGGAGAGTTTGTTCGTAAAGAAATAACTTCTGTAAAGAACGGGATTTTATGAATACCATCTTATTACACCCAAGACTATGTGTTTCATACGATATAAAATAACACATAAAAAAATTATTATTTATTCTTACCATTGCTCATATTATAAAATATACCGAAATAATGTCTGTGGAAGATAAACACAGAAAGAAAAACGTATCTATTTCAACGACTAAAAATATTAAGCGGTAAATACACGCGTACTAGAATCGTCCTTCCAAAAATCGTCTTGCATGTGTTGAAATACTTAAAAAAGTATTTAATGAGCTCAGAAGGAACTTCGTACTACTCATGACCGGAATTCACGAATTCTTTCCTTATGATATGTGACCTGTAAGTTTCTACTTGCTCTTTCCGAGATGAAGTATACCGCGCGTAACAGCAAAATTGTCCAAATCGTGTAACAGCAAAAACGTCTAATTATTAGATTAAGCTTGGAACCGTTGTATATTAGAAGTGATGATATATTACTGAATTCTCCGAGGCTTTTATAACAATAGTGGACCCTACTTTCAGGAATGAGAATATATAATTACTCTCTAAGCCTAACAGAAGAAATGTGATGAGCTCGATCATAAATCAAAATGAAATGTTCATCATTAATTAATCATAGCTAATGATCGGCAGATCAAATATATAGGGACGGAGTAATGGATAGCGGTTCGGACTGAGGAATCGGAGAACCGATTTCGAATTCCATTAGAATCCATTACATTCACTTACGTTCTAATACCCTTGGGAAAGGTATGAATCCTCTTCTAGATTTTCCCGAAGGAGTAATGGTTAGCTGCTCGGTTTAAATAATCGGAGAGCCGAGTTCGAATTCCAGTCGAATCCATTACATTCACTTACGTGCTAATACTCTTGGGAAATGTATGAATCCTTTTCTACTCACTCCAGCTATGGGTAAATAGCAGAACAGACTGGGTTCTTTGATGGCAACTGGTCGAGGAGAAGTTCATCTGAATTCAAAAACTTGCGGAGTGTCGTTTGGGGACCCTTGTGGGACGTTTGCATCAAGTCTCTGTATTTCTGCCCTTCAAAAAATGTGGATGGTTCTGCACAAAACTTTCACCACTATAATCAAATTTTATGTGCTGGTGTCGGGCTGTTGGTTTCCTAGGAATTGATCTGTTTGACCCTCATACGTCGAATATCGACGGGAGAGTCGAATATATATATATATGTATATATATATATATGTGTGTGTGTGTAATTGTTTGTGTGTGTGGATCATTTTTCCAACTTATCCAAGATGATCTTCGCCCTCTCTAATCTTCTAACATTCTGGAGTAACAAGTTTATTCACACGTTTCTCGTACGATTTCATTTTCAAGAGTTTTTCACTGATCTTTGGAATGTCACGTGCCAAACGTTTTATGGATTGAGTTGGATCTTTTCTAATTAATTTCTTTAGTTCTACGTTGAAATGATGATCCCTCTTGCTGTTGTGACCTCCTGATCCAATGTTCCTCTCTACTTTTCTCTCTTTTTTCAAACTTATTCACCGTTCACTTGAGTGTACTTGAATGGTCTTTGACGAAGGAAGCTAGTGTATGAACGTTGGTAACATTACTGAAGGCCTAAATGAACTTTTTCCTCTCAGCATTGCTCATTTGGGAAGACAGTGGGGCTGACACACATTCTTACGACAAATGATCTCAAGATGATAAACGCGTTTTCCGAAAACCTGGAAAAAATAAACTAAGTGTAGTGGTTGGTTTTAGGCATTAAATATTATTAGAGATTGAAAATAACCCCGTGCTATTACACGAGTTGGACAATTTACTTATTACACCCTGTAAATATCGATTTTTTTTCTCCATTTTTTGCACATATTCTTTTTAAAACAAGATTTACAAAAAAAATACCTTGAAATTTAAAAATTGTCCTGTCGTAATTGTTCTAACGAGACAAGATTGTTAACCATTACACCGCCTCAAGGTGCCCCAAATGATTTTCTAAGGGTAGCTTAGATGTGGCACAAGGCCGAGATTATGAGGCACCCAGTGAGGGTCGAACTCACTACTCAGTCGTAATTGTTCTAGCGAGACAAGCTTTCTAAACATTACACCACCTCAAGGTGACCCAAATGATTTTTCTAAGTATAGCTTAGATGTGGCACAAGGCCGAAAGTAGCGAGCACCTAGTGAGGAACTCACTACTCAGCCGTAATTGTTCTAGCGAGACAATCTCGTTAACCATTACACCGACTCGAGGTGCCCCAAATGCTTTTCCAAGCGTAGCTTAGATGTGGTACAAGGATGAAACTAAGAGGCACCTAGTGAGGATCTTACTCGCTATACAGTTGTAATTGCTCTAGTGAGACAAGCTTGCTATTACACTGCCTCGAGGTGCCCAATTTTTAAGCGTAGTTTAGGTGTGGCACACGGCCGAGAGTGTGGAACAGCCAGTGAGAATCGTACTCACTATTCAGTCGAAAAAGTTTAAACAATTACAGCACACTGAGGTGCCTAAAATTGTCCAATAAATAAATTTGACAGTGATGGTGAAAAGCATAGAAGAAAAAACATTTAGATTTCAACGAGTTTCTATCTGAAGAGATTAAACTATAACCACGCATGCGCATACTAGAATCGTCCTGCCTCCCATTTTTTTTCCCGTGGACTTTTAGATCACACGAAACTTTGAGTTCACATATCGATCTCTTTCTCGCTCTCTCTCTCTCTTTCTCTCGATCTCTCTATCATCTCTTTTTCGTTGGCGAGTAAACACACAATCACATTGTTGCCTAGTAGGTGTTGTTATTTATAATGAAAAGTGTATTACAAATGGGTAAAATCGGCATTTTTTTTCATTTCCAGCTAACATTATAGCTCCCAAAGTTGACATGTACCACGTAATTTAACACGGACTTGATGAATACTGTGTTTAAGCATTTCTCTAACTTTGTTCAGTAAAAATAAAAGAAAAACGTTAGTTCCTCGTGACCTATGAGATAGAAGAGTGATTTCTTAAATCGAATACATTTTACATCTAGGGATATTAAATCGATTTTTGGGGGTTTTTTTCTGTAGTGTTTACTAGGGGTAATCTCAGATCATATCAAAATAGATTCATTAATCATTTAACCCCCAACCAAGCCACTGGGAAGCAAGGGGTTGCTGAATGTTAGAGAATATGAGAAAAACGACTCTTAAGGAGAGAAGACAATAAAAGAACAAGGATTAAGAAGTCAGAAGATAACGATTGACAATGCATTTAAATTTTTGAAGATCAAAGGCAATAAAGCCACTAGGACGCAAGGGGTTACTGAGTGTTAGAGAATATGAGAAAAAACTACTATTAAGGAGAGAAGACAATAAAAGAACAAGAATTAAGAAGACAGAAGATAACGATTGACAATGCATTTAAATATTTGAAGATCAAAGGCAATAAAGCCACTAGGACGCAAGGGGTTACTGTGTGTTAGAGAATATGAGAAAAAACTACTATTAAGGAGAGAAGACAATAAAAGAACAAGAATTAAGAAGACAGAAGATAACGATTGACAATGTATTTAAATATTTGAAGATCAAAGGCAATAAAGCCACTAGGACGCAAGGGGTTACTGTGTGTTAGAGAATATGAGAAAAAACTACTATTAAGGAGAGAAGACAATAAAAGAACAAGGATTAAGAAGACAGAAGATAACGATTAACAATGCATTTAAATATTTGAAGATCAAAGGCAATAAAGCCACTATGACACAAGGGGGTTACTGAGTGTTAGAGAATATGAGAAAAAACTACTATCAAGGAGAGAAGACAATAAAAGAACAAGAAGACAGAAGATAACGATTGATATTGCATTTTTAATTTTTAGACCAGTTTTAAAGTTGATTCGAAAGCGAGAAGCCGCAAGACAGTTCGAAAGGCGAGGAGTTCGAGAGAAGAAACTGTTAGCATAGAACTTATGGTTATATATAGCTATTCCAAATGTAAAATGATGAGACCTACCCGCCAATCTAGTACCGCGCTTAAAATCGTAAAGTCGACGTATCAATAAGGAAAGCTCATAAAATCAATAACCATGAAATTATGTATAAAAGAAACATAAGAAAGCAACTTTACGGCGTTCGAAAATGATTGAAGCCGAGATGCCAGGTCAGGAATAATAACATTGCATATTCTTCTTTGGATTTTATCAAGAATCTCTAAATATATAGCAGAAGCACCAGACCAGATGTGACAGCAATATTCAAAGCAAGGATGAATGGTAGACTTATAAATATGGAAGATGGATTCTCCTTTGTATTTTATCAAGAATCTCTAAATATATAGCAGAAGCACCAGACCAGATGTGGCAGCAATATTCAAAGCAAGGATGACTGGTAGACTTATAAATATGTAAAATAGATTCTTCTTTGGATTTTATCAAGAATCTCTAAATATATAGCAAAAGCACCAGACCAGATATGGCAGCAATATTCAAAGCAAGGATGAATGGTAGACTTATAAATATGGAAGATGGATTCTCCTTTGTATTTTATCAAGAATCTCTAAATATATAGCAGAAGCACCAGACCAGATGTGGCAGCAATATTCAAAGCAAGGATGACTGGTAGACTTATAAATATGTAAAATAGATTCTTCTTTGGATTTTATCAAGAATCTCTAAATATATAGCAGAAGCACCAGACCAGTTGTGGCAGCAAATTTCGAAAGGTAGGTCGATTGGTAGATCTATAACTGTGTAAAATAGATTTTTGAGAGAAAGAGAAAAAAATCTAGCACGCCAGAGTAAAGCATCTTTCCTTGTGGCAAACCAAGCAATTGATTAAATATAATTCTCTGTTTTTGTCAAGTGTTTGACATTCAGAGAAGACAGGTGAAGCGTTGACCTGATGCGCGACCCCTTAGCCGGAAATCGAGATCTGTGTTTCAACCGCAGTCTGTAACTCTCCCTATAAGTGAACACATGATCAGCCCAGCCGGCGTAGATATACGTGTGTGGGGAAGAAGGTGCATGAGAGATATATAGGTATATAAACATAGATATCTCCACTAATTTGTTATATGTAATTTTTAAAATTAATTTTCAATAATTAAAAGCTTTCTTGAAGCTCGAAGCTAAAGGATTTTAAATTTACTATTTCCAGTAAGAAAAATATTCTGTGGTGTAATTCAAATTCATTTTCTTCAGTAAAATCGATAAAAATTGGCTGTTTTGACACATTTGTAAACAAAAGTCAATTCTCCGTTTTAAAAATCTTACAAAAATAAAACATATATTTCTGACACGTTATTTTAGGACAATTAGCAAACTGTAAAGAAAAGTCAGTTCTCCGTTTTAAAAACTTTACAAAAATAAAACATATATTTCTGACACGTTATTTTTGGACAATTAGCAAACTGTAAACAAAAGTCAATTCTCAGTTTTAAAAATCTTACAAAAATAAAATATATATTTCTGACACGTTATTTTAGGACAATTAGCAAACTGTAAGTTATATAATACATGATTAGTACATATAGTTGTACTTAATAACAATATTTCCAAAGAGTAACACCACTGAAACTGAATTTTAAAAGATTTAGCTACTTCTTAAATTATTCAATGTAAAATTATAACAAAAAATAAACAATTCTTGTAAAAATTCATTTTTCATCAAATTTTTTCGTCTTTAGTATATATTGTTCACAAAAGCAATTTAAAATTTCTCAAATAAAATAATATCATAGTTTTATTACGTTTTTTATTTTTTTCGATTCAGAGCAGATTTTCGGTAAGTACGGGGTCCAATTTTACAAAAGAATTTCAGTGATTTAAATTCTTTAACGAATTCTACTTTTAACTAATATGGTCACTAAAAATAATCAACTTGAATTTCTTAAGTTTTCATAAAATTAAGTAAGGGGATGAAACACATGTAAAACAAGATTTTCAAATAAAAAAACTTCCAGAAATAATTTCATTCATTTGTGAATAAGTCCTGACAGTTTCATTAAAATCAGAGAATTATTTGATTTTTACAAGAATTTCCAAATAAATGTGTCTGTCAAAAAAAAAAAAAAAAAAAAAAAAACTAAAATTTGCTAAAAGTAATTACTGACACAAAGAATCAAGTTTTTTTTTAATGAAAATTTCGAATGTTCTAAAAAGGAGTAAGAAATTTTGTTAAATATTTTAAAATACTTAATAATAAAATAAAAATTTTGACGATAAAACGATGCCTTTATTATATTCGGAGTATGTTTTCATTATGGTATCTTGATTTTTAGCGATTTCAAGGAGGTACCTATATAAACACTCGCCCCAGAGAGCCATGTCTCTTCGATCAAAGAATATAATGGCAAGGTTTTCTCATTATGCATCCTATAAATTTCAACTATCTCTTCCTGATGTTATGTATAAGTATCCTTTTTGTTAGCATTGTATCTAGAGCTTCGGTGTTGATCAAATGCTTGGTTCATCATATTCTCAAATACCTCCAAGATAACCACATCGTCTTTTCTTCATCTGTGAGGAAATTGTTCCGTATTCACTGCCATATAGGAGGGTTGATATTACATGCCAGCGGAGCACTCTTTTCTGTGATTTTAATTAAATTTTCATGTTTCTTAATACTTTGCTTAGCTTTTGAAAAGCATATTTTGCTATTTAATTCCACGTTCAGATTCAATGTCATATTTTCCCATCGTTTGTCAAATCTACTGCTTTACAACGAGGTAATCTTAGAGAACTAGGTTTCCTATCAGGATTTATTTTTATCTATCTGTCTGTTCGTATCTAGCTTTCTATCTCGGTCGTTTCATATCTATCTATTTATCTATCTATGTTCATATCTAACATTCTATCTCAATCTGTTCATATCTATCTATCTATCTATCTATCTGTCTGTCTCTCTGTTCATATCTAGCTTTCTATCTCAGTCTTTTCATATCTATTTATCTATCTATGTTCATATCTAACTTTCTATCTCAATCTGTTCATATCTATCTATCTATCTATCTATCTCTCCCTCTTTCTCTCTCTCTCTCTCTATATATATATATATATATATATATATATATATATATATATATATATATATATATATATAAAAAAAGAACAGCAAGATATATAATCCGGTGTTCTTATAGATATTTTTATTTTTACAAAATAGTGCCCAAGGCTTTAACGGAAGTTAGATTTCATTGAAAAATGCATCCCTACCCACTACCAAAACGTAGCAATAACTGATACATTAAGTTATACACATATTGAAAACCCAGCCACCCCTGTCTAGAAAAATAGATTTATCTGTAACCTTGGAAACATGAATTTTGTTTAAGCTGTGTATTTAAAACCCAGTAATTTTAAAAGTTACTCCAAAATTCGCTTGAGGATGAAATGGAACTAATGTCTTTAAGTTAATCACAAAATTAAATTCGTGGCTTTTAGCTTCCATTTTTGAAACATGGTTAGAACTGTGTAGCGAAAAAACCATATTTTAAATCAATTAATTTAAAAAAAATTCATTTCATCCCAAGCAAGGTAATAATGTCACTAGGATGATGCAAGGGGTTACTGTGAGTGAAAGAGAATGAGAAAGGACAATAAAAAAACAGAGTTCAGGAAGACAGAAGATGGTGATTAGCTATATATATATATATATATATATATATATATATATATATGTGTGTGTGTGTGTGTGTGTGTGTGTGTGTGTGTGCTGGAATTCCTAGATAACTTAGCAAAGGAAAGGGTAATGAAAAGGACTTAGTTGTAAGAAGACAAAACGTATTGTTATAAACATCTGAAGCAGCCTATGATTCGAGCTACGAACTGGATATGCCCGAATCAAGCAAGCACAGAAATTTAAATACCTGGAAAGTGTTTTAAAAATGATGGAAAACGAATAGAGAAAGAATACTTTCAGAAGCCAAGTATATTAAGAAACAGGAAAATTGCGTTAGAAACAGTAGATAGTAAAAGCTGGTCATTATTTTTTTCTTTTCTTTTTTTTTTGCAGATGAGAAAAACTGAAGCAAGAAAGATGTGGGTCTACAGATGGATGTAGAAGATTCCATAGACGAAGCATAAATCTCAAATAGCTTCTGGCAATGAAGCCCCGCTCCAAGCCAAAGAATGGATGAAGGTGGAAACCTGGTACCTGATAACTGGCTGCTTTAGGTAGCTGGAGCTTGGTAGCCCGGGAAAGCAGTCCATCTAGGGGACGGAAAACACGGATCTTAAACCTCTGTTGCCTAGCAGTCACATCCAAAACACGGAAAAGGTTATGGAAGTAAATACAGATAGAAAACTCGGAGTGAACTTCCGAAGGCAGTCGTTCTGTAAACACTGACGACTTTCCAGTTGACTCCTGCATCCACGCTGTTCGCAAATATAATGCCTTGTATTCCTTTGCATCTTATAGGCATGGTAGAGATGAGGGGAATGTAGCCTGCGTAGTGCAAAGCCTCCATGTATCATCATCCACGCCTGCACACTGGAGGGGTCACTCTAGTTTCACAACCAAAGGACTGAATTTTAACTAAACAGGACGTTACTTTTATCTCACAATATAAACAGATGCTTAGTAAATCCACAAACCAATGCTTTAATCTTCTAGACTATCTCTAATGATAATAACAACAAAAATGACGATATTAGTATGAATGTAAACAACTCCTTATCTCAGAGATTTAAAAAGAAATTTCTTGAAAAATTATTGAACAAATGCTTCAAACAAACGTTAGTTAAAATTCTTCAAATCTTGAATATTTTAAGTTTTTACATTATTTACATTATTCAGACTATTGTCCTCATCTCTGTCGCCATATTTATCACGCTCCGGCCTTCTTCAGGTGGTTGGAATGTCGAACTTAACCCCTTATTTTGCTCACTGGGGTAGACTGTTCTAGTTCCACGTGCCATGTTTAATGGATGTCAGTTATCAGTTATCTCCTGTTAATTTCCTTCTGAAATTTCACCACTGCCTTAATTGGGTATTGAATTCACTCTTTGGATCCTGTCAGTGGATCTAACTAACGCCTTTATCCACTGTGCCAGGATCCAAAGAGTGTGAGTTCAATACCCGGCTAAGGCAGTGGAGAAATTTCAGAGGGAAAATAACAGGAGATAACTGATAATTGACATCCATTAAAAACATGTCACGTGGAACTAGAACAGTCTACCCCAATGAGCGAAAAAAAGGGTTTAGCTCGACATTCCAACCATCTGAAGAAGGCCGGAGCGTACAACGGCCGAAACACTGTGATAGATATGGCGACAGAGATGAGGTCAATAGTCCGAATAATGTAAATAGTGTACATAATACCTCATCTCAGAAATATACACAGATACTGAAAGGCCGGAACGTTGTAATAAATATGGTGACAAATATGAGAACAATAGTCCGAATAATGTAAATAGTGTACATAATACCTCATCTCAGAAATATTGACAGATATTTAATTTTTTTTCTTTGTAATGATAAATAATACAATCTTATTTCTCTTGGTTAAAAAAAAATGGACAAATTAGGCCTTGATCTTGGACAAGAAAAGACTAAAGAAATCTTAAAAGAACGGATAGGGTTAGAACCAGAAAGAGAGGGTGGACATTGTAAAAAGCATGATGAGGGAAGACGGCTTGGAGTAAGTTGAGTCTCACGGGGAATATTGAAGGTAAGATCATCAAAGTAATTTGCCTAATAAGTTTGTGTAAATTTATGGTAGAAGGATGGAGAAGAAGTAAGGAAAGGATAAATGTTGTTAAGAATTAGAAAGGATAGGAGATTGTGGAGAGCCATAATTCCCAACTTCCTGAAATGACGCGGCACAAAATAGAAAACGACGAAGAATTGTAAGGAATATTTTACTGTAAACTAGACGAGCGCCTGGATTAATTAAAAGTAATTTCAACTTGTAAATTATCGATTACTAATATGACGGAAGTAAAAGGACTGACAGATGGACTATATATATATATATATATGTTCATACATGTTCATATGTATCTATAGATATATATATGTTCATATCTATTTATCTATCAATATATATATATATATATATATATGTATGTATGTTTGTGTTCATACCTGTTCATATCTATCAATATATATATATATATATATATATATATATATATATAATGAAATGGACAAAGTCCGACAATTATTTTTAAGACATTTTTATGTTTATACATTCTTTTTATAGATACAATTATTTAAGTAAATGCTCTGTTTATAATAAACAGTATTAACAACATTTACCGGCCTGAATGTACGAGAAATTTTCACAGAAAATATTCGTCCTCCGACAGGAATCGAACCTGTATCCTATACGGAACCGTCATATAGCCTGATTTGTATCTATAAAAGAATGTATAAACATAAAAATGTCTTAAAAAATATATATATATATATGTATGTATGTATGTGTGTGTGTGTGTATGTGTGTGTGTATCTACGTCAATTCATATGGATATCTATCTCAGTCTGTTGATATCTATTTGCCGCTCTCTTTCTTCCTCTCTCTATATATGGGTGTTCATATCTATCTATCTATCTATCTATCTATCTGAACCTAATGAGCTAGGTAAACCTGGCTTGCCCTGATGATCCGTGTAGGTGAAACCTAGGTAGTTTGGTCTGGCTCTTTAGGTTCATAGTTAGGTTAGTGTATTAAGAACTTGACATAGTTACTTTGCTTTACTCGTTTTGGAGGTTTTTTTCTTTGGACTCTGAGCTTGGATTCTGGACGATTGTTTTCGCCTGAATTTCATGGTCTTAGTTCTTTCTTTTTTTGTCCCTTATTTTTCCTTGGGTATTGGTTTGTTCATTTACAAGCCAAAATACCTAAGGTTTTTCCAAACGAGAGTATAATATATATATATATATATATATATATATATATATATATATAATGATTCGATGCGTGATTATTTTTCTTTGTATATAAATTATATGCTGCCTAATGTTTCATGTTTATAAAAAGCTATCGATCCGCAGTACAAAAAAATCCTATAAAAAAACTACTACTAAGACATAACACTATATTAATTGAACTATATACTTAGTTCATGACATAAAAACTGAATACACTTGTAAAAATAGAATACGTAGATTTAGAAAAGAAATATTTAAATAAAATTCTCACTTAAAAATTTTGAAAAACTTAGCGTTGCGTCTTTGCACGTTCCGAGATCGTACACAACCGTCAATAATAGCAGATATTCAAAAAACATCTTTCGGTCGACAAACAATTATTTCGTCTTCAAGTTTTTGATTTTATAAGAAAAAAAAACACATGCCTGATGATGAATAGAAGACTATTCTTAACTACTAGCATTTTAAGAACACATAGACTGGAAACAACAGACATCAATTTTATAGACGAGGATCACTTCACTCTAAGGATTAACACTAACAGTATTTTAATGCATACATTATACTACTAGCGATGGCTGTCGCCAATAATCGCATTAATATTTCTGATTGATTCTATGTGTGATTATTTCTTTGAATGTAAATTATATGCTGCCTAATGTTTTATGTTTTATATATATATATATATGTGTGTGTGTGTGTGTGTGTGTGTGTGTGTGACTGTGTTTGTGTGTATGTGTGGGTATCTATCTATCTACTTATATATGTATGGAGAATTGGAAAGGGGAAAATGATCCAGCACCAGCCAAAACTTCGTTACAAAGATTGCCTATCCAAGTGCAATAATGGTCTGGATAACTGCGAGACTCTAACGGAAGAGTGGGTTTCTTGGAGAGTTGGTATTGCTGATGGCGTCAAGATCTTCCATGAGGCATCACCAAAATATGTAGAACTAAAGAGAGGAGTTCGAAAGGGATCCCTGAATTGCCATCAGGTGCCAACCTGACCCTGTGCCCAATGCAATCGGATATCTCTGTCAAGGGCAAGTCTAATCAACCCCCCCAAAATAACACCAATATTTTATTGCGTAATGGAATACTTTGAATGGCCGACCTGCACTAGGATGTTCAAGTTCAGGTCGGACCTGACAAGGCATATAAAAAGACACATTGGAAGTGATGATGCTTAAAGACAATTTCCATCACTTGAAGATATATGTAACCAGAAATGCAGATCGATGACTGGCTTTAGAGGCCACCGTAGTTAACACAACCAATGAATGCAATTTTGTAGGTGGAGAAACTGCTTAACAGTTTAACTGCTGGACTGGACATGTCAGTGAGGGTCATACTCGCTTTGTGAGTGGACAGCCACTATACTTATGTATATATCTAACTACGTCTATTCATATATATATCTTACTTATTATAAAACGCAGGTTGTGTGTGTGTCTGTACGTTTATATATTGGATCGGATTTCCTACATTTTTCAATCGATTTCAACAAAACTTCACAGGGCTGCGTAAAATTGCCTTGAGGTGGTTCTGACAGCGCCAAAAATTGGAAAAACACAATCGTTTTTGCAAGAAATCAATTTGAAAACACTTAAAACACGATTCTGTCGCCAGAATGAAAGGGGGACAACTCATATCAGGTTATACTTATTATAAAACCCAGGTTATTTGTGTGTGTGTGTGTGTGTGTGTTCGTTTATATATGGGATCGGATTTCCAACATTTTTCAACCGATTTCAGCAAAACTTCACTTTTTTTGTCAGGTAGTGTTTCTTATTGTCTTGCACTTTTTTTTCTTTATTTTTACATTCAGAATGCTTTAAAAATTACCTTTACAAGACAATTGTTTATAATAAAATTCTATTCAATCAGTAGACTCATAACGATTGAAAAAACAATGTTTTTACTTGAGTTTAGGTTTGACCAATTCGTAAAAAAAAAAAAAAATAAAATAATTAAGACATGCGTGTCCGTCAACCTTAAACAATAATCTTTGTCAATTTTATTTTTCAGTCTTCATGATGGTCGATACTTGATCTATCTCTTACTGTTACATCCCCGAGCAACGCCGGGCTCTACTGCTATATATATATATATATATATATATATATATATATATATATATATATATATATATATATATATATATTCAGTCTGTTCATATCTATCTCTTTCTCTATATATATATAAACATATGTGTTCATATGTATCTTTGTATCTAGCTCAGTCTGTTCATATCCATCAACATATGTATCTTCTATCTATCTCAATCTTTCTATCTGTCTGTTCATTCTATCTATCTATCTAGTCTGTTCATATCTATCTATCTATCTATCTATCTATCTATCTATCTTTTCTATCTATCTATTTTCTTTCGTTCATAACAATCGATTGGCTGTCGGATATATCACTAGAAACTTTCCATATAGTTTTCGCGATGACGTGATCATC
>CAHIKZ030000788.1:400000-417500 GCA_903632075.3 Acanthosepion pharaonis
ATGGTTGACAGTTTCATCATATTTTCCGCAGATTCTGCATTTCGGGTTAGTCCAATCTTTGATTATATGACAGTGATAGGATCTGGTTGTGAGGCTTTGGCCTTGATTTGCAATAATTAGGCCTTGTGTAGCACCTTTCAAAGCGGCATTCCTCAGCCACTGATGTGTTTTCTGTTGGTCCATATCTGCTTCTTTCGTTCTTTTTAGGTATTTGCTATGCAACGCCGTCTCCTCCCAGTTTAATTTATTTTTGTTAATTTAATTTCGTCAAGTTGTTTTGTTTTCTGTTTTATTCCTTTGGATTGGATAGTATTCGATTCGTTTTTTCAGGATTTCAGGTATATTAAGCTGATTCTTGAAGATGGCAGCTTTATCGTTGATGGAGTGGATTTCGTGTTTTACTATTTGTAGAAGAGGGTCATTGGTTTTGTGGGGTATGCATCAAATCCGATTGTTAAACCTTGTTATTATTATTATTATTATTATTATTATTATTATTATTCCTTTGATTTCTGTTTCATACATATTTCCTTCCGGGTCCCAACCAGAAATCAAAGATCAGAAGAATCCTCAAATGTAGATGACTCCCAAAATAGGACGAAACGGTGCTTACTGCATTCTGTTGGGGATTCTTCTAGACTCAATGAATTACTTAATTATGATTATTCAAAACCCCTAATATATATATATATATATATATATATATATATATATATATATATATATATATATATAATTATTTAATTATAATTATCAACTTCTCCTAATAATTTCTATCATGTGTATATCAATGCTCTAGAGTGAGCGGCTTGGTGATAGTAGTCGTGGCTCCAGGGGACACAGTCCTATGATTAGAGAGAAACTCAGTTGAGTTCCACCACGGAATATGTGAGCAAGCGGTGCTATATTGAGTCGGATTTGCAATCTCTTTGTCACCGAGGCCCATTGGAACAGTTGGTATGACGTTTGCATGATAACCTGACAGGGTTTCAATTCTCGGTAGTGTATGCGCACTGCTGATGAGTCCCAGATATAGGCCATCCAGTGCTTTCTGCATTCTGTTGAGGTTTCTTTCAGACTCGATGAATTACTTAAATATAATTATCAAATCCTCCTAATAATTCCTATATATTTATATATATATGTGTGTGTGTACACGTATGTATCTATGTAGAGAAGTATATGAACATAGAGATAAACATGACAATGGTATCATTGTGTGTGTGTCTGTGTGTGTGTGTGTATCTTTGCTTGAACCGGTTTCTAATGCTATGCATGGAATGACTTGGGGGACACAATTCCGACGAAATTTGGGAAGAGCATGCGCTATATCGAGTCTCGTTTGTTACCTGTTCATCACCGGGACCCGTTAGTCTAGTGGATATGGCGCTTGCGTCATAACGTAACGGTCGGGGTTCGATTCTCGGTAGATGAGGACAGATGATGAGTCCCTAAATAAAAAACAAACGGAAGTTCAGTGCTTTCTGCTTTCTGTTGAAGATTCCTGTAGACTCGATAAATTACTTAATTATATATATATACAATGATACCATTGTCATGTTTATCTCTCTGTCCATATCCTTCTATACATATGTATACAGATACATACGTGTATATATATATATATATATGTGTGTGTGTGTATGCCTATGACATGTGCGCTCATTAATTACTCAGGGTAGGCGGCTTGTGACCTTTATGCAGTGAATATGCAAATACATAAAATATCTTGCATTTTATGCATAATAATAAAGTGTAACCTTTATGTTTTTTGGATTTGGTGCGCATTTTGCCACAGAAAGAAAAAATACAGCTGCTGATCTATTATATATATATATATATATATATATATATATATATATATATATATATATATGAAGAAATATAATTTTAAGGAGTGCTATATTTATGGGATAAAGTGCTCAATATCAGGGATAGAGCGTGTGTAAATATTAAAGTCAACATTGAAGTCAACACTCAGAGGCGACAGACTGTTTCATGCTAGACGCAATCGTCAGGCCACGAGTTTTCGATTTTTTTTCGACTATTTAGATATATGGGTCAGTGGTGCCTTTTTGGTAATCCATTGTGACGGATATTTTGGCGGGTGTGTCTTGTTTGTTTATTTATTTTTTGGGGTTAATTTATTTTCATTTTTTTTCATATTTTATTTTATATATTTATTTATTCTTTTCGGATTTTCGATGTTTATTAACGTAGTAAAATAATTTGGGGGAATTTGCTTAGATCGCGTATTTAATAGTGGGTTTTTGTCTGGGAAGATAATAAAAGCTATTTATTCGTCCAATTTTTAGATTTATTGCCGTAGTCTGTTCTATTATTTTGGCGGGGGACAGTTTTTAATTTGTTTATTATTTTATTTATGGATTTATTTGGATATTTTTACCTGTTTTTGCTTATTTATCTTTATTTTTATTAGTTCTAACGGTTATTTTAGCGGGAGCGATTTGTTAATTTGTTCATTTATTTATTTATTTGAATTAATTCTTACTTGTTTTTTTCTTTCTTTATTCACTTATCTTATGAATTTTTATATTTTTATTTACTCTATTCGGCTTTCGATTTTTGAGTAGCGTTGTGATTTTTTTATCGTTATATAGCAGTTATAGCTAATTTTTCGTCCAATTTTTGGATTGATTATTTTAGTGTATTTTAACGGTTATTTTGGCGGGATTGGTTTGTTAATTTGTTTATTATGTACTTTATTTATTTCTTTGGGTTGGTTATTTTTACTTCTTTTTTATGTATTTATTTTTATTTTTATTTATTCTATTTCATCTATTCTAACGGAAGTGGTTTGTTAATTTGTTTATTATTTATTTCGGTTAATTTATTTTACTTGCTTTTTATATTATTTTGTTTATTCGTTTTTATTCATTTTAGTTTTCAATTTTTAAGTAACGTAGTAAAAATTAGTTTTCTTGTCTGCATTTTTAAAATGGGCTCATATCATTTATTTAGTAATTTATTTTGGTCTGGGAAGGTAATAATAGCTATTTTTTCTTCCAAGCAAAGTTTGCAGGTTTTGGATTGATTGTTGTAGCCTTATATATATATACATACATATATATATATATATATATATATATATATATATATGTCTGTGTGTGTGTGTATAAGCATTCAATTCTGTTCTTACACATTTTGTTAGAATTTGATATTATTTGAGCTAGAATTGTCTTTATTAGATTAGAAAATTGTGCCAATTTAGAGTGGGGGCACCCTGTATATATTTTCTATTTCTGAGCCTATATCTTATAGATAACTTAGTTTTTAAATCGCTATAAGCGGAGCAATTTTATGTTAGTTCAGGCTACCATATTACAGATTGATATCACGTTATCTTCAGCCACGCCGTGAACATTTCTTTTGGAAAAGTCCTCATATATATAGTTCCGAAAAGTATGGATGGGTTCTGCACAAGCTTTCACCACTTTTATCAAATCACTTTTCTGGGTTTTCTGGCGCTTTACCTTCATTCGTTCTCACCCACACAGTTCACTTGCAAGGTCCACTGGCGAGAGAGTGAAAGCGACGGGGTCAGGTAAAGGATATTACTGGAAGGCTTTAGCTGGAGCTCTACACAGTGGCAGACCGATGGGTGATGGCCGTTGCTCCATAAATGGCCTCCTTTGTAAATCACTAACGGGTCTTAAGTGCCACTTAAGATTATCGCACAAAATTTCAAACTGAATCAATTAAGTTGTCAGATCCTCATACGTTGACGCCTACAGGAGAGCCTATATATATATATATATATATATATATATATATATATATATATATATATATATATATATAACTAGAATCATTTCGAAAAACCCTCGAATTTTGATTTGCTAATAATCAAATCAATCTCGAGGGAAAAAGGTTTTAAAAAAAGAAAGAGCTACAAACATGAACGTCTGCCGACAAAAAAATCGCACAGATGCAGGTCTGAAGCCCAAAGAAAAACACCCGATACGAGTAAACAACTAACTAACAAAAGCGCTCAATACAACCGTAGAGCAGACCTAGATACACCTAGTGAGCCAGACAAAACTACCTAGGTTTCACCCTAAACGAATCGTCAGGGAAAGTAAGGCCTTACTTTCCTGACGATCGTTTTGGTGAAACCTAGGTAGGTTTGTCTGGCTCACTAGGTGTATCTATATATATATATATATATATATATATATATATATATATAGTGTATATTTAGGCAGCAATTTTTTCATTCATACATCTTTCATTAAATAATATAGACATATTCCTATACTTAATACTTCTCGTTTTCACTCTCGCGTGGTCATGTGTGACGTCACGAGCTGCGATGCGATTTTCCCTTCCACGTCTCGTATACACTAGTTAGTCGTTGCTTTGAAAATTTCATGCAACAAAAACAAACTATCATTATTGTTCCGTGTACTGGTTGATATATTGAATATATCTTTGATAATGGCTTAGGTAAGCCGAAAAATCTTTGATAATGCCTTAGGTAAGCCGAAAGCTTAGATTGGATTTAAACATGTATCAATATGGTGTTTTCCTTTCTTCTTTCAACGATAATGTTATTAAGCTTATGAAAGTAACTTACTTAAAATAAATAGACAAAACTTGTCTATATTATTTAATGAAACTTGCATCAATATATATATATATATATATATATATAGATAGATAGATAGATAGATAGATTGATAGATTGCCTCAGTAAATCATGGCGTAGACACGACTCAGTGTTTTCAGGTGCAAGGAATCTATCAAAAATATCCGCCTTAATTGGCCAAAGAGACATGTCGCGACATTTTCCGATCCAATTCCACAAGAATGTCAACCGAGGCAACCAAACCGAATAATGATTGGGGACGATTCCTGGTTGCAGCTTTGGTGGTCTTATACTGCCAAGCAGTCGAAGAACGGAAGGATCATTGAAACAGTTACTACTTTTTTTTTTTTTTTTTTTTGATATTCAACCCCAAGCAAGGCGGGAAGCCACTAACACGCAAAGGATTTCAGAGTAGGAGCGAGAGCAAATAGGAGTGATAGAGGAAAGGATGAAGAGAAGGATAGGGGATAGATCAAGGCATCTGGAGACGTCGATTGACATTACATTTGAATAGTTGGAGATTATAGCTATCAGGAAAACAAGAAATGGGGAGGGAGTTCCACAGGCGAGAGGTGCGAGACATGAAGCTATTGGAGTAGAAGAGACGGCTACATTTAACAGTTTTGACAGTGAAAGGGTGAGAGCAAGATGCTAGCCTAATAGAACGCTTAAACTCATGAAGTCTGGGAACCAGCGAAAGCAGTTCCTCGGAGCAGTTACCGTGAAAGTATTTGTAAAAAAGACAGAGGGAGGCGACGGCACGTCTGTGAGAGAGCGACTGCAGACGAGATGCCAGATCAGGGCCAATTACATTGCATATCCGTATCTGGATCTTATCAAGAACCTTGAGACAAACAGAAGGGGCACCAGACCATATATGGCAGCAATACTCCATGCAAGGGCGAATGGTTGATTTGTAGATTTGAAGGATCGACTCCGGTGAGAAAAATTTCCTGGCGCGGCACAGGGAGCCAACTTTCCTAGCGGTGGACGAAGCTATTGACTCAATGTATTTGTTCCATCTCAGGTCAGCGGACAATGTGAGACCGAGGAGTTGCAAAGAGGTACTCTCGTGGAGTTGAGCGCCAGACATTCTAATGGGAGGCAGGGATGGTCCTCTCTGGTGAGTAATAGATAGCAGTTTTGTTTTTTAAGCATTAAAGTTAACCAGCCAATTCCTGCCCCAGTTCACAACCGATTGCAGGTCCTTTTCAAGACGCACGGCCAGGTTAGTTTTGTCGGCGACACTAGATTTGTTTTTGAGGCAGGAGTAAATAGTAGTGTCGTCCGCATAGATGCCTACTTGGGAACCTATGACGTCAGGAAGATCGTTAAAATCGCTTCTAAGACATCCAGAATAACTGAACATTTCTTTTTAATTACTTCTCCCCAAGTAAGGAAATAAAGCCACTAAGATGCAACTTACTGGGAGTGAGAGAGACTGAGAAAATATTACTGGATAGAAAGCACAATAAATTAACAGGTTTCGAAAAGACTAAAGACAACGAAGTGATTTGGTAGGTAATTTTTTAATATATTTACATTTGTTGTGTTCACTCCACATCTCCATACCAGAACCCCCGCCTACACACATAGGCTCCAAAAAGTCAAAATAAATTTTATTTTTAAATTCATTTTTTCTGACATCAGACATTAACTTAATTTTTTAATTTGCGAATATACAAGTTGTAACAGCAAAATTGTCCAATTGTTCGATTAAGCTTTGAACTGTTGTATCTTAGAAATGATTAACGATAACTTACTGGAATTTCTGTGGATTTTATAAAACTACTGGAGTCTACTTTGAACAATAAGAATGTATTTAGCTGTAAGGTGAAATGATGATCTCTCTTGCTGTTGTGACCTCCTGATCTGGTTTTCCTTTCTACTGTTGCCTCTTTTTAAATCTTATTCACAATTCTCTGAATGATTCTTGAATGGACCTTGAAGATGGAAGCCAGTATATGAATGTTGGTACGATTGATGAAGAGCTGAATGATCTTTTTCCTCTCACTATTGCTCGGTAGGGAAGACAGTAAGGGTGACAAAACAGACTCTAGCCTGTTCTCTTTCCAGTTCAATAACTTAATGCGTTTTTCAAGATGGCGAAACGCCATATCTGAAAACCTGGAAACAAGAAACTCAGTTATCCCATGATGTTACGCGATTTGAACAACATTTGCTGTTACACCCGATATATATATATATATATATATATATATATATATATATATATATATATATATATTGTCTATTTGTGCAGCAATTCTCTTTTACGCATGTTTCATTAAAATAACTGACCAAGTACTACGGTTAAGGTTTTTTTTATTTAATTTTCTTGTGTTCTGATAAATTTCTTCTTTGTTGTATGTCCCATCATTTTATCTTTACTTTTAAATAACAGCACACACACACACACATATATATATATATATATATATATATATATATATATATATATATAACTGGGAGCTTTATTAATATCGACGTAATAGCTCTGTTATTTTGAATTGTACACTGTTTTACTTACTATATATATATATATATATATATATATATATATACATATATATATAATGTATTTTATATATATATATATATATATATATATATATATATATATATATATATATATATACTGGTATCCTGAAGACTTGACTGTCTCTTCCTAAACAACAGATCATTTCCAAAATAAAATGTTCAGGCCAGCTTCTTCAGTAAAGCCTTCTAATGGTCTTATCTTTACTTGTTATCACTTCATATATATATATATATATATATATATATATATATATATATATATATATATATATATGATAAGATAAGACGGACGAAAGAAACAAATAGTAAACGTTTATAAATCAAAAAATGTTTCGGTTTTAGTAAAATTTCTTCAAAGAATGTATTTTATTTTTTGCGAAGGAGAAAATTTCCCAACAAGTTTAGACCCAGCCGACGAATGTTGGTAGGAAAAGGGGTGATTTTTAGTGTGGCTCGTCTCAAAAAACACAGTTTCATCAGTGACAAGCAGCAGTTTAAAAGTAGGGGATGATAATTTTCCTTTTTCGAAAACAACGTCATTCTAACTCAAAATTATTTCAAAAACAACTATATTCTCTAACTGTCGCACCATTTCAAAATTCAAATCCAAAAGAATAAGATATCTGCCCCCAAAAAAGGAGTTCCAGGAATGCGTCCATCAGTGGAAACTACGCTGCACAAAGTGTGTGACTTCAAAATGAGGACTATTTTGAAGGAGATTAAATGCCGAATTGATATGTGTCGTAGTTTTTTAGCTACAGCCTCAGTCCCGATACTTTTTGATCAGACCTCGTCTATAAAAATATCTTCTATTATAATTTTTTTTCCCAAAAAATCCTCATATACCTTTCCCCAGTATTGACTGTTTTCGTCTTTTCTTTCTGATAATTTCCCAAGTTAGCAAAGGCGGCTAATGATTCTTCATGCTTCGCAGAAAATTCGTGATTTTTTTTTCTCAGAGCTTTTCTATAGAGGAGTTCGAACTCATTAAGATTCCTGTTATAGGAATCAGTAGTGAAGGGGTTAACTTTTCGCTCCCTGAAATAGACAATTAGAGTTCTGTTAAATCCTCTAAGCAACGAATGTATTTCTTTCAAAATTCTAACGTTAAACGAAATATCTCAACAACATTATATATGCAGATGACAAAGGGTTAATAGCCGCCCCAGAAAAAAAAAAGACGACATGAACTTCGACAGAAGACAGAAAAGGAAAGCAAGAAGTAAAGGCTAAATATCAATTTGTAAAGGAGTTATAACTCTTGGTAAATAATTATTTAATCATATATATATATATATATATATATATATATATATATATATATATATACATATGCATATATATATATATATATATATATATATATATATATATATATATACATAATATATATATGGAAAAAAATATAGATATACATATATATATATATAGATATTATATACATACATATATATATATATATATATATATATATATATATATATATATATATATATATATATATATATATGTAGGCATACACACGGTGGAGTAATTGGATTGAGGAATCGGAGAGTCGAGTTCGAATTCCAGTTGAATCCATTACATTCACTTACCTGCTAATACCGTTGGGAAAGGTGTGAATCCTCTACTCTCCCCACCAGCTATGGGTAAGTAGCAGGTCAGACAGGGTCCTATAGCCTTGGATGGCAACTGGTCCAGGAGAAGGAAAAAAAAATTGAATTCAAAATCTGCGAAGGGTCGTTTGGGGACAGTGTGGCACGTAGTGGATGGTCGTGCACGAAACCTTCACCACTATAATCAAAATCTCACTGTTTCGGGCATCGGTGAACTGATCTCCTTGAACCTCATACGTCGAATTCGACGCGAGAGTCGAATATATATATATATATATATATATATATATATATTCCCCGGCGTTGCCCGGGTATCTAACAGTAAGAGATAGATCAAGTATCCACCATCATAAAGACTAAAAAAATAAAATTTCAAAGATTATTGTTTAAGGTTGACGGAACGCATGTCTGAATTAGTTGTTTTTTTTTTTTGTTTTTTTACGAATTGGTCAAACTCAAACCAAAACATTGTTTTTCAATCGTTATGAGTCTCCGATTGAATAGAATTTTATTATAAATAATTGTCTTGTAAATGGAATTTTAAAGCATTCTGAATGTAAAATAAAGAAAAAAGTTTGCAAGACAATAAGAAACACTACATGCCAAAAAAAAATTGAAGTTTTGTTGAAATCAGTTGAGTTTTAGGTAGACTTTCTGTAATCTTTTAGTTTTACAATTTATGATTTTTACTTATTGAATACAGTAAAAAAAATTGCATATTTTGCTTTGTGGTGATTCATAATTAGAATTCTGATTTGAATATATTTTCCACTTGTTGTTTTCTAATACAAAAAATATTAACTTTATTTGGGTTTATTAATTATGATCTAACAAATCTTATTCATTTAGTAGCCTTTCTTTAATAATAATCTTTTACAATTTATGACTTTTTACTTATTGAATACAGTAAAAAATTGGACACCATATTATTTAAACTAGTTTCCCGTTCGGTTATTTTTTAGTTAGGACTTGTCACTTGTGTATGTTTAGATTTCATTATCTTTCCCTAAAGATAAAGAATTTATCCGATGTTTGTATTCGTACAATCAGTAGAGATCGTTAGATTATTGTTTAAGGATGAATTATTTTTTTTTTTTTTTTTTTTACGAATTGGTCAAACCCAAACTCAAACAAAAACATTGTTTTTAATCGTTATGAGTCTCCCGATTGAATAGAATTTTATTATAAATAATTGTCTTGTAAATGGAATTTTTAAAGCAATTGTGAATATTAAAAGTAAAGAAAAAAGTGTGTAATAGAATAAGAAACACTACCTGCCAAAAAAAAAAAAGTTATGTTTTGTTTTATCGGCTGAAAAATATAGGAAATTCGATCCCATATTTAAAGGAACACACACACACACAAACAACAACGATGTGAGTTGTCCCCATTCCATTTTCACGATGTCTCTTAATCGTGTTTTCAAATTGATTTTGTGCAAAAACAATTATATTTTCCCATTTCTGGCGCTGTTAGAACCACCAAAGGTAATTTTATGCAGTCCTGGGAAGTTTTGTTGAAATTGGTTGAAAATGTAGGAAATCCGATCCAATATATAAACGTTACAGACACACACACACACACACACACACACACACACACACACACACACACACACACACACACAATCTGCGTTTTATAATAAGAAAGATATATATATATATATATATATGACGATAATTTACCCATCGCACCTATATATATATATATATATATATATATATATATATATATATATATATATATATAGCAAATATATGGATATATATATAGTATGAAGAAAATATATCCGGAAAAACAAACAAAAATATATATATATTATGCTGTTTTAATGTTATATATACGTCGGACGTTTCGGTCTAATAAACCATCTTCAGGTCTTTGTCATGTTGTATTGATAATGTTATAATTTATGAATATGTCCTGAAGATGGTTTATTAGACCGAAACGTCCGACGTTGACATATTAACATTAAAACAGCATAATTGTATATACCGTTTTTATATATATATATATATATATATATATATATATATATAGGCATACATGGATGGGTAAACTATCGTCATATTATGGATTCGTTTGTTTTGATTTTGTCAACTATATAGTAGGGTCAGTTGGGCACCGTTGACACAAAGAGTACCATGACACAATTTATTCCACCCGAAATCTGGAAACGGCCTGCTGTACTGCTTGGCATTCGCGACAGAGTCACCAATAGGAATATTTCAGTGTGTTTGGGTGTC
This sequence comes from Acanthosepion pharaonis, assembly GCA_903632075.3. NCBI lineage: Eukaryota > Metazoa > Mollusca > Cephalopoda > Sepiida > Sepiidae > Acanthosepion > Acanthosepion pharaonis. The sequence continues at coordinate 411,013 of CAHIKZ030000788.1, forward strand.
ATCCTGAGAAAAGTATAGAAAAGATTTCGATGAGACTAATGGTGATTACGAAGATACGGCAGCTCGGAAAACTCACTCTGATCGTTCTGTTTGTTAGTGAGGGCCTCAGACTCAACACGGAGGCCTACGTCAAGTGCCTTGAGGAAGTAGTGGTGCCATGGGTCAAGAGAGTGGTTGCTGGAAATCCCTATGCCTGGCAACAGGACTCTGCACCATGCTACACAAAAAGGAGAACCCAGTTATTGCTGTTTGACGATTTCAGTGAGCACATCACCGTTTAAATCGGACACCTAACTCTCAAGACTGCAAACCCTTTCATTATTATGCCTGGTGCGCTGTTGAGATGCATAATACCAAAAAACTCGTTGTAACAACAAAGATGAAGGCAAGGATTATGGCAGCACTCAACAATTTAAACAAGGAGACCGCCAAGAAAAGTTGCAGGAGAGACTAAAGTCGTTTGAGGCGATTTTATTGAATAAATTTACTCTTTAGTCTTTATTATTGAATAGATTTATTGTTTAGTCTTTCTGTGTGATTTTTGGAAAATATATCTGTTAAAATGAGATATCAGTATTATTTTCATTTTGGCGTCATTTAGACGATAATTTATCCATCGCATCCTGTATATCTGTCAAAATGAGATGTCAATGTTATTTTCATTTTGGCGTCATTTAGACGATAATTTACCCATCGCACCCTGTATATCTGTCAAAATGAGATGTCAATGTTATTTTCATTTTGGCGTCATTTAGACGATAATTTACCCATCGCATCCTGTATATCTGTTAAAATGAGATGTCAATGTTATATTCATTTTGGCGTCATTTAGACGATAATTTATCCATCGCATCCTGTATATCTGTCAAAAAAATGTCAATGTTATTTTCATTTTGGCGTCATTTAGACGATCGTTATCGCATCCTGTATATCTCAAAATGAGATGTCAATGTTATTTCATTTTGGCGTCATTTAGACGATAATTTACCCATCGCATCCTGTATATCTGTTAAAATGAGATGTCAATGTTATATTCATTTTGGCGTCATTTAGACGATAATTTATCCATCGCATCCTGTATATCTGTCAAAATGAGATGTCAATGTTACTTTCATTTTGGCGTCATTTAGACGATAATTTACCCATCGCACCCTGTATATCTGTCAAAATGATTTTTTCAATGTTATTTTTGTTGAAAAATGTCATTTAAAATAATTTACCCATCGCATCCTTTATATCTTTTATGGAATTTATTATTTTCATTTTGGCGTGAATACGAAAAAAAACGCATATTTTATCTTGTGGTGATTCATAATTAGAATTCTGATTTGAATATATTTAACGATGTTTTTTCCAATACAAAAATATTATATTTATTTGGTTATTTTATTTTGGCGTGATTTAACAAATCTTATTCATTTAGTAGCCTTTCTTTAGATAATAATCCTTTTTCATTTTATGACTTTTACTTATTGAATACAGTAAAAAATCTTGAGACATTATTATTTTTAAATTTGGCGTCATTTTCCGTTCCGGTTCGCATCCTGTATTTTGTCAAAATGAGATGTCAATGTTATTTCATTTGGCGTCATTTAGACGATAATTTATCCGATATTTGTCAAATGAGATATGTCAATCATTTTGGCGGCATTTAGAGATCGTTATCGCATTATTGTTCAAAAGGATGTCAATTATTTTTTTTTTTTTGGCGTCATTTAGACCCAAACTCAAACAAAAATCCTGTATATCTGTTTTTCAATCGTTATGAGTCTCCGATTCAATTAGACGATAATTTATCCATAAATAATTATCTTGTAAATGAGATTTCAAAGCAATTTTCATTTTAAATTAAAAGAAAAATAATTTACCCATCGAATCCTGTACATCTGTTAAAAAAAAAAAGTATTATTTTCATTTTGGCATTTGAAAAATTTAGGAAATTCGATCCTGTATATTTCAAAAATGAGATGTCACACACACAAGCGTCATTTAGACGATAATTTACCCATCCCATTCCATATTTTAAAATGTCTCTTAATCGTGTTTTAGACGAAATTTATCCATCGCATCCTGTATATCTGTCAAATTAGATGTCAATGTTATTTTCATTTTGGCGTCTTTTAGAACCACCACATATCTGTTAAAATGAGATATCAGTCATTTTGGGTCATTTTTGTTGAAATTTATTGCAAAATATCTGTCAAAATGAGATCAATATATAAATTTTGGCGTCATTTACACGATAATTTACCCACACACATATCTGTTAAAATGAGAATCAGTATTATTTTCGTTTTATAATTATCCATCGAATCCTGTATATCAAAATGAGATATCAATGTTATTTTCATTTTGGCGTCATTTATAATTTACCCATCGCACCTATATATCTGTTAATATATATATATTATTTATTTGGCGTCATTTAGATATATATCCATATATATATAAGCAAAATGAGATGTCAATGTTATTTTCATTTTGGCGTCATGAAGACGATAATTTACCCATCGCATCCAAAATATCTGTTATATCAATTATTTTCATTTTTTAATTTATCCATCGCATCCTGTATATCTGTCAACGTGAGATGACGTTTATTTCATTTTGGCGTCATTTAGACGATAACAATCGCATCCTGTCTTTGAGATATCAGTATTATTTTTCATTTGATAATGTTATAATTTATGTATATCTGTCAAAATGAGATGGTTCATTTAGCGTCATTTAGACGATAATTTACCCATCGCATCCTGTATATCTGTTAAAATGAGATATCAGTATTATTTTCATTTTGGCGTCATTTAGACGATAATTTATCCATCGCATCCTGTATATCTGTCAAAAAGATGTCAATATATTTTCATTTTGGCGTCATTTAGACGATAATTTACCCATCGCATCCTGTATATCTGTTTTATATTGCTTTTCATTTGGCGTGTCGATAATTTATCCATCGCATCCTGTATATCTGTCAAAATGAGATGTCAATGTTATTTTCATTTTGGTCAATTTAGACGTAGGGTCAGTTCGCATCCTGTATATCTGACAAAATGAGATGTCAGTGTTATTTTCATTTTGGCGTCATTTAGACGATAAATCCATCGCATCCTGTATATCTGTCAAAATGAGATGTCAATGTTTGGCATTTTCGTCATTTAGACGATAATTTACCCATCGCAATGTATATATTTGAGATGTCAATGTTATATTTTGGGTGTCATTTAGACGATAATTTATCCATCGCATCCTGTATATCTGTTAAAATGAGATGTCAATGTTATATTCATTTTGGCGTCATTTAGACGATAATTTATCCATCGCATCCTGTATATCTGTCAAAATGATCAATGTTCTTTTTTTGGCGTCATTTAGTGATAATTTACCCATCACCCTGTATATCTGTCAAAATGAGATGTCAATGTTATTTTCATTTTGGCGTCATTTAGACGATAATTTACCCATCGCATCCTGTATATCTGTCAAAATGAGATATCAGTGATTATTTTCATTTGCCATTTAGACGGAATTTATCCATCGCATCCTGTATATCTGTCAAAATGAGATGTCAATGTTATTTCATTTTGGCGTTTGACGATAATTTACCCATCGCATCCTGTATATCTGCAAATGAGATGTCAATGTTATTTTCATTTTGGCGTCATTTAGACGATAATTTTACCCATCGCATCCCAAATATCTGTTAAAATGAGATTTCATTATTATTTTTCATTTTGCGTCATTTGACGATAATTTATCCAAAAACATCTGTATATCAACAAAATGAGATGTCAATGTTACTTTCATTTTGGCGTCATTTAAACGAAATTTTACCCAGAATATCTGTCAAAAGGAGATGTCTATTTTTCGTTTGAGGCGATTTAGACGATAAATTTACTCATTTTAGTCTTTATTAAAATGAGATTTATTATTTAGTTTTGGCGTCATTTTTTGGAAAATATATCTGTCAAAATGAGATGTCAATGTTATTTTCATTTTGGCGTCATTTAGACGATAATTTACCCATCGCATCCTGTATATCTGTTAAAATGAGATATCAGTATTATTTTCATTTTGGCGTCATTTAGACGATAATTTATCCATCGCATCCTGTATATCTGTCAAAATGAGATGTCAATGTTATTTTCATTTTGGCGTCATTTAGACGATAATTTACCCATCGCATCCTGTATATCTGTTAAAATGAGATGTCAATGTTATATTCATTTTGGCGTCATTTAGACGATAATTTATCCATCGCATCCTGTATATCTGTCAAAATGAGATGTCAATGTTATTTTCATTTTGGCGTCATTTAGACGATAATTTATCCATCGCATCCTGTATATCTGTCAAAATGAGATGTCAATGTTATTTTCATTTTGGCGTCATTTAGACGATAATTTATCCATCGCATCCTGTATATCTGTCAAAATGAGATGTCAATGTTATTTTCATTTTGGCGTCATTTAGACGATAATTTATCCATCGCACCCTGTATATCTGTCAAAATGAGATGTCAATGTTATTTTCATTTTGGCGTCATTTAGACGATAATTTATCCATCGCATCCTGTATATCTGTCAAAATGAGATGTCAATGTTATTTTCATTTTGGCGTCATTTAGAACAAAAAAATGTGCAAAAAGACTGCTTCTTCTTCGCAATGAATAGTTAATAAAATGGTTTCACGGATCATTACCCAAAAATGAATTTGGTCCTCATTATATGCCCCATACTTGTAGTCTTGTACCAAAAATAAGCCTATTTAAAAAAAAAAAAAGCCAAGGTTTATGGCAGCATTCAATAACTTAAACAAGGAGACCGTCCAGAAGAGTTTCAGGAGATTCCGAAGCCGTCTAGAGACCGCTGTTGAAGTCACTGGCGATTTTAAAGAATAAATTCACTCTTTAGTATTCAAGATATTTTTGTGTGATTTTTGGTAAATATATCTTAAAATGAGATGCAAGTGTTAGTTTCATTTTTGCGTAATTTACACGACATTTTATTGTGGCACGGTGGAGTAATGAATAGCAGCTCGGATTGAGAAATCGGAGAGCCGAGTTCGAATTCCAGTCGATTCCATTACATTCACTTACGTGCTAATACCCTTGGGAAAAGTGTGAATACTCTACTTCTCCCTCCAGCTATGGGTAAATAGCAGGACAGACCAGGTTCTATAGCCTTGGATGAAAACTGGTCTACCACAGAAAGAAATGGCAACCTACTGTGGGAAAAAAATCTGCCTCGTCAGTCATGTATTGAAAGATACATGATCGTCTAAGCGTGTATAATGCATGGCACATGACTGAATGTGATGGGATGTATGTTTTAACGGATGGGTGCTATAAGGCCATCAGAGAGCAGAGTTCGAATTCCACTCGAATCCATTACATTCCCTTACATACTCATACCTTGGGAAAGGTATGAATCCTCTTCTTCTCCTCCACCAGCTATCGGTAAATAACAGGACAGACTAGGTTCTATAGCCTTGGATGGCAACTGGTCTACAACAGAAAGAAATGGCAACCTACTGCTGGAAAAAGGAGTAATGGATAGCGGCTCGGATTGAGGAATCGGAGAGCCGAGTTCGAATTCCACTCGAATCCATTTCGTTCACATACGTGCTAATACTCTTGGGAAAGGTATGAATCCTATTCTTCTCCTCTTAGCTATAGTTAAATAGCAGGACAGACCGGGTTCTGTAGCCTTAGACGGCAACTGGTCTATCGCAGGAAGAAGTGGAAAGCTACTGCCGGAAACAAATCTGCGTTGCCAGTCATGGATCGAAAGATACATGATCGTCTATCGCGTGTATCGCGCATGGCACATATTTGACTGACCCTGAATATACAAAGGTAGATATGAATTTATTGACCCTACCCTGTATACTAAAACAATACTTGTAAATATGAAAAATGGCGAGAGGTTACAACAATAAGACGAGTATTATTTATTCCCTGGTTGTTATAAGGTGTTTGAGACACTAGAGGCAGTAATACTGAATAAATTTATGAGTTTACGGTCGATTGTAGATCAAATATTGGTTGGAATCCGACAGAAGGATAAAATAAAGTAAGGGTCTGCAGTCTTAAGGAATTTATCAGACAAATGTAGAAATTTTATTTAGCAATAAATACAGATTTCTTGTTAGTAAAACACGACGGGCGGGATTTTTTCTTTTCATTTCTTTTGTTGATATATATATATATATATATATATATATATATATATATATATATATATTATAGTAAAAAGAAAGAACAGTAAGATATATAATCCGGTGTTCTTATTGATATTGTTATTTTTATAAAACAGTGCTCAATGTAAATTTACAGAGCATACATATTATAAATTAACAGACTTAAAAATATGGTTCCTTCGCTACACAGGAATTACCATGTTTCAAAAACCGAAGCTAAAATCTTCAAATTTAATTATATAATTAAATTAAAAGCTTTAGTTATGTCTCGACTTCAAGCGAATCTT
>CAHIKZ030000788.1:420000-470000 GCA_903632075.3 Acanthosepion pharaonis
GAGGTTACAGATGAATTCATTTTACTAGACGAGAGGTTGTCTGGGTGTTCAACATGTCTATATTTTAATGTATCAGTTATTGCTACGTTTTGGTAGTGGGTAGGGATGTATTTTTCAATGAAATCTAACATCCGTTAAAAAGCGTGTCGTCTCGATTAATGCTCTGTAAATTTACATTGAGCACTATTTTGTAAAAAAAAAAATATCTATAAGAACACTGGAATATATATCTTACTGTTCTTTCTTTTATATATATATATATATATATATATATATATATATATATATATATATATATATATATAGAAAAAGTTTCAAATTAAAAATAATAATGTTTTATTTTATGAAAGTATTTATTTATTTATATATATATTTGATATTTCAAATTGTCCTCAATTTTTCATCAGAAATAACTGTTTGTTTGTTCATTTATATATATATATGTATATATATATGTATATATGTATATATATATAAGGCAGTGATTGGAAGAAAGAAAGATTGAAAAACGAATTTGAAAATGAAAAAAATGTGGATATTATTTTTTTTTATTTATTAATGTTATCTTTATTAGACGAACCAATTTGAATTTGGGATGGTAATTGCTGCCTAAAATAACAGGTTCTATCGGATAATTTCAAGTCTGATCACGCACCACATGACTTGATGTAGAAATTTCTATTTTCGGTTTACTAATGTCCCATCATTCTTATATATTCTTTTTCATATGCTAATCCTTTCTATATCTTTCTTCTTCCCTTTTCCTTCCTTTACTCTTTCTTTCTCTCTCTACCTACCACCCTTTCTCACTCCCCCTTTCTCACTCCCCCTCTCTCTGTTTAGTTTTAAAAGGAATTTTATATTCGAAAATCTGTTATTTTTCTTTCTTTCAGTCCCCTTTCTTCTATTTTGATTTCCCTTCCTCCTTCTCATCTTGTACATCAGTCCGGGTGAAATGTCTCCATTTATTATGAACTTTCAGTCTGGGAAGATGAATATATAAAAATATTAACAAATTAAATATAATCGAAACTGATTCTTAAACTTTACTTCTTGGCTTATTATTACTATATATATAATATTATTATTACTATATATTTCACCTACGCGTATCGTCAGGGTACGCTGGCCCCGTACCCTGACGATCCGCGTAGGTGAAACCTAAGTAGGTTTACCTGTCTCTTTAGGTTCATAGTTAGATTTGCTCTACTTAGTGTATTAAGAACTTTACTTAGTTACTTTTGCTTTACTCGTTTTGGAGGGTTTTTTTTCTTTGGACTCTGAGCTTGGATTCTGGACGATTGTTTTCGCCTCAATTTCATGTTCTTAGTTCTTTATTTATTTTTTATCCCTTATTGGGCATTGGTTTGTTCATTTACAAGCCAAAACACCTAATTTTTTTTTCTAGATGAGTATATATATAGAGAGAGAGAGAGTACAGTGTATGTGCGTCCAAGCAACCGCTTCCACTGGTCCGATTTCAATGATTCATAGGTCCATCAAAAGCCCTAGAAATGTTAGGCGCAGGGAACGATTTTCGTTGAGCTCAGATTTAGAGTTACCAGATTAAGCGAGGTTTAAAATATGTATTATATTAGCCACTATTATTGCTTTCATGGTTCAAGGAGAGTAACTCTTATTTTCCTTTTGTATCCAAAACTGCAGTGTACGTTTTATTATAAGCTAGCTTAAAAGCCGCCCTATCTATAGTTATTTTCTAAGCGTAGCTTAGATGTGGCACAAGGCCGAAAGTATGGGACACCTAGTGAGGATCGAACTCACTTTCCAGTCGTATCTGATCTAGCGAGACAAGCTTACTAACCATTAAACCACGCCGAGGCGCCCGTCCTATCTATTTATACACGTAAAGCTCAATATCTGTATTATCTATTATCTGCTTCTAGGTGATATCACTTTTCAGGTTTAACTGATTTGCATATTGATTTTAAAAAAAGTTTATTTCATTAATTAACTGACCTTCATTAGTGTTCTTTTTAGCAAGGATTGTTTTGAGTTCAATATCTTAAATAGTTCTGTTTAGGAATATTGTCTTATATAGTAGAGAAAAGTGTTTGAAATTTGCATTTTACTTGACCTTCAACAAGTTGGCATCTATTTGTAAAACTTTCCGTAACTATAACAAGCCTGCCCCCTACACCCGACCAATTAATTTCTTCTGTCTTTACAGTCATATTCTTTAAAGAAATACAGGGTGATTCAAAAAGAATACGCCAAAATCATCATGTGATATGTCAAAAACGAAACAAATTACAAACCTCTAGCATGAACACATGTGTTGTATATACATTCAAGTTTCATTTCATGTTTTATAAGTGTTCAATGTGGCCACCACCGGCAGCGCGGACAACATGAAGCCGATATGAGAATTCCTCCTAAATGCGCCTCAGCATGTCACGGTCCACCGTGTTGATTGCAGCTGTTATTCGATTTTTCAAGTCATCGATACTTGCTGGAAGTGCTGGAACATAAACTTGGTTTTTAACATACCCCTACAAGAAAAAGTCACACACAGTGAGGTCCGGAGATCTAGCAGGCCAAGCACGGAGAGCAAGATCTTTAGCACCTCTCCCCCTAATCCATCGCTGAGGCACGTTTTCATTCAGATAAGCTCTAACCCCGAGATGCCAATGGGTGGTGCTCCATCTTGCTGAAAAATGAAGTCATTTGAATCTGCTTGCAGTAAAATGAATAGCCAGTTTTGGAACATTTCAAGATAGGTTTGTCCTGTAACGGTGTTTCCTTCAAAGAAGAAGGGACCATAGACCTTGTCTTGAGACACAACACAGAAGACGTTCACTTTAGGGGAAGCTCTTTCATGCTCAACAGTTTCATGTGGGTGCTCTGTACTCAAGCACGCAAAACGCCTTCTGCTGAGGAGTCGCCATTTTGATTGATCTTCCCACAATTCAGCTGCACCGGAAGTTATACTAACGACAGCGGTGAAACTAACACCCAGTCAAACTTTGATAACTACTCTATCAAATAACCACTGATTCAGTCCACTACAATGCTATAGAGCTGAAAAAAACAGCGTAATGATTTTGGCGCATTCTTTTTGAAACACCCTGTATATTGAACGTCCACAACTCATTCAACATTATAATTAATATAGTGTAAAGATGGGAAAATAGAAATTAGAATTAGTTTTGCATTCAGCTTTTGAAGAGTTAGAGACACACGATAGCTAATTAAGTTAAAACTATATTATGGAATTTATATGAATAGATACGAAATTGGAGGGCAATTCTTCCACGAATTTTGAGATTATAAAGCCCCGATTTTACTTTATAGTAATTTGTATTTATCCCCCCCCCCACCACCACACACACACACACACCCAAGAGGTCAGGTCGTGACATAAAGTCGGTTTAATGTATGGAGCGCGTACACCCGGGCTAAGAACAAAAATTGTCTGAAACCCTGCAATCGTCGGTTACGCCTAGTCACGGGGCGAGCACCGATTCCTCTCTTTGTTGCTTTTGCCTACACAGCGTTTCAGACAGTCCATAGCCTTCATCAGTATTTTAACCTTTTATTTTGTAAATTCTTTCCAAAATTTCGATTTTAATATTACTTAATTTCTGTTCCTTTCGAGAGATCTTTTTGCATACATGTTGTTTTCAATTCCCACATACCACAAATTCACTATTAGATTAATATCAGACGATGTTTGGAAGGGCTTCCCAATAACACCAATCAGCTTTTCCGAATGCGAAGGATTTAGTGGTTTTTCTTTTACGGTTTATCAACCCTTCATACGTTATTTAAATATTGGATTATAAGAATAATCATGATTTAATAATTTAGCGAGTCAATATTGTATTTTTAAGAGATTATTTTATTTTATTTTATTTTTTCAGAATAGCAATGCTTTTACCTGGTACAAGTCTTACTATTTAATCCATGGCTGTTGGGGTGGATTAACATATTTCCCAAAATAAGTGGATGTAACGAACCCAACTAGAATTCGAACTCTGCACTCTAATTTATTACGATCCGCTGTCAGACACAGAAGGCCGGAGCGTACGACGGCCGAAACGTCTTGAATATGGCAATAAAGATGAGGACGAAAGTTCGAAAAATGTAGACAATTAAATAATACCTCATCTCAGAAATATTGGTTAAAGTAATCAAGTAATAAAGTGGTTAAAGAACTCACATCTCACTTGAGATGTGAGTTCAATACCTGACCACAGCAGCCGTGAGCAGAATATGAAGAGTTCAATTATTAAAGGGAAATAAGTGAAATTGAGATATGCAAAAAAAAAAAAGCATAATTTCAAATATTTCTCTTTTACATTTACATTATTCGGACTATTGTCCCCATTTTTGTCGCAATATTTATCACAACGTTTCGACCATTGTACGCTCCGGCCTTCTTCAGGTGGTTGGAATTTCGAACTGAACCCTTTATTTCGTTCACTGGGGTAGACTGTTCATTTTCCACGTGCCATGTTTGATGGATGTCGATTATCAGTTATCTCCTGTTAATTTCCCTCTGAAAGTTCTCCACTGCCTTAACCGGGTATTGAACTCACACTCTTTAAGTATTAAATCACACTCTTTTAGAATTAAATATTGCTGATAACTGACATCCATTAAACATGACACGTGGAACTAGAACGGCCGAAACGTTGTAATAAATATGACGACAAAAATGAGGACAATAGTCCGAATAATGTAAATAGTGATATTATTTTTTTGTTACAAAAAAGGTATTGCTGGTAATATTTTTTTTTCATTATGAAAATGTATTGCTGGTATTTTTAATATTAAATCTTTTATACTGTCATAGTGTTTTGACCCCAGTTTACCCATAGCTGGGACCCTAACAAGTGCTACCAACCCGGGGAGTGTTGACCTAAAAACGACAGCAATTAAGAGATGGTTCCACGATCCGCAAACCTCCTTATCAGAGGTCTTCCTGCGGGATGTAGTTCATCGTCATACCCAGGAGGGATGTCAGATCGCGTGTATATAGATATGTAAATTATTTTCAAATGAAGTGCATCTGTAAAGGAACAAAATGAGAAGAGGAAAAACTATTCTTACAGGACGCGTTTTGTCCTACATTTCCATGACAAAGTCCCTCAGTGGTCGAAACGCTTTTGCTCAGAATATGTTATCCCTGGTCTTATATATATATATATATATATATATATATATATATATATATATATATATATATATATATATATATATATATATATATATATAGCCATCCACAGATAGACTGTTTCGTTGTATCTCAGCTCATCAGTGTGGCTTCAGGCCGGGACCGAAACCCGACAGATTTGGTATCAGCCGGAGATTTTAACCCCATTGACAACCGTCAGAGAGAAAGGCGAATTTTTGCGTATTTATTCTTTCATATATTTTTGCGTATTTATATTTTCATAAATACACCAGTCACTCAGAAAACTCAGTCGCTAGGAGAGTCTTACATTATCAGCAGTAATAGTGACTGTATAAAAATTCGTTCCTTACCTCTGCACAGTGCTCGACCGATTAAATTATTTTATCGAGAGCTACTATCGTCATCGACAGACTGTTTCGCAGCTCACACACACACACACACACACACACACACACACACACACATATATATATATATATGCGTGCGTGTGTGGGGAAAATAATTTTGTGTGCGTGTGTTATGCTAGGATGTGTGTGCGTTCACGTGTGTGTCCGTGTGCTATTATGTGTGTGTCTGTGTGTGTGCGTGTATGTGTGTGCGTTTGTATGTGTGTGTGCGCGCGCGCGTCTTTTTGTGTGTGCATGTATATTTTTAAATTAAAGAATAAGAAACAAATTAAAAAGGATTCATAAATTCAACACGTTTGTGTGTGTGTGTGTGTGTGTGTGCGTCCACGTGTGTGCGTGTGCGCTTGTGTTTGTGTGTGCGTATGTGTGTGTGTGCGCGCGCGCGTGCGTGTATGTGTGTGCGTTTGTGTGTGTGTGTGTGTGTCGTGTGTGTGTTTTAGAATGTTTTACTAGAGCATATTTCATCACATTTGAGTTCTATGCCGGTTCTGATTGGTCAGGTAGACATCCGATATTTATGCCTTGTGGTGCTTGTATAGATAACTCCAATAATTCGTTGAAAGAAGAACAAAATAGGCGCCAAAGATGATAAAAATAAAGTTTTGCTTTTTTTTTGTCAAAATGTTCATATTATTATTAAGCGAAACAACAAAAGAATCTTTTTGATTATTTTATTATTATTTCTTTTTTATATTCTTTCTACCACGTTCGAAATTTTGCTTAATTATCATCTTTTTCTTGTGTCAGTTGGTGGCAAAAAAAGATTAGCATCGGAAATTTTAGTGTCTTTTTTGCGCCGAAAAACATTGATTTAGAAATTCTTACAAAAATCAAATAATTGTCGGCATTTAACGAAACTTTCAGGACTTATTCACAAACGAATTAAATTATTTTAGAAACTTTTTTTTTAGAAAATCTTCGGAGAAATATTTTTTTACGTCTGTAAAATGTATTAATATAATAAGATCCGAGTTATTACCAATGGGTTTTTGAACACTGCATAAAATGTTTTGACTTGATATTTAGCAAAATTGCATATCAGATTTTCCTCACGATCTTTTCTTTTTATTTTTAGTCATGTCACCCAAATCAAGGCAATAAAGTCACTAAGACGCAAGATGTTACTGAGTGTTAGAGGATGTGAGAAAAACTACTATTAAGGAGAGAAGACAATAAAAGAAGAAGAATTAAGAAAAAAGAAGATAACGATTGACATTACATTTAAATTTTTGAAGATGAAAGACAATAAAGCCACTAGGACGCAAGGGGTCACTGAGTGTTAGAGAATATGAGAAAAACTATTATTAAGGAGAGAAGACAATAAAAGAACAAGAATTAAGAAGACAGAAGATAAAGATTGACATTGCATTTCAATTTTTGAAGATCAAAGGCAATAAAGTCACTAGGATGCAAAGTGTTACTGAGTGTTAGAGAATATGAGAAAAACTACTATTAAGGAGAGAAGACAATAAAAAAACAAGAATTAAGAAGACAGAAGATAACGATTGACAATGCATTTAAATATTTGAAGATCAAAGGCAATAAAGCCACTAGGACGCAAGAGGTCACTGAGTGTTAGAGAATATGAGAAAAACTACTATTAAGGAGAGAAGACAATAAAAGAACAAGAATTAAGAAGACAGAAGATAACGATTGACATTGCATTTCAATTTTTGAAGATCAAAGGCAATAAAGCCACTAGGACGCAAGGGGGTTACTGAGTGTTAGAGAATATGAGAAAAACTACTATTAAGGAGAGAAGACAATAAAAAAAGAACAAAATTAAGAAGACAGAAGATAATGATTGACATTGCATTTAAATTTTTTGAAGATCAAAAGGCAATAAAGCCACTAGGACGCAAAGGGGTTACTGAGTGTTAGAGAATATGAAAAAAAACTACTATTAAGGAGAGAAGACAATAAAAGAACAAGAATTAAGAAGACAGAAGATAAAGATTGACATTGCATTTAAATTTTTTGAAGATCAAAGGCAATAAAAGCCACTAGGATGCAAAAGGTTACTGAGTGTTAGAGAATATGAGAAAAACTACTATTAAGGGAGAGAAGACAATAAAAGAACAAGAATTAAGAAGGCAGAAGATAACGATTGACAATTGCATTTCAATTTTGAAGATCAAAGGCAATAAAGCCACTAGGACGCAAGAGGTTACTGAGTGTTAGAGAATATGAGAAAAACTACTATTAAGGAGAGAAGACAATAAAAGAACAAGAATTAAGAAGGCAGAAGATAACGATTGACATTGCATTTCAATTTTGAAGATCAAAGGCAATAAAGCCACTAGGACGCAAGGGGTTACTGAGTGTTAGAGAATATGAGAAAAACTACTATTAAGGAGAGAAGACAATAAAAGAACAAGAATTAAGAAGGCAGAAGATAACGATTGACATTGCATTTCAATTTTTGAAGATCAAAGGCAATAAAAAGCCACTAGGACGCAAAGGGGTTACTGAGTGTTAGAGAATATGAGAAAAACTACTATTAAGGAGAGAAGACAATAAAAGAACAAAATTAAGAAGACAGAAGATAAGGATTGACATTGCATTTTCAATTTTTGAAGATCAAAGGCAATAAAGCCACTAGGATGTAAGGGGTTACTGAGTGTTAGAGAATATGAGAAAAACTACTATTAAGGAGAGAAGACAATAAAGAACAAGAATTAAGAAGCAGAAGATAAAGATTGACATTGCATTTCAATTTTTGAAGATCAAAGGCAATAAAAGCCACTTGGACGCAAAGGGGTTACTGAGTGTTAGAGAATATGAGAAAAAACTACTATTAAGGAGAGAATACAATAAAAGAACAAGAATTAAGAAGGCAGGATATAATGATTGACATTGCATTTCAATTTTTTGAAGATCAAAGGCAATAAAGCCACTAGGACGTAAAAGGGGTTACTGAGTGTTAGAGAATATGAGAAAAACTACTATTAAGGAGAGAAGACAATAAAAGAACAAGAATTAAGAAGACAGAAGATAAAGATTGACATTGCATTTAAATTTTGAAGATCAAAAGGCAATAAAGCCACTAGGACGCAAGGGGTTACTGAGTGTTAGAGAATATGAGAAAAACTACTATTAAGGAGAGAAGACAATAAAAAGAACATGAATTAAGAAGACAGAAGATAACGTTTGACATTGCATTTCAATTTTTGAAGATCAAAGGCAATAAAGCCACTAGGACGCAAGGGGTTACTGAGTGTTAGAGAATATGAGAAAAAACTACTATTAAGGAGAGAAGACAATAAAAGAACAAAATTAAGAAGACAGAAGATAACGATTGACATTGCATTTAAATTTTGAAGATCAAAAGGCAATAAAAAGCCACTAGGAGGCAAGGGGTTACTGAGTGTTAGAGAATATGAGAAAAAACTACTATTAAGGAGAGAAGACAATAAAAGAACAAGAATTAAAGAAGACAGAAGATAAAGTTTGACATTGCATTTAAATTTTTGAAGATCAAAAGGCAATAAAAGCCACTAGGACAAAGGGATTTACTGAGTGTTAGAGAATATGAGAAAAACTACTATTAAGGAGAGAAGACAATAAAAGAACAAGAATTAAGAAGACAGAAGATAACGATTGACATTGCATTTCAATTTTGAAGATCAAAGGCAATAAAGCCACTAGGACGCAAGGGGTTACTGAGTGTTAGAGAATATAAGAAAAACTACTATTAAGGAGAGAAGACAATAAAAGAACAAAATTAAGAAGACAGAAGATAAAGTTTGACATTGCATTTAAATTTTTGAAGATCAAAGGCAAAAAAAGCCACTAGGACGCAAAAAAGGGGTTACTGAGTGTTAGAGAATATGAGAAAAAACTACTATTAAGGAGAGAAGACAATAAAAAAGAACAAGAATTAAAGAAGACAGAAGATAAAGATTGACATTGCATTTCAATTTTTGAAGATCAAAAGGCAATAAAAAGCCACTAGGACGCAAGGGGTTACTGAGTGTTAGAGAATATGAGAAAAACTACTATTAAGGAGAGAAGACAATAAAAGAACAAAATTAAGAAGACAGAAGATAACGTTTGACATTGCATTTAAATTTTTGAAGATCAAAAGGCAATAAAGCCACTAGGACGCAAGGGGTTACTGAGTGTTAGAGAATATGAGAAAAACTACTATTAAGGAGAGAAGACAATAAAAGAACAAAGAATTAAGAAGACAGAAGATAAAGTTTGACATTGCATTTAAATTTTTGAAGATCAAAGGCAATAAAGCCACTAGGACGCAAAGGGTTACTGAGTAAATTTTGAGAATATGAAAAAAGGACGTAAGTTTACTGAGTGTTGAGAATATGGAAACTACTATTAAGAAGACAATAAAGAACAAGAATTAAGAAGACAGAAGATAATGATTGACATTGCATTTCAATTTTTTGAAGATCAAAGGCAATAAAGCCACTAGGACGCAAGGGGTTACTGAGTGTTAGAGAATATGAGAAAAACAACTATTAAGGAGAGAAGACAATAAAAAGAACAAGAATTAAGAAGACAGGATATAATGATTGACATTGCATTTAATTTTTTGAAGATCAAAGGCAATAAAGCCACTAGGACGTAAGGGGTTACTGAGTGTTAGAATATGAGAAAAACTACTATTAAGGAGAGAAGACAATAAAAGAACATGAATTAAAAGACAGAAGATAACGATTGACATTGCATTTCAATTTTGAAGATCAAAGGCAATAAAAGCCACTAGGACGCAAAGGGGTTACTGAGTGTTAGAGAATATGAGAAAAACTACTATTAAGGAGAGAAGACAATAAAAGAACAAGAATTAAGAAGGCAGAAGATAATGATTGACATTGCATTTAAATTTTTGAAGATCAAAGGCAATAAAACCACTAGGACGCAAGGGGTTACTGAGTGTTAGAGAATATGAGAAAAACTACTATTAAGGAGAGAAGACAATAAAAGAACATGAATTAAAGACAGAAGATAACGATTGACATTGCATTTAAATTTTTGAAGATCAAAGGCAATAAAAGCCACTAGGACGCAAGGGGTTACTGAGTGTTAGAGAATATGAGAAAAACTACTATTAAGGAGAGAAGACAATAAAAGAACAAAAATTAAGAAGACAGAAGATAAAGTTTGACATTGCATTTAAATTTTTGAAGATCAAAAGGCAATAAAGCCACTAGGACGCAAAAGGGGTTACTGAGTGTTAGAGAATATGAGAAAAACTACTATTAAGGAGAGAAGACAATAAAAGAACAAAATTAAGAAGACAGAAGATAATGATTGACATTGCATTTAATTTTTGAAGATCAAATGCAATAAAGCCACTAGGACGCAAGGGGGTTACTGAGTGTTAGAGAATATGAGAAAAAACTACTATTAAGGAGAGAAGACAATAAAAAGAACAAAATTAAGAAGACAGAAGATAATGATTGACATTGCATTTAAATTTTTGAAGATCAAAGGCAATAAAGCCACTAGGACGCAAGGGGTTACTGAGTGTTTGAGAATATGAGAAAAACTACTATTAAGAGAGAAGACAATAAAAGAACAAGAATTAAGAAGGCAGAAGATAATGATTGACATTGCATTTCAATTTTTGAAGATCAAAGGCAATAAAGCCACTAGGACGCAAGGAGTTACTGAGTGTTAGAGAATATGAGAAAAACTACTATTAAGGAGAGAAGACAATAAAAGAACATAAATTAAGAAGACAGAAGATAACGATTGACATTGCATTTCAATTTTTGAAGATCAAAGGCAATAAAAGCCACTAGGACGCAAGGGGTTACTGAGTGTTAGAGAATATGAGAAAAAAAACTATTAAGGAGAGAAGACAATAAAAGAACATGAATTAAGAAGACAGAAGATAATGATTGACATTGCATTTCAATTTTGAAGATCAAAGGCAATAAAGCCACTAGGACGCAAGGGTTACTGAGTGTTAGAGAATATGAGAAAAACTACTATTAAGGAGAGAAGACAATAAAAGAACAAGAATTAAGAAGACAGAAGATAAAGATTGACATTGCATTTCAATTTTGAAGATCAAAGGCAATAAAGCCACTAGGACGCAAAGGGTTACTGAGTGTTAGAGAATATGAGAAAAACTACTATTAAGGAGAGAAGACAATAAAAGAACAAGAATTAAGAAGACAGAAGATAAAGTTTGACATTGCATTTAAATTTTTGAAGATCAAAAGGCAATAAAAAACCACTAGGACGCAAGGGGTTACTGAGTGTTAGAGAATATGAAAAAAACTACTATTAAGGAGAGAAGACAATAAAAGAACAAGAATTAAGAAGACAGAAGATAAAGTTTGACATTGCATTTAATTTTTGAAGATCAAAGGCAATAAAGCCACTAGGACGCAAGGGGTTACTGAGTGTTAGAGAATATGAGAAAAACTACTATTAAGAGAGAAGACAATAAAAGAACAATAATTAAGAAGACAGAAGATAAAGTTTGACATTGCATTTAAATTTTTGAAGATCAAAGGCAATAAAGCCACTAGGACGCAAGGGGTTACTGAGTGTTAGAGAATATGAGAAAAACAACTATTAAGGAGAGAAGACAATAAAAGAACATGAATTAAGAAGACAGAAGATAATGATTGACATTTGCATTTCAATTTTTGAAGATCAAAGGCAATAAAAAGCCACTAGGACGCAAGGGGTTACTGAGTGTTAGAGAATATGAGAAAACTACTATTAAGGGAGAGAAGACAATAAAAGAACATGAATTAAGAAGACAGAAGATAATGATTGACATTGCATTTCAATTTTTGAAGATCAAAGGCAATAAAGCCACTAGGACGCAAGGGGTTACTGAGTGTTAGAGAATATGAGAAAAACAACTATTAAGGAGAGAAGACAATAAAAGAACAAGAATTAAGAAGACAGAAGATAAAGATTGACATTGCATTTCAATTTTTGAAGATCAAAGGCAATAAAGCCACTAGGACGCAAGGGGTTACTGAGTGTTAGAGAATATGAGAAAAACTACTATTAAGGAGAGAAGACAATAAAAGAACAAGAATTAAGAAGACAGAAGATAAAGTTTGACATTGCATTTCAATTTTTGAAGATCAAAGGCAATAAAGCCACTAGGACGCAAGGGGTTACTGAGTGTTAGAGAATATGAGAAAAACTACTATTAAGGAGAGAAGACAATAAAAGAACAAGAATTAAGAAGACAGAAGATAACGATTGACATTGCATTTAAATTTTTGAAGATCAAAGGCAATAAAGCCACTAGGACGCAAAGGGTTACTGAGTGTTAGAGAATATGAGAAAAACTACTATTAAGGAGAGAAGACAATAAAAGAACAAGAATTAAGAAGACAGAAGATAAAGTTTGACATTGCATTTAAATTTTTGAAGATCAAAGGCAATAAAGCCACTAGGACGCAAGGGGTTACTGAGTGTTAGAGAATATGAGAAAAACTACTATTAAGGAGAGAAGACAATAAAAGAACAAGAATTAAGAAGACAGAAGATAAAGATTGACATTGCATTTAAATTTTGAAGATCAAAGGCAAAAAAGCCACTAGGAGGCAAGGGGTTACTGAGTGTTAGAGAATATGAGAAAAACAACTATTAAGGAGAGAAGACAATAAAAGAACAATAATTAAGAAGACAGAAGATAAAGATTGACATTGCATTTAAATTTTGAAGATCAAAGGCAATAAAGCCACTAGGACGCAAGGGGTTACTGAGTGTTAGAGAATATGAGAAAAACTACTATTAAGGAGAGAAGACAATAAAAGAACAAGAATTAAGAAGGCAGAAGATAAAGATTAATATTGCATTTCAATTTTTGAAGATCAAAGGCAATAAAGCCACTAGGACATAAAGGGGTTACTGAGTGTTAGAGAATATGAGAAAAACTACTATTAAGGAGAGAAGACAATAAAAGAACAAAAATTAAGAAGACAGAAGATAAAGTTTGACATTGCATTTAAATTTTTGAAGATCAAAGGCAATAAAGCCACTAGGATGCAAAGGGGTTACTGAGTGTTAGAGAATATGAGAAAAACTACTATTAAGGAGAGAAGACAATAAAAGAACAAGAATTAAGAAGACAGAAGATAACGATTGACATTGCATTTAAATTTTTTGAAGATCAAAGGCAATAAAGCCACTAGGACGCAAGGGGTTACTGAGTGT
The DNA here is from genome assembly GCA_903632075.3 of Acanthosepion pharaonis. NCBI lineage: Eukaryota > Metazoa > Mollusca > Cephalopoda > Sepiida > Sepiidae > Acanthosepion > Acanthosepion pharaonis. The sequence continues at coordinate 433,723 of CAHIKZ030000788.1, forward strand.
TAGAGAATATGAGAAAAACTACTATTAAGGAGAGAAGACAATAAAAGAACAAGAATTAAGAAGACAGAAGATAACGATTGACATTGCATTTAAATTTTTGAAGATCAAAGGCAATAAAGCCACTAGGACGCAAGGGGTTACTGAGTGTTAGAGAATATGAGAAAAACTACTATTAAGGAGAGAAGACAATAAAAGAACAAGAATTAAGAAGGCAGAAGATAAAGATTGACATTGCATTTAAATTTTTGAAGATCAAAGGCAATAAAGCCACTAGGACGCAAGGGGTTACTGAGTGTTAGAGAATATGAGAAAAACTACTATTAAGGAGAGAAGACAATAAAAGAACAAGAATTAAGAAGACAGAAGATAATGATTGACATTGCATTTAAATTTTTGAAGATCAAAGGCAATAAAGCCACTAGGACGCAAGGGGGTTACTGAGTGTTAGAGAATATGAGAAAAACTACTATTAAGGAGAGAAGACAATAAAGAACAAGAATTAAGAAGACAGAAGATAATGATTGACATTGCATTTCAATTTTTGAAGATCAAAGGCAATAAAGCCACTAGGACATAAAGGGGTTACTGAGTGTTAGAGAATATGAGAAAAACTACTATTAAGGAGAGAAGACAATAAAGAACAAGAATTAAGAAGACAGAAGATAATGTTTGACATTGCATTTAAATTTTGAAGATCAAAGGCAATAAAGCCACTAGGACGCAAGGGGTTACTGAGTGTTAGAGAATATGAGAAAACTACTATTAAGGAGAGAAGACAATAAAGAACAAGAATTAAGAAGACAGAAGATAAAAGATTGACATTGCATTTAAATTTTTGAAGATCAAAGGCAATAAAGCCACTAGGACGCAAGGGGTTACTGAGTGTTAGAGAATATGAGAAAAACTACTATTAAGGAGAGAAGACAATAAAAGAACAAGAATTAAGAAGACAGAAGATAACGATTGACATTGCATTTAAATTTTTGAAGATCAAAGGCAATAAAGCCACTAGGACGCAAGGGGGTTACTGAGTGTTTGAGAATATGAGAAAACTACTATTAAGGAGAGAAGACAATAAAAGAACAAGAATTAAGAAGGCAGAATATAATGATTGACATTGCATTTAAATTTTGAAGATCAAAGGCAATAAAGCCACTAGGACGCAAGGGGTTACTGAGTGTTAGAGAATATATGAAAACTACTATTAAGGAGAGAAGACAATAAAAGAACATGAATTAAGAAGACAGAAGATAATGATTGACATTGCATTTAAATTTTTGAAGATCAAAAGCAATAAAGCCACTAGGACGCAAAAGGGGTTACTGAGTGTTAGAGAATATGAGAAAAACTACTATTAAGGAGAGAAGACAATAAAAGAACAAGAATTAAGAAGACAGAAGATAACGATTGACATTACATTTCAATTTTTGAAGATCAAAGGCAATAAAGCCACTAGGACGCAAGGGGGTTACTGAGTGTTTGAGAATATGAGAAAAACTACTATTAAGGAGAGAAGACAATAAAAGAACAAGAATTAAGAAGGCAGGATATAATGATTGACATTGCATTTAAATTTTTGAAGATCAAAGGCAATAAAGCCACTAGGACGTAAGGGGTTACTGAGTGTTAGAGAATATGAGAAAAACTACTATTAAGGAGAGAAGACAATAAAAGAACAAGAATTAAGAAGACAGAAGATAACGATTGACATTGCATTTCAATTTTTGAAGATCAAAGGCAATAAAGCCACTAGGACGCAAGGGGTTACTGAGTGTTTGAGAATATGAGAAAAACTACTATTAAGGAGAGAATACAATAAAAGAACAAGAATTAAGAAGGCAGGATATAATGATTGACATTGCATTTAAATTTTTGAAGATCAAAGGCAATAAAGCCACTAGGACGTAAGGGGTTACTGAGTGTTAGAGAATATGAGAAAAACTACTATTAAGGAGAGAAGACAATAAAAGAACAAGAATTAAGAAGACAGAAGATAACGATTGACATTACATTTCAATTTTTGAAGATCAAAGGCAATAAAGCCACTAGGACGCAAGGGGTTACTGAGTGTTAGAGAATATGAGAAAAACTACTATTAAGGAGAGAAGACAATAAAAGAACAAGAATTAAGAAGACAGAAGATAATGATTGACATTGCATTTAAATTTTTGAAGATCAAAGGCAATAAAGCCACTAGGACGCAAGGGGTTACTGAGTGTTAGAGAATATGAGAAAAAACTACTATTAAGGAGAGAAGACAAAAAAAAGAACAAGAATTAAGAAGACAGAAGATAATGATTGACATTGCATTTAAATTTTGAAGATCAAAGGCAATAAAGCCACTAGGACGCAAGGGGTTACTGAGTGTTAGAGAATATGTGAAAAACTACTATTAAGGAGAGAAGACAATAAAAGAACAAGAATTAAGAAGGCAGAAGATAATGATTGACATTGCATTTCAATTTTGAAGATCAAAGGCAATAAAAGCCACTAGGACGCAAGGGGTTACTGAGTGTTAGAGAATATGAGAAAAACTACTATTAAGGAGAGAAGACAATAAAAGAACAAGAATTAAGAAGACAGAAGATAATGATTGACATTGCATTTAAATTTTTGAAGATCAAAAGGCAATAAAGCCACTAGGACGCAAGGGGTTAATGAGTGTTAGAGAATAGAGAAAACTACTATTAAGGAGAGAAGACAATAAAAGAACAAGAATTAAGAAGGCAGAAGATAATGATTGACATTGCATTTCAATTTTGAAGATCAAAGGTAAAAGCCACTAGGAGCAAACTGAGTGTTAGAGAATATGAGAAAAACTACTATTAAGGAGAGAAGACAATAAAAGAATAAGAATTAAGAAGGCAGAAGATAATGATTGACATTGCATTTCAATTTTTGAAGATCAAAGGCAATAAAAAGCCACTAGGACGCAAGGGGTTACTGAGTGTTAGAGAATATGAGAAAAACTACTATTAAGGAGAGAAGACAATAAAAGAACAAGAATTAAGAAGGCAGAAGATAATGATTGACATTGCATTTCAATTTTTGAAGATCAAAGGCAATAAAGCCACTAGGACGCAAGGGGTTACTGAGTGTTAGAGAATATGAGAAAAACTACTATTAAGGAGAGAAGACAATAAAAGAACAAGAATTAAGAAGGCAGAAGATAATGATTGACATTGCATTTCAATTTTTGAAGATCAAAGGCAATAAAGCCACTAGGACGCAAGGGGTTACTGAGTGTTAGAGAATATGAGAAAAACTACTATTAAGGAGAGAAGACAATAAAAGAACAAGAATTAAGAAGACAGAAGATAATGATTGACATTGCATTTAAATTTTTGAAGATCAAAGGCAATAAAGCCACTAGGATGCAAGGGGTTACTGAGTGTTAGAGAATATGAAAAAACTACTATTAAGGAGAGAAGACAATAAAAGAACAAGAATTAAGAAGACAGAAGATAATGATTGACATTGCATTTCAATTTTTGAAGATCAAAGGCAATAAAGCCACTAGGACGCAAGGGGTTACTGAGTGTTAGAGAATATGAGAAAAACTACTATTAAGGAGAGAAGACAATAAAAGAACAAGAATTAAGAAGACAGAAGATAATGATTGACATTGCATTTCAATTTTTGAAGATCAAAGGCAATAAAGCCACTAGGACGCAAGGGGTTACTGAGTGTTAGAGAATATGAGAAAAACTACTATTAAGGGAGAAGACAATAAAAAGAACAAGAATTAAGAAGACAGAAGATAATGATTGACATTGCATTTCAATTTTTGAAGATCAAAAAAACCACTAGGACGCAAGGGGTTACTGAGTGTTAGAGAATATGAGAAAAACTACTATTAAGGAGAGAAGACAATAAAAGAACAAGAATTAAGAAGACAGAAGATAAAGTTTGACATTGCATTTAAATTTTTGAAGATCAAAGGCAATAAAGCCACTAGGACGCAAGGGGTTACTGAGTGTTAGAGAATATGAGAAAAACTACTATTAAGGAGAGAAGACAATAAAAGAACAAGAATTAAGAAGACAGAAGATAAAGTTTGACATTGCATTTAAATTTTTGAAGATCAAAGGCAATAAAGCCACTAGGACGCATGGGGTTACTGAGTGTTAGAGAATATGAAAAAAACTACTATTAAGGAGAGAAGACAATAAAAGAACAAGAATTAAGAAGGCAGAAGATAATGATTGACATTGCATTTCAATTTTTGAAGATCAAAGGCAATAAAGCCACTAGGACGCAAGGGGTTACTGAGTGTTAGAGAATATGAGAAAAACTACTATTAAGGAGAGAAGACAATAAAAGAACAAGAATTAAGAAGGCAGAAGATAATGATTGACATTGCATTTAAATTTTTGAAGATCAAAGGCAATAAAGCCACTAGGACGCAATGGGTTAATGAGTGTTAGAGAATATGAGAAAAACTACTATTAAGGAGTGAAGACAATAAAATAACTGGTTAAAAATGTATTTTTGCGGTATTTTAAATTTTAAGTAAATAATAATCGTTTCAATTTCTGATTAATTATATTTTAAATCAGCTAATATTCCTCAAATGACGTTTCAGAAAAGTGTATTCTATATTTTAAAAATTTCTTAATAAAGAGAATTACATTGCGATGAAAGACGACTAAAAAAAGGATTCTTATCAGCTATTTTAGTAAAATAGAAAAAAGAATATTCTAGTAAATTTAAATTAGTCTTAAGTTAGTTTTTGAAACACAGAAAAGTATTTTGCTTATTAGAAATGCTAAATTTAATCTATCAGCTTGAAATTAAACCTAATATAAAAGCTTCAAGAAATATTTTTTCATTTTTAAAAATTTATTTTAAACATTACGTATTGCGTTTTCTTATTTTTAGGAGGTATCTATATTAGTGCCTGAGTCCGACTGGATTGCCGTGACCATTTTTGCCTCTCTGGCAGTCTCCATGTGTTTAATTCCTGAAGATGGTAGTGAGAGGGAAATGGAAAGTGTGTACGTTCATGTTTTGGTATCAAATTTCTACTTGGGATTCTGAGAGTTGGAGGTGTCGGTACGTGTGTTGATTGTAGGTTAGACGTTTAATGTTGGGGTCAATTCTCTTTTTGAGGAAATGACAATAATAACACACAAACCCCCAAATCCAGACACTTCCAAATTACACATAAACACTTCTTCAACCATAGAATTTATTCCAACGTACATCTAACCAAAAATCATCACGTGTACCAAATTTCGCATTTTCCTCTTACTACCGTTCTTCAGAAATTAAACACACGGACACACACAGACACAAAAATGACAACTGTAATGCCTACAACACACACACACACACACACACACACACACACACACACATGTGCACGCGCGCAGGATATAACTAGATCAGATCTAGATGACCACAGTAACAGAAGACATTTTCAACTTTCAGCACCTGGTATTCCCTAGCGGTCACCCGACTAGGTTCGACGTTGCTTAACTTCGGTGATTGTACGGGAACCAAAGCTTAAATGCGACGTGAAAGTAAACAATTCCACCCGCACACGCAAGCTTTCAGCATCCTGATATTCCAATGCGGTCACCCATCAAGGTACTGACGCGGCTCGTCGTTGCTTCTTCCTACGAACGGCTTTGTGAAACTGACGCCGTAGGTAATGCTTTCCCTGCCCCTATAGTATTAACCTTTTCATGTTTAGTGTTAACTGTTATCTTTCTGCTTTTGACTGACATTTGCTAACTTGGTTTTATGCGTTCATGAGATGAAAAACGAATTTTCTGAAAATATTTGCTATTTATGTTCAGAATCAAAAAAATAAACAAATTTCAGGGTTACACCAAAATTAAAAAGGTCAGCAGAGTTCCGGGTGACACTAGAATAAAAAGCAAACAGTGGTCCAGTTTACGCTAGACTCGAAAAGGTGAACAAAATTTAGGTTTACACGAGAAGCATAAAAGTAAAGAGAGGTCTGGTTTAAACTTGAATCAAACAATAAGCTGAAGTCCAGTTTACACTAGACTCGAAAAGGTAAAAAGATCTCCGAGTTTTAATAGAATCAATAAGGTAAACGGATTTTCGGTTTAAATTAGCATCCAAAAGAGAGACCTAAGGTCAGTTTTATAAAAATGTAAGCATTGGTCCGATTTACAAAAATGACGACGGTCGTTTGGTTTATATTTCACTATGCACCCGGAAGACACTGTTTATTTTGCGGAGTATTAAATACACCCGTCCTCTAGAAGGGGTTTCTATACAGGGAAAACAATCAGTTGGTTTTGGATCCAAATTTAGATGTTTGACGTCGGTAAGCAAAAATCATATTAAACCTCGCTAGGCTATATTTGTCTACTGTTTTATGGTGGCACACCAATTTGTTGTGCCGTCGTATGCGCATGCGCCCAATAATTAAAGCTCTATCGGCTTATTCAATAAATATTCCATGACTCATGTTGCGTTGTTCTTGTTGTTGTTGTTGGGGGGGTATAACTCTGAATCGATTTATATACGTTATCTTTTGGACATTGCTCAGATATATTGGTAATTTTGTCTTTATTCTGTTTTGTCTAACCCGTTCCTGAATAAAAACTTTATCCACTTTTCTTATCCGCGACATATTCCACGCTATCCATTACACATATTAAATTACGTTCCGTTTTCTAAAGCAAACGTTGCTCGGCCGTCCTGATATATTCTCTGAGTCAGAAATCGCCAGTAAAACGATATTCTGGCCACCGAGATTAACCAAATGGCGTAGCCCAGTTCAAATTTCATATAAAGATTAATCAACGCTTTTATCAATAAAATTTACGCTTGGTTTCCACAGAATGGAGTCGACGTTGATCGAAACTGATGCGCTATTTCTCATACTTTTTTTATGTGTCGTGTGTCTTCAGGTCGTAAATGTTGACAGCTCTCCCCATCTTCTTATCTATTGTACCTATAATCAGAGTTCTCCTATTCCTTTACGCAAAGACGTTAAGGAGAGTACACACTCTTTCACTCAGCCATATTGCATTCAATATGTCCCGCAAGAAAAATCTTAAAAAAAAAAACAAACTCGCGTTCTTGGAGAATTTCTCCAAGAAAGCGAGTTTTTTTTTTTTTAAGATTTTTCTTTTTAATTTTAAAGAAAATGGAACCAAAAACCATCGTTGAAATGTCTGGAACAAATAATAAGGAAACAAGGCTTGGAAATATCACACTCACGGGACATTTCAAGTATAACAGCAAAATTGTCCAAATCGTGTAACAGCAAAATTGTCCCAATCGTGTAACAGCAAAATTGTCCCAAATCGTGTAACAGCAAAATTGTCCAATTCTTCGATTAGGCTTTGAACTGTTGTATCTTAGAAATGATTAAAGATATCTTACTGGAATTCTCCGAGGGTTTTTATAACACTATTGGATTCTACTTTGAGCAATAAGAATTTATAATTGCTCTCCAAGCTTAACAGAAGAATCGTGACGAAATCGATCATATACAAAAATGTTATGTTTATCATCAATTAATCATAGCTCAGGTTCGGAAGCTCAGGAAGGATTGAAATAAAGTTCAAATATATATATATATATATATATATATATATATATATATATATATTATTCTCGGATCATCTTACAACTTATTCAAGATGATTTTCGCCCTCTCTAACCTTCAAACTTTCTCTCCCGGAGTAACAAGATGTCTCACAGGTTTCATGTATGATTTCATTTTCAAGTCTTTTTTTCACTGCTCTTTGGACTGTCATAGCTGAAACTCCTCTCTCATGTGCCAAATGTCTTATGGATTGGATTGGATCTTTTCTAATTGATCTCTTTAGCTCTAAGTTGAAATGATGATCTCTCTTCCTGTTTTGACCTTCAGATCCAGTTTTCCTCTCTACTGTTCCCTCTTTTTAAAATTTATTCACCGTTCTCTTGATGGTTCTTGAATGGACTTTGAAAATGGAATCCAGAGTATGAATGTTGGTACCATTACTGAAGGCCTGAATGATCTTTTCCTCTCGCCATTGCTCAGTTGGGGAGACATAGTGGGGTGGGGGCTGACACAAAACGATTTTAACCTGTTATCTTTCTAGCTGAATAACTAAAAGGGTTTTCAGTGATTCTTACGACAAATGGTGTCAAGATGGCTAAATATCTTATTTTAGATAAGACGTTTAGCCATCTTAAAAAAAGAAACTCGGGTTTAGTGATTTTTTTTTTTAGATATTAGACATTTTATTTGATGAGCAATTATCCCATCGGGTTACACGATTTGGACAATTTTGTCGTTACACCCAGTATAGAACACAAAAGGCAAATAAGGGCGCAGTGAATTACCTATCGTTTTTTTTTTTTTGTTTTTATCGAATTCACCCCAAACAAGATAGTAGAGTCACAAATTCTCAAGGGCTACTGAGTGTGAAAGAATTAGAAAAATGAAGCATTATAAATGAGCGAAAACAATAGAGGAATAATCAGGAAGACAGTAGAAAACAGTTGACATTGCTTTTAAATTTTTGAAGATCAAATTTGGCTTGAAAGCATCAAACCGGAAGAGAGTTCCACAAAGTGCGATAGAAGAAACTGTTAACATAGAACTTACGGTTACATCTAGCTATTACAACTGTAAGTTGATGAGAATTTCTTGCCAATCTAGAATCTTAAATTCATAAACTCAATCTAACACAGCGAAGAATTTATCTAAAGAATTACCATCCAAGAAGAGGCATGAGGTGCAATAATATTGCTGATACTTATTTGGACATCATCAAGAATCTGTACGATTTACGAATAGTAGAATTATAAACATATAATGAAGAGAAAACTGTCTAGCACGACACAGTGGACCAACTTTATTAGCAGCAGACCTAGCAATAGATTCAGTAGAATCTTTTCACTTCAATCTAGTCTTTCCACTTCAGTATAATTTTCATGTCAGCAGAGAAAGTTAGTCCGAGAATTGGTAATGAGTCACTCTACTGGAGGGTAAAATTCTTCACTCATACCTAAACTATGAAAGTTTCTTAAAATCCAAAGAAGAATCAACAATATTATTGGTCCTGACCTGGCAACACGGCATCAGTCACTTTCTCACCACCGTAATGTATCGTCCTTGTGCCTTTTCTGTAACTTCTTTCATCGTAATTGTTCGGATAAACTTTTCGTTATAGGAGATAGACTTTATGAATTTAAACGCAGTACCTGATTGGCGGTATGATCTTATCATTTCACATTTAAAATCGCTAGATGTAACCGTAAGTTCTATGTTAAGAGTTTCTCCCCAACTCACAGTTGAATTGGTCAGATGTAATCGTCTTTTTGACATACTGTCTTCTTGATTATTCTATTGCTCTCACTACTTAATGTTTCTCGTTTTTCTCATTTTTCAACACTTCCAGTAAGATATCTTTAATCATTTCTAAGATACAACAGCTCATTGCGTCTTAGTGGCTTTACTACCTTAGGTCATATGATTTTTCAAAAACCGAGAATTTTATAAACTAAATAAAAATTCTGTGACGTAGGCGAAAAAGATGGATGGGTTACAAGAGAAACTAATGAATTTTGCTCTGTTTCTCGCCTAAGTTAACCTGACCGGTAGAATTAAATCAAGTTCCTTTTAATTTTCTTTTCTGTCAGGCTTAATTTAGTTTAGCTTTGATAAGAGGTCATATGGAGAAAATTGTTAGTTTGAATTCACATTCTGGCCAAGAAGAGGAAATGATTTACCAAATTATCGCGTACAATTTCTGTTGAATACTTACTGTTAAATTGATATACTATATCGACTGGTACGCTTTCATGACGTGTTATCACTTAATTCATTAAATACCGATGTGTTGTTAACATAAACCGTCCTTTGATCACACCATCCATAACCACTTTTTTCGAAACTGTGTTGATGATTATATTTATATTTCTGACATGAGATATTCTTAAAATTTACAGCATTTATGTTGTTCGGACCATTGTCCTTATCATTATTATCATATTCACAACCTTTAGCCCGTTATATGGCCGGCTTTCTTCAACTGATATATGTTAGAATTTCAAACCGAACATTTTATTTTGGCCACCGGGGTAGATTTCTCTAGTTCCACGTGCCATGCCTTTTCTGGATATCTCAGTTTCAGTTATTTTCCCCAATTCATATTCCAAGTTTTTGTCAGGAATTGAACTTGCAACTCTCTGGGTTAAGTCACTGGATTACTTCAACAAGCGCTTTTATCCATTTAGCCATTAATCACGTGTAACATTAAATTTCTCACTGTAAAAACTGACGAAGGCTAAGCGTACTTGGCAGAAAAGCCCAACAATCAAAAGTGACAATTTTTTGTATGTAGTGCTTAATATAGAGCATGAAAAATATTATATAAAAAGATTACTTAACTTTAATTTGCATTTTTTATTGTTGTTTTCCCCTCTTCGGAGTTTCCATTCTTCAAGGGGTTCTGTTTTTTCAAGTATTCGTTATATATATATAATCAAAATAAATTGAATTTTCCTTACCATAAGAAATCAAAATATTAAGATTGTCTGTGCTTATAAATTAAACAAATTTCTAAGAGAATTATCCCTAGCATCGCTTGACAATGGAACAAAACTATGGATTTTAAGTTTAATTTTTTGAAAGATAGAAATTTCTGTGTCGCGATGGAATCATATTTTTAAAAAGAAAATAACTATATATATATATATATATATATATATATATATATTGAAAATTGGAAAAAAGTTTTTTTTTCTTCGACATGATGTAACCTAATCGGAGAAATGCGTAGTCGGATATTTTATCGAAACATTATATATTCATGTATGTTTTTTTCCAATTTTCAATAATTTATATACATATAATAATATAATAAACATATATATACATATATAAATATATATACATATATACACATATATATATACATATATATTCATATACATATATATATATATATATATAGATCTATATATACATATATATGTATTTATATATATATATATACATATATATATATATATATATATATATATATATATACAGATCTATATATACAGATATATATATACAGATATATATGTATATATACATACATATATATATATATATATATATATATATATATATATATATATATATATATATATATATATATATATATATTAGATCAGCTGATTCTTCGTTTCAAACTTTCCTAAAAGAAATAAAAACTTTTATGAACTTCATATTTTTATAGCTCTACATGTTAAATTTTTTATCCTTTTATATGTGTAATGAACACCTTTTAAATGATACTGTTTCTTGGTCTAATTCAGCTCTAACCAATAATTTTAACATTTATATATATATATATATATATATATATATATATATATATATAATTATTTTTTAAAAATATGATTCCTCCGCTACATAAGAGTTCTCATGTTTCAAAACCGAGAGCCGAAAACCTCAATATAATTATTAAAATTAAATTGAGTTAAAGTATCAAGCCCTGTTTCATCCTCAAGCGAAAATTTAGGAATAACCAATCTTGAAATTTACGCATCTTTATAAGCATTCGCAAAATTAATTACTATGAAAACGGCTGCGGGGACCATTTTGATAAGGGGCCTTAAGAGTTAATTTTTATCCACATATCAGTCACCTTCGGAAAATGGTCAAGCCGAGGTAGGGTCGGGGTGTCCATTTCAAAGTGAATGATAGCCTTTATGTAAGCACATCGTCTGGTCAGTCACAGCGAAAGATAGCTTTTGACACCATAATATGTCGTTAAGTGTTTAGAGAATTTTGTTTTATTTTATTTATTTATTTATTTTTTCCTAAAGGGCTGTTTCGTACATAAACGCGTCGCACTGAACTACAATTTGTTTTTTGACAACTTCATAAAGGGTTTTTCTATATTATGATTGGGTTAAGCTTTTAAACACTTTATTAGACTATGAAATTTAATCTTTTATGCTAATTATTTAATCAGAAAGTTCTTGATGTCGGCAGAAAACTGTTAACTCATGTCTATGATTTAATTAATTTTCATTATTTAGAATCTTGAAGCTCTACTTTTAAAAATAAAAACTAAAATACTAAATAACTAAAAAATAATAGCCTGAAACTATTATTTAACATTCTTACCTAACCATGAAAAAAATCATTTTGAATTTTATTTCAACCATGTATTTGACACTGTATTGGATTTTTCCAACGATATCAAAAAATTTATCTTGGGGGAGACCAGTGATTAAACTGACTGAAATGTAGTAAAAGCAACAAAAATTAAGATGCCAACCGTTTGTGTAGAATTGAAATTGCCAAAAGGAACAGCCTGCTAATGTCTGTAAAAAGGCAGACGTATATTATGGATTTTTTTTCATTTATGAGCGAAGTATACGGAATAGATTTATTTGCAATCACAAATGATTAATTAGTATTTGCGAGTAGGTCCCAACAACTCAATGGCATTTCTCAATTTCCGTTGCTATATCCAACACGTGACAATCTTTCGCGGTACGCAGACATGAATTTGGCGGGAAATGTAGCAACAACACGCGCCTGTCGCCAACGTCTTTGAGTTTCTACCATTTTACCATTGTAGACGATTCTTTCTAATTTCCTGAAACTTTTTTCACCCACACGCATCAGTCGTATGAAAGAAACTAAAAGCACTAAAAAAAAATATATATATATATATATATATATATATATATATATATATTATATATATATATATATATATATAATATTTTTTTTTTTTTTTTTTGAACAATAAGAAAATTAAAAATTAAAAATTAAAATCATTAGACACACTGGGTTGTAGATTAATATTCTTTCGTTTTTTTATTATTATTATTATTCCATTTAGATTCCTCGACTAGTTTCGACCGAAATGGCCATCATCGGGAGGAGAAATATTTCTGCTTGCTGTTGGCAGTGAACTACAGAAATATAATTTTCGAATAAATAATTATATATATATATATATATATATATATATATATATATATATATATATATATTTATTTATTCGAAAATTATAACATAAATATGTTATAAAATCACTACAAAAATAGCAATTTTGTTTCAACACTTCTGATGTCGTACCAAGTGATGGTGTTGAATGTAGAATAAAGGGTTTTAAAAGGTTCAAATCAATCAAACACCCCCTGCTTGGGGAAATACTGTTACATAAGCTGGAATGATCAATCAAAATATAAGTATATGAAAATTCAAAAAACTTAACAACGAACTTTATTTAATGCTTTAATGTTGTGGTTAAACTAAAATAGAATTCATTCTAATAAATATTAAATTATAACATAAAATACAAATTTAATAATTACCCATTTTAAATTTTAAATTTAATCTATATTAAGTTTAAAATTATAAAATTATTTAAAGAAAAAAACTGAGAAAAAATACATATGTTTTTTTATTTATTTTGTTTTTATTGAAATTAAGTTGCAATAAACGTTAAGATCTAATGTTGCTCTCAACTCCGTTAAAACTTAAATACATTTGGAGTAAAGACATGGGAAGGGGCGGGTGAAATCTTGTAAAAGACAATACATACACAATCAGATTGCAATACACAAACACACAGACATATTTAGATTTATAAACACGCAATTGCTAAGGCTACCAGTGCTTTCGGCAAACTTCGCCATCGCTTGTGGAATGAGCCGGGTATTCGACTGGATACGAAAATTCGGGTTTACCGAGCTGTTGTACTTGCCATCCTTTTGTATGGCTCAGAATCGTGGACTCCATACAGGTACAATATACGCCAGCTAGATGTTTTTCCATAAAAGCTGTCTGCGTGCAATCTTCAAGATAGGACATCTAATGTAGACCTGTTTAACAGGTGTAATATTGGAAGAATCGAGACTTTTTTCATACAGTCTCAGTTACGGTGGATTGGTCATGTCTTGAGAATGTCTGATGACAGGATACCCAAGATCCCAATGTACAGCCTGTTAGATCAGGGCTAAAGGAATGTAGGACGCCCAGGGCTAAGATACAAAGACAAGCTGAAAAGCAACTTCTCAGCAGTTAATATACCACGTAACAACCTTGAGTGCTTAACGTCGGAGCGAGTAGAATGGAGATCAACGTGTTTTAATAGACTCTGCAGTTTTCAATTTGATTGTCTGAATCATCTTCAAGAAGTGAGAGCAAGATCTAAAAGGTCAGCTAATCTAACATGGATCTCCTCCATATGTGACCTCCTTCGTAAACCACTAGAGGGTCTTAAATGCCACTTAATATTATCGCACAAAATTTCATAACTGAATCAACTAAGCTGTCACATCCTCATACGTCGAAACCGACAGGAGAGTCCATTTATATATATATATATATATATATATATATATATATATATATAAATTAAGTAATGGAAAGTTTGGTAATCCGTATAGATAATCCCAAGGAGGATGTAATCCAGAAAGCTCAATGTCAAATCAGAACAATTATTAATTCAATTTAAATAGAAAACAGACAACCTTAAATATATATATTAAGATTACAAATAGTCAACCTTAAATATATATATATATTAAGATAGATTATTAAAAAAGTAAATATTTGAAATGATGCCTTCATCTTCTTTCATTTTTTTGTTTTTTTTTATTTTTTGTATTTTTTTAATTATACCTGATTCCAAAGCAAAGCAATAATGCCACTAGGACACAGAGTACTGGGATTTAACGAGAATCAAAAGACTTTAGTCAGAAGTGACGAACGGAAAATAAAGGGCTGGGTTGAAGAAGTCAGAAGATTTTGATAAATGTTTAATAAATAGATAAAGAAATATTTTTTAAAAATTCAATTCAGACATTGAAAAAATTAGTAAAAGCCTGTAGAGATTTGCACTGACAGTAAAATTACCTAACACAAAACTACAACCTTGGCTAAAGAGAGACATCTGATGGTCAAGTCTGCATATAGATTTCGCAGATCAAATAAACAGATTATAGTATTTTGTGGTAATGGATAGCTGGTGTTCCGAGATCCACCCTGACCCGGGGTGGTAACTCCTGTTAGGGTACCAGCTATGGACAAATATTTAACCCCAAACTGGGGTCAAAACACCATGAAAGTCTAAAAATCGGTTTTAGTATCAGCAATACATTTTTTTGTAAAAAAAATATTACCACCAATGAATTTTTGAAGAAAATTTTTTTTTACCAGCGATACATTATTACCAGCGATACATTTTACCAGCGGTACATTATTACCAGCGATACATTTTACAAGCGATACATTATTATTTTTGGAAAAAAATATTACCAGCAATATGTTTTTTGAAGGAAAAAAATATTATGAGAAATATATTTTTTTGAAAGAAAAATATTACCAACAATAAAAATCTTGTGGGCGATAAATAATCCATTGCAGTTGATATGCCGTAAAACAAACCAAACCATACATACATACACACACATATATATTTTATATATATATATATATATATATATATATATATATATATATATATATATATATATATTATTTTATATTTATATCACCACAAATGTATAAACCCATTTCCGGTGCCAGTTTTAAATTAATTTAGGTCAGGTATGAATTATACATCGGAAAATAATTCATATTTATTTACATGTCACTCATTTAAACTGTCTTTTAGCTCCTCTCTTTAAAACCTCTCTCTATTAAATTTTAATTCCCACCCTCACTTTTAGGCCTTCCTGTTCTTCTCTCATCTGTTACCCCTCTCTAGAGCTTTCATTTACCTCTCACATTCGCCCCCCCCCACTCACATACATACATAGGCACTCACTAAATTTTATTTTTTATTCCCGGAGTTTTTTTTTCTGATATCTTTTTGAATTTCTAGGTCTGATGAATTGGATCGTAAATACGATTCCAATGTAATAAATTATAACCATGGAATATTAGTGTTTAATCCCTTTTATTATAATCTTACTCTGTCCTGGACATTGAGGTCTACCTGGATTCTATCCTCTTGGAATTATATATATATATATATATATATATGTGTGTGTGTGTGTGTGTATTTATATATTATATATGTGTGTGTGTGTGTAACCACTATTATATATATATATATATATATATATATATATATATATATATATATATATATATATATATATATATATTGTGTATATTAAATACAGACGTACATATATTACAAGATTTTATATTAAGCAGTTACATAACTATACACAAAAAATCATATTAGTGGATAGTACTGGCTCTAAGAACTGAGTTGCTGTAGCCTCGTACATCAAAAACAACAGGAGTGTCCAGTCTAATGTTGGGTAACTGAATGACAAAATGGAAAGAATTTTATATAATGCAGTTTGTCTTTCAAAAGGATTTCTGTGGGCTGCATTTTCAGAATGAAAATTTGCTTGCCGCACACCAAATTTTATGTGATAAAAATTTTAAAATAATAAACGGAGAGAGTGTAAAAGGGGGATATCCACAGATTTGAAGTCAGAACATTATAATTGATAACTCTCTCCTCCAATTTGCAGACCCTAGTAACTATATTCTTAATACGCGATATCATTAAAAGAATATCACAATAATGCGAATTGGTGTTTTTCTGAGTATATAAAAATGGAAAATTAATGCAGAAAGACAGCGTAATATGGTCACAATCTTAAAAGGAATAAATGGCAATACAAAAAGCATTGCAATCACTTAAAGAAAACGTTTACTGAAGGAAGGCCCCCAAGAAAGGAACCACAAATACTATATATTTTTGACATGCTAGCACCCCAAGAATTCGTTGAACGCACAAGTAGGATTACCAGAAAAAGGAAACGTATGGGTATACTGGAGGTTGACCCAAAACCAAAGAAATAAAAAGTTTAGTACGTATCAATCTCTCCAGAAAGAGGTGGGGTGAATACCAAGAAAGAAAATAAAATATTTTCTAGTGAAAAAAGATGTCAAAAGGGCAGATGTTGTGGAGTAAATAAGGCATCCCCGGTAACACAAATGAGCTAGGCAAAACGCCTTAAATAAAGAACTCAAAGTGAGTCATGGGAAGTCTGTTGGAGTCAGTCAAGGGTTCGTTAAAGCTTATTTTGTGTTGGAAGAACTGTTATATTTTACGTTAACTTTATCTCGTTTTTTTACGTGTTTTTTTCTTTTTTTTTTACTGACAGTTTTTCTTTTCTGTGGGAGTTATTTTGAATTTTCTTTTTCATCCTTCCCAGTCTTTATTTTAGTTTTGTTCCTCGTGTAACATCTATTTATACTAGTTTATTGATTTATTTTTGTGCATATTGTATTTTAATTTTCAATTTCATTTTTTTTCAGCTCCCGTCCGTAAACTTATTTTTTTATTTTATTTTTTTCGTATGTCTTCTCTTTTTGATAATCCTTTTGTTTGCATATTCTGCGTGTGTTTTTTTTTTTTTGTGGCCTAAAGTTATTTTTTTACTCGTCTCTTCCTACCCACAAGCCAACTTTAATTTTAGAGTAACTTTTTCTTTCCATTTATTTATTGTTTAATCTGCTTGTTTTCTTTTATTGTGTGTTACAGCAGCCATTTTGTTTAATTGGTAAAATTTGGATTTGATTTGCAAGTGTCTTTTTTATCATTTTTCTTTTATAGTATTTATCTCGTAATTTGTTTACTTTGCTGATTTTAATTTTTTTAAAAAGGAAGCCATTTTTATTAATTGCGTTGTTTTAATAAAATCTTTTTATTTTTCACGCCAAACGTTTTCTTTTTTTTCGCCTGTTTTTCTTTATCTTTCAATCTTTACGAGAACTTTGTTTTAATTTGTGTAACCTTATTTT
Organism: Acanthosepion pharaonis; assembly: GCA_903632075.3. NCBI lineage: Eukaryota > Metazoa > Mollusca > Cephalopoda > Sepiida > Sepiidae > Acanthosepion > Acanthosepion pharaonis. The sequence goes on from CAHIKZ030000788.1 coordinate 451,499, forward strand.
ACAATAAAATCCTTTTTCTTTAAACCAGCTTTAGTCAGTCTTAATGGTATTGTGCTACTAAGAATTGCGTTACAATGTGTTGTCTTTGCTGCTTTATAGTTACGCACACAAAAATATAGAGCATTTTTATTTCGATACAAAGCTGCTTGGATTTTCTTCTCATTTTTTTTCTTGTTTCAAATGTCATTTTTTCAGACATTTTAAAAATAGCTTTATTTTTTTTTAAGCTAAAATTAATTTTCTGTTTTTCTTCATAGCTCTGACGATTGTATGACAGAATGGCCTATTAAATTCCAACGAAATCTGAACTTAAAAGACAGCGAAACCAATTCTAAAGTTGTAGACTCTTTTCTAAATTTTGAAACAGTGGCGTCAAACGTTATTCTATATTTGTTAATGTAAAATCCTAAATTTGAAAATAAAACACTTTCCATCGTGCAGTGGTTAGTGAGCTGATCTTTTTATATAGTCTTTGCGGGTTCGATACCCATAGACCGCTTTGACATAGTTTTATTCAGCAAATATAAGTGGACTAAAAACCTATTCTTTTTGTTGCTTTTCTTCCTACTTGCAATGTTTTGGCCAATTTATTCACTAGCCTTCTTCAGTGATGCAATTTGTATATTGATGTGTTTTTTTTTTCTTTGGTCGTTTTTTTTTTTTTTTGTTTCATTATCTAAGTAAATTTTCTTTTCGTTATTCTGCATGTTTAGGAATTTCTGTTTATATTTTTCATCAGAAAATTCATTTTTTTCGTTTTGACAAAAAAATAAAATGTAAGCAAAAATAGGTGGAAAAAAAGAAGAAAGACTCTCCCGATAAAAAAAAACTCAGTCAACAACAGTGACTACTGAGAACGTAGTCATTAAAAATATTAACAACCAAATAGATTCAAGGAAATGTATGGAGGCCAAGAATAGACAAAATAAAGGGAAAATGTTGTCAGCTGACTCTAGTAACAACAAACTTCTCCTGCACCTCCGGCCAGTCCATATCCATCAAGATACCGGGTTCGAACCAGATGCCGAGTATCTTGACCGGCTCGTCCGTCCGGATAAAATGGCATGAGAAGAGAAACCTGAATTTGAAAGACAGTGAAGCCAATTCTAAAGCTGTAGCCTCTCTTCTAAATTTTGAAACAGTTGAGTGAAACGTTATTCTGTACTTGTCAATGTAAAATCCTAAATTTGAAAAAAAATATGAACTTTCCACGGTGCAGTGGTTAGTGATCTGATCTTGTTACCTAATCTTTGCGGTATCCATCCCCATAGACTGCTTTGTCAATATTTTATTCAACAAATACATAAGCTGACTAAAAACTTATAATTTTTTGTTGCTTTTCCTCCTACTTGTAATGTTTTGGCCTATTTATTCATTGGCTTCCTTCAGTGATGCAATTTTATATTGATGTTTTTTTTCCTTTGGTCGTTTTTTTTTTTTTGTTTCATTATCTTCGTAAATTTGTTTTTCTTTATTCTGCATTTGTTTAAGGTTTTCTGTTTATTTTTTTATATAATAAATTTCCCTGTTTTCGTTTTGAAAAAGGAAAAAAAATAAAAGCAATCAAAAATGACTGATAAACGTCGTCACTTAAAAAAGACCTTTTCGGGCCAATTTCAAGGAAGTGTATGAAGGCCAAGAATAGCCAAAATCAAGGACAGGTGTTGTCAACTTACTCCAGTAACAACAAACTTCTTCCGCACCTCCGACCAGTTCATATCCATAAAAATATCAGGATCGAACCAGACGCCGAGTATCTTGACCGGCCCGTCCGTCCAGAGGAAAGGCACGAGAAGAGAAACTTCCTTCCACGTGCCCAACCGCAAGAAAAAAGACTTATCACGTTTGATCTTGGACCCTGTCACATCTTCTACTCTCTGATGTCTTTGAAAACTTTATCAATCTAGACCCTGTTCGGAGAGAAATTTCACCAGAATAGGCCGAGTAACTGACCAAAGTGGAAGCACCAAGCATTGTGTCAGTCTTTGTGGTCGACAAGCGCTCTCGCCAAATTTGTCGCTCGAAAAAGATACCGTCATCAAGTCCATGATGTCCCTGGGGATAAAACCCCAAAGAGTCATAAGAGGCAAGGAATATTTCATGTGGGACGTACTGTTACCCACGTCTTCTGACTGTGAGGACACTTCCAGTCGGGGTCTTATCAGAAAAGACCTCGTCTTAAGAACTGAATATGAGGGAAGGTGGACGTAAACCAAGTTGCCGGCCGTAACCAAGTTGCTGGAAGTTTGAAGAGAATGGTCATATCTCTTCCTGCCCAGCGAAGAAGGCCAATGGAATTCTGCACCCCGCTAAGCAAATTTCCATTTTAGCTGAATTTGTTATTTCCGTCATGCCTGTAATGGGCATGCCAGCGACCAAGACTTGTGTTTCAAAACCCCCACTGTGGTCCATTTCCCTGTCCCCCCCACTTCCACGAAAAGAATTTGTCCGCCATTTTGTGCTGTTGCGGAGGAGGAAAAGGGGAAATAACAGGTCGTTGTAAGACCAAAGGAAAGCTCCTGGCCTCTGTCCCCCAAAAGCACCACAGCAAAAGTTACAGACAGTTTAAGAAAATTTAAAAGTTACACACAGTTTAAGAAAATTAAAAAAAAACATGTGTAGTACCTTTTAGTAGCAGCCGTAAGTAAATAAACCCTGTATCAGCAGCAACGCGAATATAAAAACAGCTGAATCCTGAAATAACTCTCCTTTTCACCCGGGTTCCCTTTTCGAACTGCTAACATGAACTTTCCTCGCTGAAGCTAAAAGAGATGTGAAACGCTTCACACTAAAACACACCCACAGTAAGTCACAGTAAAACACATTCAAGAATATTTCTTTTTGCATGCAATTTACTTCTAACAAAAGAAACTCTTGTTTTAAACTTTACATTTGTTAATTGTTTTAATAAATGTTATCTTTGGATTGCAAATCAATTGGTCATTCATTTTTGTGCATGTAATCTTTACACCGCCCGCCATGTGCTGCAGAATATGCCAAAAGAAACCTTGCACATCCATTTATTATTAAAGCAGCTAATCACTAAAAAGGGAAGGCAACTCAAATGCGTATTTCAATAAAAAAAAAATAATGTTTATCTTAGCAAGAAATTCCTTTTCATAAAAATGCCATTGAGAAAGAAATGAATCTATTTCATCCTGCATTGATGGAAAATACACCTTTGTGCAAATTAATATACAGGAAGATGTGGAGGGCCATGATCACCTAAATCCATGTGCAAATTAATTGAAACAAAACGAATAATTCCGTTATTATTTACTTTTTTTGTATTTTCCCTAATGAAACATGACGTAGAGAATATGTTAGTACTTTGTATGTCTATTCAACAAAGTCGTTCTATGCAGATCGACCACAGATTCTTGATTGGATTTAAATCAGGAGAGTTTCCTGGCCCAGTCTATAGTACTTTGATTTGCTCACTGGTAAGGCTTGCCAGTGTGTTCGTGCAGTGTTACAATTTTGCTTAAGTTCGGTGATAGTGCTGGAAACGGTGTTTGACATTGATATGCTTGTCAGCCTGTAAGGCTTGGTTTGGTTTGATGTGTTTTACGGCATATCAACCTCAACGGGTTATTTAATACCGACAACTTTTTTTTCCTGGTAATATTTTGTTTTGTCAAAAAATCTATTTCTGGTAATATTTTTTCCTCAAAAATGTATAGCTCGTAATATTATCTTAAAAATATATTTCTAGTAATATTTTTTCTTCAAAAATTTATTTCTGGTAATAATTTTTTTACAAAGCATTTCCGGTATTAAAACCTATATTTACACTTTTAGAATGATGTTGACCCCAGTTTCGGAGTTAACTATTTTCCCATAGTTAGGACCCAAACAGGCGCTACCACCCTAGGTCAAGAAGGAACCAAGAACACCAGCAATTAAGAGGGGGTTCCACGCTCCTCAAAACCTCCTGATCAGAGGCCTTGCTGCTGGACGTAGTTTAACGTCTTACCCAGGACGCGGATGTAGTTTATCGTCATACCTATGACAGTCAGCCTGCGAGGGTACTGCAAAATTATACTTAATTCTCACGTGGCTTACGCACATATGAGCCCAAAGTTAAGGAATGTCAAGCTTGGTCAGTAACTAGCTTAGTGTCCGCTTGAGAATATCAAGTGCTACAAGTTTGGGTGTGCAGGTGGTATAATATATAACGGCTCTGAATGACAAATCGGAGAGCCGAGTTCAAATTCCAGTCGAATTTGTTGCATTCACTTGCACGCAAATACCCTTAAGAAATGTATGAATACACCGCTTCTCCCTCTCCCCAGATATAGGTTAAATACTAAGACTTTAATCTGAAGATGATTAATATCTCAAGATTTGTTAATACGATATTCAACGATTACTCTCACACTCCAAAAATATTTCTGTTTTGAATATACTACAAAAGGATGATAAACCGTAAAAAATGATTTGTTAAGATGATGCATTCATTAGTTTTTATATCTCAACAAAAATATTGAGGATTTCAGCACTAAGAATAAAAAGTTTTTTATTTCATTTCCAACATAATCTCTTTCCATGTAAATGCACTTAATTCAGTAATGTATATTATCTATTTAGGTCAAATGATACACAACAAACTCATATGAAAATTATGTCAGTTGCAACCGTCGACAGGCGAATGCATGTCGTCCTAGCTGCACTTACAATTCAACACTTGAGAACAAAATCACACGACAGTCAGGGTAAAAAAGGATTCCTTCCCAGACAAGAATCTAAGCACGACGTCTCACATGGGAAGCCAGGTTCTGTCAAAACACATACACGCTGACTGATATTAATTGACGAAAACAAGAGTTGAATAAAATATAATTATGTCCTGTTTTTTTTTATAAGTTGGGACAACAATAACATTCCAATAAATATTATGGAAATAGCAACAATTAACTGTAAGGATATATCGATCGCGCCACAAAGAAAAACAGATATGTCAAAACTATAAAGAAAATAACTCGTTGGAAATTTGCCACGAAACAAAACAAAAAATGTCTCAACGTAATAGAAGATGGGGTGAAAGGGAGATTAAGATTATATTAAGAATATATCAAATATCTGCAATTATCGATCAAAATTTGTTTAGTGGAATGATGATAAGTTGCCAAGAAATTTTGGTTTATAATATCATCAAATTAGTAAAGTATTTTCGCCAGTCTTGGCGTCCTTATAGCACCCCTCAGTTAAATCATACATCCTATCACAATCAGTCCTTTATGTGCCATGCGTGATACACGAATAGGTGATCATGTATCTTTCGATACATGATTGACGAGGCGGTAGACCAGTTGCCATTCAAGGCTATAGAAGCCGTTCTCTCCTGCTATTAACCCATAGGTAGAGAAGAAGAGGATGCATACATTTCCCAAGGCTATTAGCACGTAAGTGAATGAATTGGATTCGACTGGAATTCGAACTCGGCTCACCGATTCCTCAATCCGAACCGCTGTCCATTACTCCACCTTATACAACGTTTTCTCCATACAAACAAACATTTGCTAATGTTTAATAGATAAAACATTGAAACGGTGAAGCGTACAAAACATTATATATACTAGGTTCTCCACACACACACAAACACACACACACACACATGCACACGCACATGTAAACTGTATCACGGGTATATATATATATATATATATATATATATATATATATATATATTATAAATTAATTGATTTAAAATATGATTTTTTTCGCTACACAGTTCTAACCATGTTTCAAAAATGGAAGCTGAAACTAATGTCTTTAATTTAATTGCAAAATTAAATTCAGAGCTTTCAGCTTCCATTTTTGAAACATGGTTAGAACTGTGTAGCGAAAAAACATATTTTTAAATCAATTAATTTATAATATTAATGCTCTGTAAATTTACATTGAGCACTATTTTGTAAAAATAAAAATATCTATAAGAACACCAGATTATATATCTTACTGTTCTTTTCTTTTATATATATATATATATATATATATATATATATATATATATATATATATATATATATATATCGCACCCTGTCAATCTCTTTAAATGAGATGTCAGTATTATTTTCACTTTGGCGTCATTTAGGCGACAATTTATCCATAGCGCTCTATCTGTTAAAATGAGATGCCAGTGTTATTTTCATTTTGGCGTCATTTAGGCGACAATTTATCCATCGCATGCTATATATCTGTTAAAATGAGAGGTCATTTTTTCTATCGCACCTTGTATATTCTTTAAAGTTTGTGGAGACTTAACCATTTTGGAGCTTTTTTATCTATTTGCTATTCTCGTCTATATTCCGATAGTTTGCAAATTTTGCAATTTTTTTTTCGAAAAATAATTATCGATCAAGAAATTGAATTTCTTCATCGGTACCTTTCTTTAACGGATTCTGTATGCATCGACCCTAAAAATCATTTAAAAGCGCCATCGGTGATTTTACCTTTCATATTACCGTTGTGGCTTTTATCTGTACCTGAGAGATGGCATCATTGCCATGTATTTTAATATCATCCCTTTTTTGCTTTCGTTCGAGTACAAAAAAAAATGATTTATCTTACTGTATCAATGTAATGAGTGCGGCAGAATGGACCTCCCCGATCTAAAGGTTAAAAAAAAGACCAAAGAAACTTCTATTAAAAAAACGAGTTCCGCCATAGATTATTGTTGAGAATTTTCTCCATTACCAGCAAGTTCTAGAGATTCGATGTCTTCCAGGCGGACTTCTTTTTATCGCTGAACTTGTGGCCCTGAAATTTTGAACCCACGGCAAAATCGATTTCTTATCCGGACCAGCATTAGGTATTACAAATCAAATATCTTCAGCAACATTTTTTTTACCAGTGCTCATATTGCAATTTTTGCTGTAATCATATCATGTTTTTACCAGAGCTCATATTGCAATTTTTGTTGTTATTGTCGCTATTGTCTGGCACTCCATATTACAGGTTCCCATATTGTATTCATTTCTATGCTTGGTCGGCTCAGAAGATTTTTGTGGCCTAGCATATGTGCTGATTGCTTAAGTACAGGAATTTTGCAATGGTGTTCTTTGACTATGATCTGAACCTGATCCCACAGAGGGCGCTGATCTCCCTTTTCTCTCCATATATAGTCCGAATAATGTAAATAGTGTACATGATACCTCATCTCAGAAATATAGACAGATATTGAAGGGCCGGAACGTTGTAATAAATATGGCGACAGAGATGAGGACAATAGTCCGAATAATGTAAATAGTGTACATAATACCACATCTCAGAAATATAGACAGATACTGAAGGGCCGGAACGTTGTAATAAATATGGCGACAAAGATAAGGACAATAGTCCGAATAATGTAAATAGTGTACATAATACCTCATCTCAGAAATATAGACAGATACTAATATGTGTAGATAGTCTCACCTACCGTTCGGTCCGCACTACTTTCATGTATACTGAACAGGAGTATAGGTTCATCCCTTGTTCCCTGTTTAGGATATGGTTCACCGGTTCTCTTTTTTTCTTTCTCTCACCACGAGTACAATGATTTAACTGTCTTGATTGCAATGTTTTTAACTCTCTTTTTTATGATCGGACAAACTGACTCTTCATGATGAGAGCACCGGGTTCGCAGTTTGATGGTTGATGCTTCCAACTGGTTGTTGGGAACCAAAACCCTTTGGTAGCGCTTAGACAGGCTGATTGGATCAACAGTCATATAATATAGTGGCATTTGTAATTCAAATTGCTTTCACAAAGGGCAAAGATATCTAGCGACCGTTCCAAGTGTAGGAATATTAGAGAAAGTAAGGTTCAGGGGTAGGTGGTGTTTTGTAGGCTGTTTTAGTTGTATTTCATTTAGTGTATTTCATGAAAATTTTTGATGTATAAAAGGAAAGACCACCATGCTTATATTTCCACTATGACAATACAGACCGGTCAGCGTGGCAGAGATTAGAGTATAATGAGGCCTCAGGGTTTCTCACCGGAATTACATTCAGGGACATCTACCTATGCGTGATATAGAATTACAAATGCCACTATATTCAACATTTTTAGGATAGATTCGTATGAATAGAATATGTATTCTTTGGGTTAGATTGGTTTGGTTTATTTTGTTTTACGGCATATCAACCTCAATGGGTTATTTAATGCCGACAACATTTTTAGGATAGATTCGTATGAATAGAATATGTATTCTTTGGTTTAGATTGGTTTGGTTTATTTTACGGCATATCAACCTCAATGGGTTATTTAATGACGACAATATTTTTAGGATAGATTCGTATGAATAGAATATGTATTCTTTGATTTAGGTTGGTTTGGTTTATTTTGTTTTACGGCATATCAACCTCAATGGGTTATTTAATGACGACGACATTTTTAGGATAGATTCGTATGAATAGAATATGTATTCTTTGGTTTAGATTGGTTTGGTTTATTTTGTTTTACGGCATATCAACCTCAATGGGTTATTTAATGCTGACAACATTTTTAGGATAGATTCGTATGAATAGAATATGTATTCTTTGGTTTAGATTGGTTTGGTTTATTTTAGGGCATATCAACCTCAATGGGTTATTTAATGACGACAATATTTTTAGGATAGATTCGTATGAATAGAATATGTATTCTTTGGGTTAGATTGGTTTGGTTTATTTTGTTTTACGGCATATCAACCTCAATGGGTTATTTAATGCCGAGAACATTTTTAGGATAGATTCGTATGAATAGAATATGTATTCTTTGGTTTAGATTGGTTTGGTTTATTTTACGGCATATCAACCTCAATGGGTTATTTAATGACGACAATATTTTTAGGATAGATTCGTATGAATAGAATATGTATTCTTTGATTTAGGTTCGTTTGGTTTATTTTGTTTTACGGCATATCAACCTCAATGGGTTATTTAATGACGACGACATTTTTAGGATAGATTCGTATGAATAGAATATGTATTCTTTGGTTTAGATTGGTTTGGTTTATTTTGTTTTACGGCATATCAACCTCAATGGGGTATTTAATGCCGACATCATATTTAGGATAGATTCGTATGAATAGAATATGTATTCTTTCAATTAGATTGGTTTGGTTTATTTTGTTTTACGGCATATCAACCTCAATGGGTTATTTAATGACGACAACATTTTTAGGATAGATTCGTATGAATAGAATATGTATTCTTTGGTTTAGATTGGTTTGGTTTATTTTGTTTTACGGCATATCAACCTCAATGGGTTATTTAATGACGACAACATTTTTAGGATAGATTCGTATGAATAGAATATGTATTCTTTGGTTTAGATTGGTTTGGTTTATTTTGTTTTACGGCATATCAACCTCAATGGGTTATTTAATGACGACAACATTTTTAGGATAGATTCTATGAATAGAATGAATAGAATATTCTTTGGTTTAGATTGGTTTAGTTTATTTTGTTTTACGGCATATCAACCTCAATGGGTTATTTAATGACGACAACATTTTTAGGATAGATTCGTATGAATAGAATATGTATTCTTTGGTTTAGATTGGTTTGGTTTATTTTGTTTTACGGCATATCAACCTCAATGGGTTATTTAATGCTGACAAAATTTTTTATTGCTGGTAATATTTTGTTTCGTCAAAACTCTATTTCTGGTAATATATTTCCTTCAAAATTGTATTGCCGGTAATCATGTTTTTCAAAAAAAGTAAAAAAAATATAGTTAACTATTTGCCCATAGCTGGGGCCCTAACAGTTGCTACCACCCCGGGTTAGGGTGGACCTGGGAACACCAGCAATTAAGAGGTGGTTCCACGCTCCACAAACCCTCCTGGTCAGAGGCCTTGCTGCTGGGCATAGTTTAACGTCTTACCCAGAACGCGGATGTAGTTTAACGTCTTACCCAGGACGCTGATAGCAAATGCTACAGACAAACGTGAAGATTACACATTGGAGATACCAAAATCAAACAAATATAATAATTTAAATATCTTAAGAGTTGAAATTTAGACTGTTGAAATTTCTAAGGAAGAGGATTTGGAGAATTTGGTACTCACAGGACAAATTGAAGGCTAGATGGACAGAGGAAGACAATGAATAACCTACTTGGTAAGCATGAGTAAATGGCTGGCGGTAGGGTTTTAAAAGAGATAATAAAAATTAATAAATTTAAAAAGAAAGTTAAGAGCGACTAATGGGAAGGAAGTTGTGGAGGACCATGATCGCTAGAGAAAAAGAAAAGGGACGTGGTTGTATAAATGGATGAGCTAAGTGGATTTATGAGAGATATCAAAAAGACAAACTCTATTAACAGCTACAAAGGACAAGAAGAAGAAGAAGAAGAAGAAGAAGAAGAAGAAGAAGAAGAAAATAGGAAAAGAGATAGAAAAGAATAAGAAATTGAAGAAAACAAAGAAATAGAAGAAATCGAAGACGAAATTGAAGAAGAAGAAAAAGAAGAAAAAAAGAAAGAGAAGAAGAAGAAATAGAAGAAAAGAAGAAGTTGAAGAAGAAGAAAAAGAAGAAAGAGAAGAAGAAAAAAAGAAAAAAAAAGAAGAAAAAGAAGAAGAAAAAGAAGAAGAAAGAGAAGAAGAAATAGAAGAAGAAATTGAAGAAGAACAAAAAGAAGAAAAGAAGAAGTAGAAGAAAATGAAGAAGAAAAAGAAGAAAAAGAAGAAGAAGAAGAAAGTGAAGAAGAAATAGAAGAAAAAGAAGAAGAAAGTGAAGAAGAAATAGAAGAATAAAAGAAGAAATTGAAAAAGAAGAAAAAGAAGAAATAGAAGAAAAAGAAGAAGAAAAAGAAGAAAAATAGAAGTAGAAGAAGAAGAAGAAAAGAAGAAGAAATTGAAGAAGAAAGGAAGAAGAAATAGAAAAAGAAGAAATAGAAGGAAAAGTAACTGAGGAAGAACAAGAAATAGAAAAAGAGATAGAAGAAGAAGAAGAAGAAGACGAAAAGAAAAAGAAGAAGTATGCGAAGAAGGCGAAGAAGCAGGCGAAAAAGAAGAAGAAGAAGAAGAAGTAGTAGAAGAAAAAGAAGAAGAAGAAAAAGAAGAAGAAGAAGAAGAAAGAAAAAGAAGTATGCGAAGAAGGCGAAGAAGCAGGCGAAAAAGAAGAAGAAGAAGAAGAAGTAGAAGAAAAAGAAGAAGAAGAAAAAGAAGAAGAAAGAAAAAGAAGAAGTATGCGAAGAAGGTGAAGAAGCAGCCGAAGCAGGCGAAAAAGAAGAAGAAGAAGAAGAAGAAGTAGAAGAAAAAGAAGAAGAAGAAGAAGAAGAAGAAGAAGAAAGAAAGAGAAGAAGTATGCGAAGAAGGCGAAGAAGCAGCCGAAGCAGGCGAAAAAGAAGAAGAAGAAGAAAAAGAAGAAGAAAAAGAAGAAGAATAAAAAAAAGAAAAAGAAGAAGTATGCGAAGAAGGCGAAGAAGCAGCCGAAGCAGGCGAAAAAGAAGAAAAAGAAGAAGAAGAAGTAGAAGAAAAAGAAGAAGAAGAAAAAGAAGAAGAAGAAGAAAAAGAAGAAGAAAAAGAAAAAGAAGAAGTATGCGAAGAAGGCGAAGAAGCAGCCGAAGCAGGCGAAAAAGAAGAAGAAGAAGAAGAAGAAGAAGTAGAAGAAGAAGTAGAAGAAGAAGAAGAAGATGAAGCTTAGAAAGTAAATAATTGTTTCTTAAATTTCAAAGATTTTCTGATAAATAATCTTTTATGAATCTCGTTTCAAAGAATATTTGGCTGGCAGCAAAGATTAAATATTTTATCTCAAGTGAATTATCGCTAATTGTTATCTTTTAATTTCAACTTATTACAGGGGCGCCACACAAAGATAAGATTTAATGCTTCCGGGTAGTTAATACGGGTATTTCAAGGGAAATCTATTGATGTCATTGAATAATACCAAGTGCTTTGTAAAGGCCGGGCCTATATCTGTCTTTTTCTGCTTTCTTTTTCAATATGGTTTGCTTTGTTTTACGGCATATCAATCTCAATGAGTTATTTAATGCCGACAAAATTTTTATTATCTGTCTATATTTCTGAGATGAGGTATTATGTACATTATTTACATTATTCAGACTATTGTCCTCATCTTTGTCGTCATATTTATTACAACGTTTCGGCTGTTATACACTCCGGCCTTCTTCAGGTGGTTGGAATGTCGAACTGAACCTTTTATTAACAGGAGATAACTGATAACTGACATCCATTAAACATGGCACGTGGAACTAGAACAGTCTACCCCAGTGAGCGAAATAAAGAGTTCAGTTCGACATTCCAACCACCTGAAGAAGGCCGGAGCGACCACCAGTTTACTAGACTGGCGCTCTAACCAGCTGTGCTACGGAGCCGGAAACCCACTCTTTCTATTATATATGCAACTACTATTATAATTATGAATGCGGGTCATTTTTAAAGAAGTAAGAGGGTACAAATTAAAATATTAAAAATTGATAAGGTGTTCTATTTTAAGCACATTGCAGTGTTATCATCTCCTCTATTTTTGCTTTTTGTTTGTTTTTTATTCTGTTACATGTTTTATTTTTCTCAATAGAACCAAGAAGCGTCTCTAGTGTATCTTTTTTTTCTTTCGTCTTATCTCGCCATCAAAACGGAATGGTTCATTATTTATCTGAGGTAATGGCAGGATGTAACTCACGCGCTAACGTACTAAATAACTAAGTAAGGGTGGAGATGCAATATTATAATATGATATATAATTTTTAGACTTCAGACAACACTAACCAATATCAGGGTACCTACCTATATGCAGGGTCTTGATTCGTCTGTTGGCCATTATAGGACAGGTCACTTTTGGAACTCTAATATTGCACTCAATTTGAAAGTTGTGGTTTAAGATGATAAATAAAAACACAAAATATATTCTTCCAAATTACATCTGTTTTTTCAAGGAATGAGATTTAAGATTTAGTTTCAAAATCTTAGCGTTGGAATTAAATTCCGATGATCAGTGAAAGACTTATAGAATTTATAAGCCTTACAAAATTTATAATTTATTGAAGCTTTACAAAATTGTATAGAGACAAGATGTATGGCATAAGGACATTAATACTAAATCATTTTGCCATCAAATAAGAACTTCATTTACTTCAAAGGGAAATTATACTGAACAATTTAGCTATACTATGAAGTAATATGTTATACAGTTGATAACTTTCAATGTGATTTTCAATAAACAATGCAAATTTAAAACATTTTGTCTTATAATATGTGTCCAGCAGTATTTGGTGTTATATATACTTTTATCGATTTTTGTTTTCATTAATTATGATCTAACTAATGATCTAACTAATGATCTACGTAATTTTATTCATTGATTAAACTTTTTTGTAATCTTTTACAATTTTTGCAGTTTTTACTTAACGAATACAGTAAAAAAAAATGGTATATTTTGCTTGTGGCAATTCATAATTAGAATTCTGTCGATTTTGAAAGCTTGCTATTGCACTTAAATCACATTTTAAAGATTAACTTTATGTTTTAAATCCTAACGTTTAATTTCAGTGATTAGGGAAATCCATATAGAACAACATAAAATTTATCATTTAATGGAGCTTTACAAAATTGTATAGAGACAAGATGCATGACACAAGCACATTATCACTAAATCATTTTGCCATCAAATAAGAACTTCATTTAATTCAAAGGGAAATTATACTGAACAATTTAGCTATATTATGAAGTGATATGTTATAACATGCAGTAGATTTTCAAATGTGCCCAGAAGTATTAGGGTGTTATATACACCTTTATCTATTTTGTTTTTATTAACTATGGTCTAACAAATGGCTTAACAAATCTTATTCATCAAGTAGCAGATGCTATTATAGCGTGATGCTTAACTTGTCTACCTCTCGTTTCATGTTTAAAAAATGTTAAATATATTCATATAAATATAAATATCTTATACCTTGAATATAAATATTTATGTTAGACCTCACCTGACCTGATGGCTATGTGAAGGGACAGGAATGACATATTGAGGTAGACCTCACGCTATAAGAACACCAATATTTTACAAATTTTTACACAGTTTTACTTAGCGAATACAGTAAAAAAAAAGTTAGTTCTGTTTAGGAATATCGTCTTATATAGTGCATAAATGTGTTTGAAATTTGCATTTTACTTGGCCTTCAACAAGTTGGCAATTTCCTTAACTATAACAAGCCAATTTAAATGTTCATTTAAAATTTTTTGTTTCAAAGATTTCAAGTAGTGAATATATCTTACTTTGCGAAGCGACAGTGCGAAGCCTGTAAGTATATTGTGATTTTACAAGCATAGCTTAAATGTGGCCCCCGGCCTAAAGCATGGTGCACCCAGTGACGATCGAATTCAGTATTAGTCGTAATTTCTCTAGCGAGACAAGCTTGCTAACCATTACACTACCTTGAGGTGGCCCAAGCCTGCTAGTATATTCTACAGTGCAAGTAGTTTTAGAGTGATTTTCAAAAAACAATGCGAATTTTGTCTTGTAATTTCTGCCCAGCAATATTATGATGTTATATAAACTTTCATCTTTTTTTAGTTTCTATTAATTATGATCTAACAAATGATCAAACGAATCTTATTCATCGAGTCACCTTTTTTTTAATTTTTACAGTTTTTACTTAATGAATACAGTAAAAAAAATGATTATTTTGCTTGTGGTGATTCATAATTAGAATTCTGGTTTGGATATATTTTCCATTCAATGTTTCTAATACAAATAATATCACATTATTTCGATTTATTCTTGAAAGAGTAAAATTTTGAATTCAATTTGTAATCAGCGGAAATTAGATATTTCTGTACATTTGGTTAGACGATCTTTAAAAATAACTGCTCAATAGTTGGTAAAAGCTATTAATCTCCTTTTTTGGTATTAGTACTTACCCCATCAATCTTTGTCTTTCACATTTAGTGCAATGTCCATCTTCTAAAAAGACTGAAAAATCAACCTACTCTATTGGTGAATATAATGAAGGAGGACTGGTTAATGTATTTTATAGTGAAATGGCCATTTTGTACATTATAATTTTAGCCACATTTTCTTCGCTCGGCCAAAATTGTGGGCGCGATGAAAAAAAAATCGTCAACGCGTCAAGAGAAAGAAAAGTGAATAAAAATAGAAATAATGAATCCACATAATTTGGCGGAGTCGCGGGGCGAACAAAATGGCTGAAGCAGGTAGATTCGCTTGACTTCCTTGCTACACGATTGTTATTACCCCTCTCTCGGAGGGTAACACGACATGTCTGGTTGATGAAAATGAAGATGAAGCAAATAGTGTTAGAGCAAGTCGAGTTAAGAGAAGGGAGACATCTACTGCCTACAGTCAAAGACATGTGATTACGGGGTGTTCGTGGCTCGAACTAACGAGCCATTTAATGCCGTCCTCATAAATTGAATTACAAAAAAAGAATTAGGCGCGTTGGGAACTATTAACTAATTGGTAAAAATATCTTTACATATACATATCTTTACTCATAAATATAGCATACCTTAAATCTATATTTTTATCATATATATATATATACACAATATTTAACATCGAAAATGTTTAACGTCGAAAACATAAGGAAAATTAATTCATTTTAATATGTATAAATATCCACTCTGAAAAATGTCTCGAGACCTGAAACGCGTGTTGCAAAATTATGGATAATAAAGCATAACACACACACATATATATATATATATATATATATATATATATATATATATATATATATATATATATATTAAAATACACATTACAACCAAAAACGTTTGCATCTCTTCTTTGTAAAATATACACTTTCCTCTCTCGTTGGAACAACTATAACCTCTTCTCTCTCTCTCTCTCTCTCTCTCTCTATATATATATATATATATATATATATATATATATATATATATACGTATATATGTATGTATATGCATGCACACACACACACGACACACACACACACACACACATATATATATATATATATATCATTTAAAGAAAAAGTAGACCAATTTAAGGTTTCATTAGTAATAATTTATTTCACCAGAGAATTTTATTTTTCTCTGGATCTTTTCGAAGGTGAAAAAATGAATTTAAAATTTACTTCATTTAAAATATATATATATATATATATATATATATATATATATATATATATATATATATATGTGTGTGTGTGTGTGTGTGTGTGTGTGTGTGTGTGTGTCTCTTTCCAAACGCAACAAAGACCGTTTTCAAAGCCACCTTCGAAGTCATTCGAGAGGAAACATTGAATGTAGGTGTTGATGGGCAAGACGCCAGTCATCTGTAAAAATGTGGCTATCAACACACACACGCGCGCGCGTGTGCGCGCACACCCACACACACACAGATATATATATATATATATATATATATATTATAAATTAACCGATGTAAAATATGTTTTTTCGCTACACAGTAATAACCATGTTTCAAAAATGGAAGCTAAAAACTTTAAATTTAATTATATAATTAAATTAAAAGCATTAGTTCCGTTTCATCTTCAAGCGAATATTGGAATAACTTATTTTTAAATTTACTGAGTTTTAAACGCACATATAAATTCATAATTTACTGTTTCCAAGGATACAGAGAAATCAGTCATTCAGACAAGGGGTGGTAGCGTGTTCATTTTTTATATTTTAAATCAGTTAATTTATATTTATGCTCCGTAAATTTACATTGAGCACTGTTTTGTAAAAATAAAAAAAATATATCAATAAGAACACCGGATTATGTTCGTTCTTTATATATATATATATATATATATATATATATATATATATGTATGTATGTATATATAAAAAGAAAGAACAGTAAGATATATAATCCGGCGTTCTTCAGAGAAGAATCTTTAAATATACAAATAGAAAAAAATGCCGTAAGAATTTTTGCCGTTAACAATAAAATTTTAAAAAGTCCAGACGACATGAAATGAAATGAAATGGATGTCAGATTTCATTGAAAAATACATCCCTACCCCTACCAAAACGTAACTAATAACTGATACATCAAAATACAGCAATAATGAACACACAAACACCCCTTGTCTGGTTGAAATGAATTTCTCTGTATCCTTGGAAACGTGAATTATGATTTTTGCTGTGTTTTTAAAACCCAGTTTTTTTTAAAGTTACTCCAAAATTCGCTTGAGGATGAAATGGAACTAATGTTTTTAATTTAATTACAAAATTAAATTCGGAGCTTTCAGCTTCCATTTTTGAAACATGGTTAGAACTGTGTAGCGAAAAAAACATTTTAAATCAATTAATTTATTATATATATATATATATATATATATATACAACAAGGAGATAAAATACCGTATACTACCTCACACTACCGTGGTTTCGACCTATAGGTTTCTTCATGTCTCTCGCCGTCAAAACCAAGTAGTTTTCAGTAGTGTACGGTGATTTTAGCTCTTTTTATTGTATTACCTTGGCCTACATGTCTGTTTTTCTACGAGGCTGCCCTGAGTGCTTTATTATATGTCCGTGTTTTGCTAGAGTATATTTTCCGTCCTTATTTCATGTTAATTTGGGGTTATATGAAGAATGAAATATTAATTTAACATTAAAAGAGGTATAAAAAATAAGTTTTAAAATATATATATATATATATATATATATATATATATATATATATATATATATAAGGATTAACGGATTAATGGAAAGAGAATTAGGGAGATCTTACAGTAGTGAAAAGTTCATAAATTATAATTAATATAGGTAAAGAGGCTATAGAGGGGGGAATATAGAAATTAGAATTAGTTATACATTCAACATTTGAAGAGTTAGAGGGGAGGAATATTATATAATTAAGTTAAACCTATACTATGGAAATTTGAATTTGTATGTCATTTTTAAATAAAATTATATATATATATATATATATATATAAAAAAAAAAATATATACGGAAAAACAAACAAAAAATATAATTAACATTATCAATTCAACATGACAAAGAATTGATAATATTAATTATATTTTATGAATATGTCCTGAAGATGGTTTATTAGACCGAAACGTCCGACGTTGACATATTAACATTAAAACAGCTTAATTGCATATAAGGATTTTGTTTGTTTTTTCCGTATATATTTTTCTTTATACTGTCGGATCTATATCCATATATTTGCTTACATATATATATATATATATATATATATATATATATATATATATATATATATATATATATATATATAATAAAAAGTTTGGTAGTTCGTATGGATAATCTCAAGGAGGATGCAAAATTAATCAAAATTAAAAAAAAAAACAAACAACCCTAAGGGTCCATTGATCATATTTCATTTCTCTAAGAAGGTGCTTTTTTTCCTGGTTCCTCAGACCACATTTAGAAGCATAATATATATATATATATATATATATATATATATATATATATATATATATATATATATACATTTAAAGACATTGGGCCACAGAGGAGCGTTCGGTTAGCAAGGTCGATTTTACTGTTTTTAAACTACAACTTCCATGATTCTCTCACGTACATTCATAT
>CAHIKZ030000788.1:475000-490000 GCA_903632075.3 Acanthosepion pharaonis
GTGAAAGCATTTACAAAATTTTAAATAAGCCTTTTAATGGCTGACAACTGGGGACGTTATCAACATCATGCATTTATAGGGAGTTTCGAGTTGAAGACACCCTGCAAATCAGGCTGATTTATCCTTTTCAAAAACTTTGTAATGAACAGTCCTCACCAAATTTTTCTGTCTTGGGCTAACACATGAAATAAATAACAGAATGTGAGAAAGCAATATCCAATGAATATTTTGTTACCAATGTTTTCCCAGTACAGGGCGAAAATCTACTCAAGGTAGATGGTTATTGTGTGGACATATATTAGCGTGAGAAAGAACAAGCATTAGGAGAATGGTGACATATTGTAAAAGACTGGGCTCAAATTTACCGTGGAACTACCGATCAAGGCACTTACCAAATTTCTTGGTAGATTTTCTGTCGTCCCAATGTGTGAAAAAGTTGATGGAGAAAAAAAAAAATACAGACGGATTTAGGTAGATTGAGAAAAAAATTTTCCCAAAAAAATATTCTTTCAAAAATTTTGAAACTACCAGCGTCTCCGTTTGGTGTGCCTGAGTAGACTTGGCAACATCAACAAAGTCCAAAACGATGAAATTCTAACGGATGAAACGTGTCACAAAAAACATTTTTCGAGTTTGCCACCATATATATATATATATATATATATATATATATATATATATATATATATGTGTGTGTGTGTGTGTGTGCGTGAAAGTATAGTCAACACTAAGAGGCGACAGTCTGTGTTATGCTAGACGCAATCGTCAGGCTGCGAGTGTTGTTTTTTTTCTCGACTCATGGCCTGACGATTACGGCTAGCCAGAAACAGCCTGTCGCCTCTGAGTGTTGATTTCAATGTTCAATTTTATATTTGCATAGGCTTTTATCCCATACATATAGCACACCTTAAAACTATATTTCTTCATATTTTCTTCATGTATATATATGTGTGTATGTGTGTGTGTGTTTTTGTGTGTTTGTGTGTGTGTATGTTTGTGTGTGTGTGTGTGTGAATGATTTTTGTATTTTTATGTGTGCACACTTGTCACATAGACAATTGTAAATTCTGAATAGTTTCGCCATTTTTTTCAATGTTGGGAGCGAAAATGGCTGACAAAGGCAAAATCCACTTTGAAAGCAATAAACAGGTGATGTTCTTTAACCTGAGCAAAACTATCGATGTCAATAAATCGATAAAAGCAAACCTGATTATATAATCACGCTGATATTTTTCCACTGTCGATCAATCCTGCTTATCAGTCGGTTCATATTTTAATGCTTACACGGAATTCATTCCCGAAATCAAAGAATTTGAGAGAAAAAAAATAAATGAATTATATTCAAGTCTTGTGAATTCTGCTTTTATCAGATCAGGATTTTTTGAAATCAATGCTTCGATCTTAGAGAACAAAAAGTTTTAACGATATTAAATCAACGTATTGGTTTGATATTTGTTTTTAAAACCTTTTACGGTTTGCTTAAATCTTTTCGATTGAATTGAAAGCAAGTTTTCTTCACAAGCAAATACTAGCAACAAAATAATGGAATCAAATAATGATCATAGTTAAGCCAAATTTCTGGGAGGATTGATACAATCGAAAGCTCAATATCAATAGTGCCTTAATAAACCTAGTACCATCAGCTGCTCTGGGGTATAAAAACAAGCAAAGCCTTAAGTAGCTCTCTCTTTCAAGTTTTCCATCCTTTCTAACTAGGTGTCATGAACTTTTCAAACTGAAGCAAAACGGGCTGTGAACGCTTCACATTAAAACACACCAACTCAGTAAGATTCAAATTTCATTTCGTTGTGTATTTACTTCTAGGAAAATAAATGTCTGTCTTAAACTTTCCTTCTGTTAACTTTGTTTAATAAATGTTATCTTTCATTGCAAATCAATTGGTTTGTTATTTTTTCATGAAACCTTTTTCACCACTATCAATTCATATTCGATAAAATTTTCTCGTAAGTAACATTACAGATTTACTTTTTTAGAAACCAACTCATTGAATTGGTATTTTGTTGAGTAATTGGCCAAGTTTAATTAATACAATTCTCGAGAATTAGAATTGATAAAGTTGTTTATACTTAACTATACAACGCGATCGTCGCCCAAGCTTCCCACGGACCGGCCAAAGATAACGCCACATTACGTTCAAATTCTTGCTCTTGTCGTTGCGTACCGAAAGCTGGGAAAATAAGGCACGCTAGATCCTCACAAGCTAACACCAGACATATGAATGTGAACCAGGGGTTTTCTTCAGGGGACGCCTGCTCGTATGGGTGGGTAAGTTGGGAATTCTTGGGATATTTCCACCACTGAGGACTCCACGCCTATCTACGCATCCCGATGTGGGGTTGAAAATATGACTGGATGGCGCAGAAACCATGCGACAGACAAGTAAATCTCCAGCTAAGGGCGGACTCGAAATCTTCCTGATCCTAAGAGAGTGTTAATATAGATCAGTGTACGGATATACCCTATTTCCTCTTACGTTGCCACTTGATCCTCAAAAAACTTCACATCCACCACTTTCCTTCCTAGTAACCCGTCAGTCAAAGCGGATAATGCTAAGACGCAAAACGCACAAAAACACTATTTCCTTTCTTCGTTGGTCTTGACAAAATTAGAAATAAACAATGAGAAAAGGAAGAAAAATATCAGAACAAAATAATAATAAGTAGACGATATATATGGAAGTATAAAAAGAGACAATGCAACAGAAAGAAAGGCTAACAAAGTAAGAATTCTGTTCACTCACTAAAGGGATACAGACAAGTGGTTATAGCGTTCAGATTCTAACATGTAAAACTGGGACCTGCCAGACACGTACAAAAAGTGAAATGATTTCCATTCCCTAAGTATTCATAAAGAAACTGTTGCCTTATGAAAACAGGTGAATGTTATCCCAGTTACTACAATCTTGACCTCTTCCTATAGTAAGAAGTAATTTCCATTCAGGCAGTTTCTTCCCAAGAACGGATGATGTGTGGAACAGACTCCCAGGAGGATGTTTTCCCATTCACTATAATCTTGACCTCTTCATGTCTAAGGTTAACCGTTATCTTTCCTGCATAGCCCCATGAACTTCATCAGCCCTGACCTTTACTACTGGGACCTGCCATGCCATGTACACAAGCGGGAATTATCCACATTGCCTTCGTATTTCTATAGTCAGAAGTAAGTTCCATTCAGACAGCTTCTTCCCAAGAACGGATGATTTGTAGAACAGACTCCCGGGAGGATGTTTTCCCATTCACTATAATCTTGCCCTCTTCATGTCTAGGGTTAACCGTTATCGTCATAGCCCCATGAACTGTATTTCGTGCACTTTCTTAGTCATACAAAACCACACGGTAACCTACTACTTTGTGTATCCCTTAGGCATTGTATTGTGTGAACATTAAAATAAACATCCCCATGACCTTCACCAGCCCTGACCTTTGCTAGTAAGACGTGCCATGGCACACATACAAGGTTGAATCGTATTCATTCTTTTGTTATTCTAATAGATGCGAAGTACGTTCCATTTAGACAGCTTATTACCAAGAACTGCTGATTGTGGAAGACTCCCCAAATAATGTTTTGCTAGTCACTACATGTTTAATTTCTTCAGATTCGATTTTTACTGAGAATACCTTTAGACACTGTCCTTTTGCTGCCTCAATGCTGAATTCTTAACAAAATATTATCCTTTCTTATTATTTTCGTATTTTGTCCATAGTTGTAATCATTTTCTACTTGTCTTTACTATTTTTCCACTGAAGGAAAAAGAAAAGACACTTAAATGAAAAAAAAAAACCGGCCTAAAGAATTATGAAAAAAATCCTGATCGATATAAACACATTTTGAAAGTTAAAATACACAAAATGCTGCTAATTTAATGTAAATATCAAGTTTCGATGCTTAAAAACTCGTCTCACGTCTTAGCGAAGTCAATGTTTTAAATTTGAAAAGTTAGCCTGTTTTATGATCATGTTTTGCTTTTAAAAATTTGACGTGTCGCATATTTTTCAAAATAAATTCAATATTTTCCCCTTATATGATTTACATCGCTTTACATACTAAATCTTAAAATAAATCAAACCTTAACTGCTTCATATCTTCATACGTATTTCGTTGTTCAGAAAATGACCTCGCTCGATATTTTCGAAATTAAATCAAACTTTTAGCTTGAGAAAAATTACCTCGCCTCAAAACTTCATTCTAAATCTTGCGTTGTATTAATAAAAACCTTATCTGACTTTTATAAGCCTTGAGCTCTTCGACATGGTTTAATGGTTAGCAATCTTTTCTTGCTAGATCAATTACGACTGAGTAGTGATTTCGATCGTTGCTGGGTTTGTCATTTTTGCAGCGTTCAGGAATAGAGCTTGCCTCAAATCTTTGAAATTAAACAAGACATTTAGTTTGATAAAATTTACACTAAGTTATGAGTTTTATTTAAAAAAAAAAAAAAAAACGAACCCGCCTTAAACTTTTATATTGGTTTTGGTGCTCAAAAATAAACGTCGCCTCATACTTATTTATAAGTGTTAGTTTTCGGAAATTTACCTAGCCACACATCTTCATATTAAATCAAATGCTTTATTAAAAAATGAACTTATTTAATTCGCATGTTTATACAAACAGAAGGTGCTTAAAAATTACCACGCCTTATATAATAAGCTAAAAAACAAACATTAATCCATGGATATAGATAATCTTAAAGACAAAATCTCTTAACACAAAAATTGTCAATAGTTTCTGTTTCTTTACAAGGAATGTACAGATCTTGATATTTCAAATATTTATAGGTCGTGTTTTTATTACTATTTTGTTCATAGATATGCGTTTTCATGTTTCAAGAAGCCTCGGCCATAACGTGCTAATGACATGGCAGATAGAGTTTGAGAATCCTTTATACGAAATTCTTGGTATCGGAAGTGCTTCGGCTTTCAGATTTTTTTCGGATTTTGGAATACAGGCTATTTAATTTTTATATAGTATTTATAAAATGAGGCAGTTTGGGAATGGAACCCAAGCATAAACACTATATCCCTTTACATTTCATAACACAGCTTATACATATGCCCCGAAGGTACGAGGGTTATTCAATAAATAAGGTGAATTTTTCGGTATGAGGACTTCTAATACAGATAGAAGCTTACTTTTTTCTTTTTTCTTTTTTCTTTTTTTTTTTTGTTTTACTTCTTTTTCACGTGGATTCAATTTCTTTTGCAGATTAAAAAAAAAAACTTTGAGAGTTTTGGCGATTAATAAAGATGGCCGACCAAGAAGCATGCTCCAGGATTGAACAGCGGTCAGTTATCAAGTTTTTGGTTGCTGAAGGGTGCAAACCAGTTGAAATTCATAGGAGAATGTCAACTGTGTATGGTGCCACATGTTTCAGCCAAAAAAAATGTCTACAAGTGGGCTAAATTGTTTAAAGAAGGACGGAGCAGTGTTGAGGATGAAGACAGGCCTGGGAAGCCTACAGAAGTGAGGTCTCCTGAGGTGATCGAATCAGTCAATGACCTCATTCAGTCTGACAGAAGAACTACTGTGAACTGCTGAGGCAGGTCAAGAAAGACATAAAGAACAAACGCAGGGGTCATCAGTCAGAAGGAGTCATCTTGCATCATGACAACGCAAGGCCTCACACAGCAGCCCAAACGGTGCAGACCATCAACGAGCTGGGCTAGGAACTGCTCCCTCATCCCCCTTACAGCCCAGACCCTGCCCCTTCAGACTTTCACCTGTTTGGTCCCTTGAAAGCGTTCACGGGAGGCACGAAGTTTAAAAGTGACGATGACATCAAAAGTGTTGTGAGCAACTAGCTGAGACATCAGTCCAAAGATTTTTACGCTGAGGGAATACGGAAGCTTGTGCACAGATGGGAAAAGTGTGTGACAGTGCTGGGAGACTACGTTGTAAAAAAGAAGTAAGCTTCTATCTGTATTAGAAGTCCTTATACCGAAAAATTCACATCATTTATTGAATGACCCTCGTAGTTTTATATAAATAACATATTGCCTGAATGTAGATTTATGTAAGATTTAATAAATTTTCTACACATACAGATATAGGTATTGACGCTAGTCATGTAATAGTCACACATATTTTTAAGTGGTCAAATTAAGATTTCACGCAAAAATAATGCACGTGCACAACCCCCTCCCCCAAAAAAAACATGGTCACTACTTATAAAAAATATCAAAATGCAACCCCAAACACTACTTCTACATTAGGGATGAGATACAGGAGGGAGAAGGTCCAGCATTTAATGACATCACTTTGAGTGTGAGTTGGAAAATTCGGTAAGCTATCAGTCTTGACTAACGATTCTGGATTTTGATTAAAATGTTACAATATTTATAGGTAGAACATTTGTAGAAAAATAAAACATGGATTCAGGTTAAATATAATGAAAACCGAAAAAAAAAATCAGCATTTGTAATGCTACAACACAATAAGCATGTTACAGGTAGCCATATTGCTTTCTGAAATTTTCCATTTGTGACAAATCATGTCAGAACCTGAAAAACGAAACAGATTTTCGGATTTTTGAATTTCGGATTTTTGAATTTCCGATAGGGGATTCTCTGCCTATATTCAGTTTTATAAACCCCTGTTTCATATGAAGTATTGATTCTCTTCTTCTGCTGACCAAATCTTTTATTGCCTTCGGGGTAGTGCTTATGAAATTAATATCTCGGATTATTAGAAGTTTTTCAAGTTTAGTTGCTAAAATTTAGTTCGTAGAATCATAAATGTAGTTTTTAGGTTGCGGATAGGTCTTGCTTTTTTTTTAGTTTCATGGATATATAAGTATGCTCTTTTTCTCACTCTGAGAATGAAATGATGTGGGTACTGATTGCAGAGTGGGTGGCCATGGGTAACTTTAAAATAAATGAAAGAACGATCCCACAAAGAGAAGTGACAAAGTTTGCAATAAAATGAAAACGAAAAAAAAAAAAAAACATGGCGAAAAATAATATAAAGTAGCAAACAATATAGGCAAGGCAAATTAAGAGTAATAAGTCAAATTAAGAGTAATAAGGCAAGTTAACAGTAATAAGGCAAGTTAACTGTAATAAGGCAAATTAACAGTAATAATGTAAATTAACTGTAATAAGGTAAAATAAAAACAATAAGGCAAAGCAACAGTAATAAGGCAAATTAGCAGGAATAAGGCAAATTAACAGTAAAAAGGCAAAACAACGGTAATATGGCAAATTAACAGTAATAAGGCAAATTAGCAGTAATAAGGCAAATTAACAGTAATAAGACAAATTAGCAGGAATAAGGCAAATTAAAGGTAAAAAGGCAAAGCAACAGAAATAAGGCAAAGCAACGGTAATATGGCATATTAACAGTAAAAATGCAAAGCAACAGTAATAAGGCAATGCAACAGCAATAAGGCAAAAAGTTCACAAACTGAGAAATTTGATTGACACACAAAAGCAATTTCGGATTAGCGAACATAGAGTTGTAACTTCAAGAAAAGACAAATCGGGATTGAGTCAGATAAAACCGAGAACCGGCTTATTTTTATTGTCTAGGAAGAAATCCCAGCATGCATTTGTGTGCTTCTGCCTATAAAGGAGGAGAAAGATTTTTGCCGTCATTCCCTATCAGGATTGAAACCAACAGCCAAATAGACGCTTGCATATCCTACGAACGTGAATAGGAGATGCTGGAGATTCTTTTTTGTTTCTGGAGAAGCCATATTTAGGATTCCAGATTCGAGTATTGCGGGAGTGGGGGGCTACATTTTTTATGTCTCTAGCGAGGATATAATCTGCAAACATGAAACGGTTATTCATGAGTTTTTCCCAACATTATCATACCGGGCGAAAAATTATATTCCATATCTGGCCAAGGTATATTTCCATAGAAAATGGCGCCATAGGTTTTTAAGCTACATCACGTGGAAAAGATAGATTTAACTTCAGCTAAAAAAAAAAAAAAGGCAACTACTCGGTTACACTCCTGGATGCTGACTGACCACTTCCGTCGTGACCCATGTGATTTCACCTCGACCAATAAGAGATAATTGTCTTTAGTATCCCTACAACGTTATCTGTGTATCTGAGGAAGGAGGAATTCTTTAAGTGCTTTTTAAATAAGCTAGACCCTATAGCTTTGAAGAATAGGCAGACATGAATTGCGCTCATGGGTGATCCCATTGTTAAACTGAATATTTTGTGAATCTTACTAACATTGGTTAGTATGATTATTTGTATATATGTGCAATGATCAGTAAAGAAAGTTTGTTTAAATTTAGTAAGATGGTTTCTTAGTATGTGAAGGCATTTTTGACTACATTTTGTCGACGTTCACCATAATTTTGTGCCCTATTCCCAAATGTTTCTGATGAAGCTAAAATAAATAGCGAAACATGTCAAATTTATAAACATTTTCGTACTTGTTCCTTAGTATATATATGTTGTGGAGTTCTCCCCTTTTTACATAAGATGGACTCGTCCAAAGTATACTTATACTGACAGAGAGAATACCTGGTGTTGAGATACGTTGAGACGCAGTCTCTGACTGTGTGCGACGTCTGTCGAACTCTCTGCTTTGGCAGAGAGGAACTCTAACGAGGCTTTGCCGAAGGGCAAGGTTTCGTCCAGGGAGGTAGACATTTCCCGAACCCGCTTATGCGGGTTCAAAGGGGATATTTTTTGGCTGAGCCTACGGGCTCGGAGAAACCCACATTAAACTCGGCCTTGTGCCACGTACATTCCTCTTGGGTGGACTGTTAAATATCGAGATACTTTAAGATACGTTGGGACAGGTTGAGAAATACGGAGACAGACACAGGGTGTTCTCAGAGAGAGAGAGAAAGAGAGAGAGAGATGATTACAGCTTTACTAACAGAGACTTGTACATATACTTTCTACTAACCCGCATTCCTGGACTACTAATCTTCACTTCAAGTCTGTATTCTTACGTTTAATACACTTACTTTTCTATCTCAATTACTGGCGTTGTTTATTTATTTGTGCAGGATTCCATTCACGGAATCCACAACAATATATTTAGCTATATATATGAGAAAACGATATATATATTTATATAAGTACCTCCTGAAATACCCTAATTATTTCATATTCAGCGTGAAACAAAAGTCTCGTAAAATATTTCAAAATAGAAGAGTGAACAATCCTTAAAACACAACGAATCAAAATAAAGTATTCGACGTACCCTATTCATCACAATAATAATTTTAATTTAAATGGAATTTGTTATACCGTATTTCCTCATGTATAATACACCTCCATTCATAATACGCACCCCTAAAATTGTGCTGAAATTGTGGGAAAATGCTTCTACTCACGCATAATACGCACCCCTTGTTTGGTAATCAAACCCTATAAATTGTACCTCTCAAATTTCATTACGGCCTGCGTTTCCTACTCTTATTCAAGCTGTAATTGAAGATATTTATTAAAATGTCCGATTATCACGATTCTAAAAGGAAACGGAAATACCTATATTTTGTCTACTGCGCAGACTCATTAATCTGTTTTTCTTCGATAAAATGTGCAATCTATCGCATTTGCATGTAGTTTTTCACAAAAAATGGTTTTAAACATAGAATAATATTATTCGAATTTAGTTTAATGATAATTCTTATTTTATTTTACATTTGTAAGTATTTTTAGGTACATATGATTGTATTTGACATCCCTATGGGGGTCACAATCGCCGAATGTTAGTGTCAAATTGTCGTATGTTTCCGGTGAGCAATCATTTCGCAACTAAAATCGAAACGGTAATCTTATTTGAAGATTTTTTTTCTAGCTGTGCATAATTTTGCTTATTATTCTTTCGAAAAAATGCATATTATACATGGGAAATTATATACACTATTTACATTATTCGAACTATTGTCCTCATCTTTGTCGTCATATTTATTACAACGTTTCGGCCGTTGTACGCTCCGGCCTTCTTCAGGTGGATGGGATGTCAAACTGAACCCTTTATTTCGCTCACTGGGGTAGACTGTTCTAGTTCCACATGCCATGTTTAATGGATGTCAGTTATCAGTTATCTCCTGTTAATTCCCCTTTCCAAGTTCTCCACTGTTTTAACTAAGTATTGAACTCACACTCTTTGGGTACTGTCACCGGATCTAACACCTTTATCCACTGCACCATGTGTCCTTGAGGACATCTGTGTATGAATTTCTGGGTATTATAAACCTAATGTCTTCACCAACCGTTTGTTTACCAGTACTCATATTTTTGCTGTTTTCATTGCATTTTAACAGAGCTCATATTGCATTTTTTGTTGTTATCATTGCTTTTCTCTGGCACTCCTTATTACTGGTTCCCATATTGTATTTATTTCTATGCTTGGTCAGCTCAGGGTCTGCTTTGAACTAATTCAACATCAATCAGGAAT
Source organism: Acanthosepion pharaonis (assembly GCA_903632075.3). Classification (NCBI taxonomy): domain Eukaryota; kingdom Metazoa; phylum Mollusca; class Cephalopoda; order Sepiida; family Sepiidae; genus Acanthosepion; species Acanthosepion pharaonis. Next base: position 485,396 of record CAHIKZ030000788.1, read on the forward strand.
TGACTGACTAAAATCAATAAACTTCCATTGTACATATCAGATTTTCAGAGAATCAATATTAAATTGTCTTCTGTGGACTGTACACACAAAACAACAGTGTCTGTCTATATTTCTGAGATGAAGTATTATGTACACTATTTACATTATTCGGACTATTGTCCTCACATGGCACAATGGATAAATGCGTTAGTTAGATCCTGTAACAGGACCCACAGAGTGTGAGTTCAATACCCGGTTAAGATAGTGAATAACTTGAAGAGGGGAAGTAACAGGCGATAACTGACAACTGGCATCCATTAAACATGGCACGTAGAACTAGAACAGACTACGTAGTGAGCGAAATAAAGGGTTCAGTTCGACATTCCAAACACCTGAAGAATAGGGGTAAATATTTTTCGCGCTCTTATTTCTTGACGTGACATTGGTCTTTCATCGAGTGACTATGTGAGCATGCATCGCGCCCTTTCCCAGCTTTTCAGTGCATCTAACAGCGTTAGCACTATGTCAATCCCTGTAAAACTGAATACATAAGCTTCAGCCAGCAAAGTTCAACACAAAATATCTCAGGTGAAAGAATAAAAACTGTCGAATCTTTTACATACATACGTAAGCCTGGGGCGACTTGTTTAAAATGGATGCATTCTGGAAATCTGATCTACCAGACAACCTCAAAGGAAGTGTTAATGTATGGTACCTTTGCTTGGACATTAACTAAGACCCTAGAGTCTAAATTTGGATAAAAAGAGCTATACGTAACATCTCTTGGAGACAATATCCAACTAAATCACAGCTCTATGGACTCATCTCTGATATTTCCACAATCTTAAACCCTAGAGTCTAAGCTTGATGGAACTTACATGTGGAGGCTGAGAACTAAACTTAACATCTCTTGGAGACAATATCCAACTAAATCACAGCTCTATGGACTCATCCCTGATATTTTTCTCGCAGTAGGTTGACATTTCTTTCCGCGGTAGACTAGTTGCCATAGAGAAGAAGAGGATTCATACCTTTCCCAAGGTTATTAGCACATAAGTGTATGTAATGGATTCGATTGGAATTCGAACTCGTCTCTCCAATTCCTCAATCAGAGCCGCTGTCCATTACTCCTTTTTCCCGCAGTAGGTTGCCATTTCTTTCTGTGATAGACCAGTTGCCATCCAAGGCTATAGAATCTGGTCTCTCCTGCTATTTACCCATGGCTGGTGGGAGAAGAAGAGGATTCATACCTTTCCCAAAGGTATTAGTACGTAAGTGAATGTAATGGATTCAACTGGAATTTGAACTCTGCGCTCCGATTCTCTCATCTGAGCCGCTATCTATTACTCATTTTTCCCGCAGTAGGTTGCCGTTTCTTTCTGCGGTAGACCATTTGCCATCTAAGGCTATAAAACCCGGTCCGTAAATCACCTTCTTCTCCCCCGCCCATAGCTGAGGGAGAAGAAGAGGATTCATACGTTTCCCAAGGGTATTAGCTCATAAGTGAATGTAATGGATTCGACTGGAATTCATCTTTACTTTGAATATTGCTGCCAAATCTGGTCTGGTGCTTCTGCTATATATTTAGAGATTCTTGATAAAATCCAAAGAAGAATCTATCTTCCATATTTATAAGGCTACCATTCATTCTTGTTTTGAATATTGCTGCCATATCTGATCTGGTGCTTCTGCTATATATTTAGAGATTCTTGATAAAATACAAAGGAGAATCTATCTTCTATATTTATAAGGCTACCATTCATTCTTGCTTTGAATATTGCTGCCATATCTGATCTGGTGCTTCTGCTATATATTTAGAGATTCTTGATAAAATACAAAGAAGAATCTATCTTCCATATTTATAAGTCTACCATTCAACCTTGCTTTGAATATTGCTGCCACATCTGGTCTGGTGCTTCTGCTATATATTTAGAGATTCTTGATAAAATCCAAAGAAGAATATATCTTAGATATTTATAATTCTACCATTCGTCCAGGTTTTGAATATTGCGGGCATCTCTTGCTTGGTGCTTCTGCTGTATATTTAGAGATTCTTGATAACATCCAAAGAAGAATCTGCAATGTTCTTAGCCCTACACTACCATTTCGGCATCAGTTACTTTATCGCCGGCGTAATAAAGCTTCCCTACGTTTTTTCTATAAATTTTTACTATTCCCCAAATTCCCAAATTCTACGATGTCATTGTCCTGTGGGACAGGCCTGAGTCTATAACTTAGAATTGTAAGCTTAATGTGTCGTCTGCTCTTATCGCTGCTACTTGACACACTTGACTACATTCACGGTAAGTCTTTTCTTATTGCTATTCCCATGTTAGGCCGACTGAAGCAGTCTAGCATGAACTGTGGAATTCAGACGACTGACTGTTGAATGTTCTTCTCTGTCGAGTATTCTTCAGGGGTTGGTGACTTCAAGTTTCTCTCCATACATGATCAGCTATGTCTGATTTCATTGTCACACAACTCATTACAGCTTTTCGACATTCCTCCAGCTTTCCTATTTAAGGGAGGTTGTTTTTGCTTTTGTATTCTTTACCAGAACTGCAACGGACAGAATAGACACAGTTTTTGATAATGTCCTCCGTTTTGCGTTTTGACTCGGCAGCGATTACTATGTGGCGTCGATCTTTTTTTAAATATATTTCTCGTGCTGTCAATCTGAGGACACTGCAGAGGATTCGGAGTTGTATGGATAACAGATCTTTTGTTTTGTTGAAAATACGTTTTCTTAATTATTATTTCTTGACATGCTTTCATTTCATTACAGAATCGAAATATATAGCCGGAGCAACAGATAATAGAATTATAAACGTACAAGATTGATTCTAAGGAAAAAATGTTTTCTGAGACGACACAGTGGGCCAACTTTCCTACCAGTAAACGTAGAAGTTGATTCGATATAGTAAACCGGTGGTACCTAATTGCCAATCGAGTAACACGCTTAAATACTGGAACATCAGGGGAAAAAAAAGCTCATCAGAAACAGTTGCGATGGAAATATTTTTTTACAGACAGTGGGGTGAAACGTCACTAATGAAATTGATGCTTAGTCCTTTCTTCTCGCTTTCCTTCAATCATTTATGCAAGATTTCTTTTCTTTTATTTTCTTTTCCGTGTCTGCTCTCAACACAGTATCATCTGCATGAATTTAAACGTGCTACCAGGCTGGCATTTCGGTCACAGCGTTTCACTCTCAAAACGCTTAAATGTAACCGTCCCTTCTTCTCAAACAGCTTCTTCTCCCGCACTTCCCGTCTGTAGAACTCCCCTCCCCTTACATGCTTCTCCGGTGACTATAATCTTCAAATATTCGACTGTAATGTCAATCGACATCTGACACTCTGACCTTGTTCTCCGTCCTTCTCTGTATCGTTTCCTCAAACACTTCATTCTTGTTGGCAATCCTCTGACGCGACACAGTCAACCAGCTTTCCCAGCAGTAAACGTAGCAGTTGATTCGATATAGTAAACCAGTGGTACCTAATTGCCAATCGAGTAGCAGGAGTTCTTTTAGTTTTCTTTCCGTGTCCGATATCAACGCTGTATCATCTGCATATCTAATGTTGCTAAGACTGTGGTCGCTAATAATATACCCTGGTAGGTCTTCTAGTTCTCTCAGGACTTCTTCACCGTAAAGATTGGATAAATACACTGGGAAGACACACACTGAATTTACGCCCCTTTCTATCTTTTTGTCTGTAAATATTCAGAATGGCCGTTTTATAAAGTGCGAGGTTTAAATTGTCGTCCTTTTATAGTTTTAATTTCACGCCTGCTCGTTTTTTTTGTTTTTTTTTTATTTTATCGACTGCGCTGTATAGTAGGGTCAGTTGGGCACCATCTTCGAGGGAAGAAAAAAACGGCAACTGTTCCGACGACTTTCGCAGGTTCCCGAACTTCATAAATTTAAACGTGCTACCAGGCTGGCATTTCGGTCACAGCGTTTCACTCTCAAAACGGTTAAATGTAACCGTCTCTTCTACTCAAACAGGTTCTTTTCCGCACTTCCCGTCTGTAGAACTCCCTTCCCCTTACTTGCTTCTCCGGTGACTATAATCTTCAAATATTCGACCTCTGACACTCTGAGATTGTTCGCTGTCTTTCTCTTTATCCGTTCCTCAAACACTTCCCCCTTGTTGTCAATCGTCTGTAACCCCTTGCATGCTAGTGGCATTCCCGCCTTGCTTGGGGTGAATTGCTTTAAAAAACACTCCGCCAGAATTTTCGGAAAAGGCATGTTGTATACCTTGGCATTCGCACCGGAAGCTCCAACACGAATATTTCAGAGTGTTTCGGTGTCAATCTGAGAACAATGCAGACGATTCGGAAAGAGTTGGATGAGTCTAATGGTGATTAAGAAAGTATTTATAGTGAACTCTAGTGGTGTCGAAGTTATGTCCCCATTCATCTTCCCACAGAGCCTCAGAGTCGAGATACATAGTGCCTTGAAGAGGTAGTGCTTCCCTGGGTCAAGAGGGTGGCAGCTGGATGACCATATGTCTGACAAAAGAACACTACACCATGCCACACAAACAGAAGAACCAAGTCATGGTTGCCAAACAATTTCTGCGATCACATCACCCCTTACATCTGGCCATCGATCTCCCT
>CAHIKZ030000788.1:495000-502500 GCA_903632075.3 Acanthosepion pharaonis
TATATATATATATATATATATGTGTGTGTGTGTGTGTGTGTGTGTGTACTTTCTATATATATATATATATATATATATATATATATATATATATATCAATGGTAATATGCGTTCTGAAAAAACATGGTTAGTTCAACTTGTAATATAACAAATTGATGTTCAAGGAAAAAATTGGAAATAAAGAACGAAGAACATAGCACTGTACGAACCCTCTCGTCAAGTCCAAAGAAAAAACTAACAAACCGAGTTAAAGACTAAACGTAAAGTGCTCAATACATTAAACAGATCAAAAACGAAAATAATCCTAAGGAGCCAGGCAATCATATCTAGGTTTCATCTAAACGGTTCTTCAGGGTAAAGCTGGCTAAAATGGCCAATAATGGAACAATATTTATTGATAAAACCAAATAAAACCATGACCACGTGACAAAACAAAAAAAAAAACCTACAACTCTAATAACCAGCTTTTCTTATGTCGGCCTGTACTAAGAATTTCAGATATTTGGCTGAATAAATTTTTGCGTTCTGAGAGAGAGAGAAAGGAGAGAGGCTGGGCCAAAAGTAAGCTTAGAGTTGTTTTATCAAGATGGAGTAAATCCACATTATGCTTTGGCTTTAAGGGACCTACATTAAGAAGCAAATTTTTTCTACAGTGTTGGTTTGTAAGAAGGGGTATCATCGAATGGCCATCACGTTTATTTTTATTTGGGGCGTTGTAGCAAAGAACATGAGAGAGAGAAATCCCCACACAATGTACGAACCTAAAAGAGTACATCTCAGGCGTATTTATTGAAATGGATACAGATCGAGATTTTTGTCGTGCTGTGTGACATATTGTTCTGGAGGGGTTCGTTCCAATGTTGAAGGAGGACATTTTAGCATTTAAGAGATTAAACTATGCCAAAAAACGTAAGTAAACTGTTAAACTATAATCTGCATGAACAGTTTTAAACGAATATGATTGCAACAAGTAAGTATAAATGTAATTGTTTAAAAAAAACATACATCATCTTGCGGCCTCAGCCGAGATTGAACTCACTACACCTTTCCAGTATTTCTTATCTGTCATAGCTAATACTTTAATTGGTGTAGTTCATAATCTTGTCAAATAGCTGAATTCTTGATGCTTCGCTAGGGCTATCAAGGGTGTTTTTATCGTGACACCATCACTAAATGGATTGCCAACCAAGGCTCAGAGAGACTCCATTCACCCTCCGTAGGTTTTGAATTCAGAGTTTTCCTTCTGCTAGACCAGTTGCCATCAAAGGCTATAGAACCCAGTCTGTCCCGCTATTTACCTATAGCTGGAGGGAGAAGAAGAGGATTCACACCTTTCCCAATATAAGTGAATGTAATGGATTCAACTGGAATTCGAACTCGGCTCTCCGATTCCTCAATCCAAGCCACTATCCATTACTCCACCGTGCCTCCTCAAAAACATACAAGTGTTTACCTACTAAATGTAAGCCTACTTTTGACTAGCCTGTCATTCCAAATTTCTGTTAAGGTGTTACGTATTGCGTTCGAAGTTGTGAAAAAACTGTTTAAAGTTCATATTTCGTTATTGTTGTTAAATTACTTAAGTATTTTAAGATATTATCCAGAGTCGATGTATCATGGTGTTCTTTGGGAAGCTGGACGTTTGAAATGGTCTAGGGTGTGCTTATGTGTAACAGCTACTGAGAATGAGGCCTCCCAAAATTAAATTATTTGAATGTTTTTGATTCAGTTCTTCTTTCAATTGGGGTATTTATTTAGGTCTGTTGCAAATATATTGTTTTTGTCTATAGAATGTTTCGCATTTCTCCTGCCCATGGAGACGTTGAGTTTTTATTTGAATTTCTTTGTTTTAGTTCTTCTTTCAATTCGTTTATTTGTTTTTGAAACTGCGATTGATATTTCTGAACATATTTTACCGGATTTTATTACCATATTCTAATGAATTTCATTTCTGTTATGGTCCAGGTTAGGACCAAGGAAGAACAACACGAAGACAAGAGTAGAAATAACGAAGGTATATTACACGAAATAATAATACAAGATGTGGAAGATGTTAGTATGACTGTCAGCCTGGTTTAGAGTGAACTACTATCGGCTCGACTCGATTCGATATCTAGCCACCCCACCACGAGGGTTGCATGTGGCACAAGGCCGAGTTTTTACGTGGGTTTCCCGAGCCCGTAGGCTCGGCCAAAAAATGCCCGTATAACTCGTATAAACGAGATCGGGTTGGTCATTTCTCCCCGAACGAGATTCTGCCCTTCGGCGGAACCTCGTCCGGGTTCCTTTCTGCTCAGAGGCAGAAAGTTCGACCGTCAAGACGAGAAGCTCGGCTTTATTCGTCCCTCTCTCTTGAGAGGCGTAGTATACATAGTGTTAGGAAGAGTTCATTCTGTAGTTATAGGTAAGGACCTATGACAATTACATATAGATATTTTGCTCTATTTTGTCGATGTTTAACTTACATTTTTTTTTCAATTTAGTGACCTGTTTTGTTTTTTTTTAGCTTTGTTGGTCTTGTTTATTCCAAACGTTTCTGAACAACTTGTCACATATCACATGGTTTAGTTCACTCAAATTTATTCCTGTTGCATTGTATATTTCTCTTAAAGCCAAATTTCCAACATGAATTGTATATTGGAAATTACACTTATTTCTAATTTAAAAAAAGAGGCTCATTCACAGACATGTCAATATGGGCTACTTTCACTTTCACTTTCACTTACATTTTTTCAATTATCACTTCTTTTATAGTTCTAATAGCATTTGGACATTCTTCTTTAAATTCAGTTGATCCATGATAACTTTCTCGCCTTTCTCCAGTTGTTCTTCGTCTATTTCCTGAAGATTACGCGGTTCCCAGTTTTCTTTGATGTTGCACTCAACACTTGATTTAATTTCCATTAAAAACATATGAGAGATGCTTTTGTTTCATGATATAGAGCGTTTGACATTTGCTAATTGTCTTTTCTTTTGTCCTTCTTTCTTTCACGACATATCTGCTTGGTATCTTTAATTTCTTTGTTTATGAAGTTTATATATAACACCTCTCTTCTGTCTTTGTTGACGATTCACTCATATTTTGCTTTCTTCTTTCAGTCATCTTCCGGCTAGGTAACCGTAGTTAGTTTGTTCGGAGGTAAAATGTGATCTTCAACAAAAAGGATTTTAAACACGTCACTGTGTATATTTTTAACTAGCCAGTGGGGTTGGTATCCCGCCCTACTGGGGAGCGGTTTCCGGACCCGAAATTAACACGTCCGCATTTCTCGACGCGTAAAACTTAACTCCTTGAAAACACTCCCTAACTCTAGGTATTTTTCTCTCTCTCCCCACTAAGATGAGTTGTGACACAAGGTCTTTTTTAAGGTGGAGACCCGAGCAAAAATTGGCCGCAGACCCCACCACCGTCAGTTGCACAGGCGTCGGTGCGAGCACCGATCCCTCTTAGTGAAATGAGATGGCGCAAAATCAGGCAGCTGTTCCCCAGGCTTGGGCACCTCTCAGTATAATTTTTCTCAGTTGCGACTCTGTCCTTCGATGTAGCTTCCCTTGAATGCACTCTGCCCGAAGACAGAGATGCAACTGAGAGATGATAAATAGGGTGTAACAAACCACTCGAGGGAGCAATTTACACATTGTATTTACTTGATTCCCCACTGAGTCGGTTTTTAACGTGGGGTGCCGAGCATCTTTATTCGGGTAGCTGGTAGCTGGTCATAGCTTGTCCAAGCTTGTCAGAGCCGGTCCAAGCTAGTCATAGCTGGGATACTAACAGCGCAGGGACGGATCCCTACGCCCTGTAAATATCAGAATGTGTATAACACGCAAGAGAGTGGTTTACACACTAGGTATTTACTCTGTCTCCTCAATAAGACGAGTTGTGACACAAGGTTTTTTTTTAAGGTGGGGACCCTAAAAAATAACAACACACCAGCAAAATCAAAATTCCAACGAACGAACATTATCTATGAGTTCAATTTCCCCTTGAGGAACTGTGATCCTGATCAAACTGGACTCATAAATAATTATATCGGCCACACAACTACATGCCTATTCAGACCCCTTACGTTACAACTATTTAACCACAGCTCTATTGGAACCCATTTAAACAGACACACAAACTTACCAGACTCCATCCGAAACATACTATAGGAAAATACAAACATAATAACCTCATCCACAAAGGATTAAAAATAATAGTAGCATTAATAATAAAAAAGAAAAAGCTGACACTTAACAATATTAACTACGAACACGGTCACGACGTGCTAACCGTGTTCGGAAAATAAAACGTCCCTATAACTCTAAAAACATGCATAGAACTCATACACCAAATTAAAAAATGAAGATAAAATCATCGTTGATAATGGCTAAAAGTATAGCCGAAAGCGCTCGGAATTATAGAACATTTGGACAATTTTTAGACACCCTATGTCCAAAAAAAGCACTTGTTCCAACACAAGAAAAAATAAATAAAAAAGCTTAGCTGTAGTACCTTGTCTGTCATCTTTAATGAAACACACACACACATACATACACACACCTACACACACACGCACACACACACACACACACACACACACACACACACACATATATATATATATATATATATATATATATATATAATGTATATTTGGGTAGCAAACATTCTTTGAAAAATGTTTCGTTGAATATGACAGACTTAGCTTTTCTAGCATTCTCACAGAATGTCAAAATTATCCACGGTGTCTGTTGTTGGCTCCGGCATCATTTCATTAAATAGGCTTGTCATAATGGCATCAGTTGAAGAGTCAACTGTCAAGAATTTTGAAATGGTGTCTATTTGGTTAACGGGTGTTTTATCGCTTTTGTAATAATAGAATGCCATTGCTGTCCTTGGATATTTGTTGTATTTGCCCCCCCCCAAAGATCTTTTAGCTATTGAGCATCCTCATTGTAACATTTGTCATCTCCTCATATCTTTTTCAAGTATATGCTTATTTCTCTTTCCAGTATTGTTTTCTCTTTTGCAAATTTTTGGCTTCCTGTTTCTCTGTAGAATTTATTTAGGTCTGTTGCAAATATATTGTTTTGTCTATAGAATGTTTCGCATTTCTATTGCCTATGGAGACGTTGGGTTTTTATTTGAATTTCTTTGTTTCAATGCTTCTTTTAATTCGGTTATTTGTTTTTGATTGATATTTCTGAACATATTTTACCGGATCTTATTAGCTTATTCTGATAAATTTCATTCCAAATAGATATTTTTGCTCCATTTTCTCGATGTTTAACTTACAATTTTTTTTCTTTCATTTAGTGACCTGAGTTTTTTTTTGTTGTTTTGTTTGTATTGTTTATTCCAAACTTTTCTGAACAATTTTGCGCATCTGCATATATCAGATGATTTAGTTCACTCAAATTTGTTTCTGTTGCATTGCATATTCCTCTTAAAGCCAAATGTTGGAAATTACATTTATTTCTGATTTATTAAAAGAAGTTCATTCGTAGACATGTCAGTATGGGCTACTTTCACTTTCACTTTCACTTCTCAATTATGCTTTCTTTCATAATTCTAATAGCATTTGAACATTCTTCTTTAAATTCAGTTGATCCATGATAACTTTCTCGCCTTTCTCCAGTTGTTCTTCGTCTATTTCCTGAAGATTATTCTGTTCCCAGTTTTCTTTGATGTTGCACTCAACACTTGATTTAATTTCCATTAAAAATATGAGAGATGCTTTTGTTTCATGATATAGAGTGTCTGACATTTGCTAATTTACTTTTCTTTTGCCCTTCTTTCTTTCACGACATATCTGCTTGGTATCTCCAGTTCCTTTGTTTATCAAGTTTATTTAGTGTAAAGGCGAAACAATACAATACAACGTCATATATACTTTTAATATCCATTTATATATTTTTTTTAAAATTTCTTTTTACCTCTGGTGACGTTAGCTCTAGACTCTAGATCTATTTGTAGGAATATAAAATTATTACTTTTTGAAAAACAAATTTAAAAAAATTCAAACACAAACGTAAAGTAAATAATCCGCAAAGTATTTGACGAAAAAGATATATAAAAAAAATATAAAAATAGATTATATATATATATATATATATATATATATATAGACTCAATGAGTATAGACTATATATATATATATATATATATATATATATATATATATATATACATATATATAAACTCAATGAGAATAACAATATATATATAGATACATACATATATACATCTATGTATATATATATATATAAACTCAATGAGAATGGATATATATATATATATATATATATATATATATATACAAATATATATATATATATATAAACTCAATGAGAATAGACTATATATATATATATATATATACATATATACATATAGGTATATATATATATATAAACTCAATGAGAATAGACAATATATATATATATATATATATATATATATATATATATATATATATATAGATCATATATATATATATATATATATATATATATATATATATAAACTCAATGAGAATAGACTATATATATATACATATTTATATATATACATATGTATATATATATATAAACTCAATGAGAATAGACAATATATATATATATACATATATACATCTATGTATATATATATATATATAAACTCAATGAGAATAGACTATAAATCTATATGTATATACATATACATATATATATATATATATATATATATATATATATATATATATAACAGCGAAGATATTTCGCCATTTTATAGCATTAACTTTACTAATTTACTTTTTGTATGAATGATGCATTGTAATGTAAATTACTGCACCAAATATTTGATTTAAAAGAACTGATCCGACGTGCAAATTTTCAGGATAACAACTGAGACATTATTTATTTAAATATTTAGTTCATGCCACGTTGACTGATTGACTCATACAAAAACAAAATTCTTAAACAAAATTCTTTTTTAATTAGTAAAAAGCGCTCACACTCAAATTTTAAAAGAATCAACCTTAGCGTTGTGACTGCACGCACCACAAGTTTGTATTTGTTATCAATAAAACATTTAAAACAAACATATTTCCATTCGCATCATATTTTTTCGTCTCGGATGGTATCAGGAATTTCACCAAAACGAAAAAAGGTTTCCATGTCTGATGGTGAGCGGAGGATCTGTCCAAAGTACTTGCATATTTAAGGAAGACCTAATACAATTTATAATTAAAAAAAAACACGGATCATAACATTCATCGAGTGATTAGTGAGTTAATGCATCTTTAAAATTTAGTTAGCGAAAAGATTTCGCCATTTTATGTCATCACATTTCCTAATTTAGTTTTATTAAACTGCATCATATACTTGATATAAATATACATATATACATATATATATATATATATATATATATATATATATATATATATATATATATATAAACTCAATGAGAATAGATTACATATATATATATACATATACATATATATGAGCATAAACTCAATGAGAATA
>CAHIKZ030000788.1:507500-515000 GCA_903632075.3 Acanthosepion pharaonis
TGCCCACGTGGTGGTGGTGGGGGGGTGACTAAATACCGTCGCTCAGTGGGTCAGTCAGTCGATGCCGGACGACCGTTAGTCGGATATTAAAGTATCAACGACTACAACTAGATTTCTCTGCGTCATTACCTATCAAGTTCCTAACATTTTGTACGTCGAACCTATTTTAGGACTGACTTAGTACAAATACAAGCCTCCACTGTGAAATCACTTCATAACACTAGCACAAAACTATTTTAACCTTTATTATCTAGCTGAACAACTCAAAGGGCTTTTTAGTGATTCTGACGACAAATCATGTCAAAATAACCGGTTCATTCAATATTATGATACTCAGATAGATAAAGAGATAGATTATGATAACCCCAGATAGATGGCTATTCTAGTCGAAGTTCCTCTCAAACAGATTCTTCCAAAGAGCTGTTACCTTGTGGATTAAACTCCCGGGAGAATGCTTCCCTGATAAATAAAACTTGGTATCTTATGTCCCGGTCTATCTTAATAATCTCTTAGTCCCCCTTTATTCTAATTGCAATCTCTCAGTAAACCTCTACCTTGAGTAGCACTTGGGCCTTGTATAGGGCGAACTATTTGTAAAAAAGTGAGTGCCACATATTAGTTCACATATTTTAATTGTATTTTTTTTTTTTACATACGAACAAGAGCTTTTATTTCTGGATTTATTGTTATTCACTACGAGTAATTTTGTCTAATCCACTAAATTTCATTATGGAGGCACGGTGGAGTAATGGATATATGTAATGACACATTGACTTACGTACTATTAACCTTGGGAAAGGTATGAATCCTCTTCTTCTCCAGCACCCCCCAGCTATGGGTAAATAGCAGAACAGTGTTCTATAGCCTTGGATGGTAACTTGTCTACCGGAGAAAGAAATGGCAACCTACTGACGGAAAATGGAGTAATGGATAGAGGCTCGGATTGAGGAATCGGAGAGCCGAGTTCGAATTCCAGTTGAATCCATTACATTTACTTACGTGCTAATGCCCTTGGGAAAGGTATGAATCATTTTTCTTCTCTCTCCAGCTATGGGTAAATAGCAGGACATACCCGGTTCTATAGCCTTGGATGGCAACTGTCCTACCGCAGAAATAAATGGCAGCCTACTGAGTGAAAAATCTGCCTCGTCAGTCATGTATCTTTCGATACATGATCGCCTAAGCGTGTCACGCATGGCACATAACTGCTTAACTGACTCTTGTGAAAGGTATGAATCCTCTTTTCCCATCAGCTATGGGTAAATAGCAGGACAGACCGGGTTCTGTAGCCTTGGATGGCAACTGGTCTACCGCATAAAGAAATGGCAACCTACTGTGGGAAAATGGAGTAACGGATAGTGGCTCGGAATGAGGAATCGGAGAGCCAAGTTCGAATTCCAGTCGAATTTATTACATTCTTTTCCAACCAATTCTAGGGCACCAACTACAACAGAGATTGTTGATGTTCCCATGTGCCACATTTTTGAGATTTCTATTTCAAGGTCCTTGTATTTTGATAGTGTTCTTATTTTAATAGTTTTTTTAAGATCTTATTATTATTATTATTATTTTCTGGCGTACTTCACAAGTCGATAATATCAGCCTTTATTATTATTATTATTAATGACACTATATTATATTTTACGATTTGCCATTCTTAAGAAAAGTGCTTGGATGAGATGGAATTTCATTCAGCATAAAAACAAGCTGTTGAAGCTTTCCCGGTATAATTCTCTGATATTACAATCCAAATATATTGATCAGCAATCCTGGCAGGAATTGACCATGTGAGCAACTCTATCCATTTTCGAATTGCAATTCTTGGATCTTTGGACGATACCTAACTTAATCTGCAATAAAAGAATCCCTGCAATCTCTTCATTTTAGCAGAAAGATATCCGGATTCCTTTATGGAGATTGGATATATCACTGGAGTTGATGAATAACAGTTTTAGTTGCCACAAGGGCGAGGTTAGGAATAGACTGATTGCATCTCAAGCAGAGAGAAAAGGTCTTGCCACAACGAGTAACCTTTTTCTTTGATGTTTACAGTCCCAAAAATAAACCCTTTCTTCTTTTATATACTGTGTCCACTCAGAAAGTTAGCGATGAGGGATCCCCACAATTTCCTGTCCTTTGTAGCTCTTAGTAACTTTTTTTGCTACCCCTCCCAATACATGTTCTTCCATCCATTATCCGAAGGTTCCTTAAGCATGTTCCGTGTTGTCACTTTATCAATATAACCCGTGGGTATTTTAGATTCAATTCTATAATTCGTTACGTCGGCTTCACAAATTTAAGCGCAAGACTTGAATGGCGAATAAGTATGATTATTTCACTGTAAACATGGCTAGATGCCACCCTAGGTTCTATGCTAACAGTTACTTCTCTCACGTGACTAGCTTGTGGAATTGGTTTCCGGCATTTTGTTTTTCAGTCGACTTTGTTCTTAAAGAATTGAAATGTAATGTCAAATGCTATTTACTGATTGAATTTATGTTCGTTTATTATTCTTATCTTTTTAAAGAAACGTTTTATAAAATCAGTTCTGATCTATTTTCATAGTGAAAAATCATTTCCAATGTATTTTAATAATATAAATCATTGGTCAATGCATTTTGATAGTAAAAATCATTGGCCAATGCATTTTCATAGTAGAAAATCATTGGTCAATGCATTTTGATAGTAAAAATCATTGGCCAATGCATTTTCATAGTAGAAAATCATTGGCCAATGCATTTTCATAGTAAAAATCATTTCCAATGCATTTTAATAGTAAAAACCATTGGTCAATGCATTTTCATTGTAAAAATCATTTCCAATGCATTTTCATAGTAAAAATCATTTCCAATGCATTTTCATAGTAAAAATTATTGACCAATGCATTTTCATAGTAAAAATCATTTCCAATGCATTTTCATGGTAGAAATCATTGGTCAATGCATTTCCAAAGTAAAAACCATTGGCTAATGAATTTTCATAGTAAAAAATGATTTCCATAGCATTTTCTTAGTAAAAATCATTGACTAGTGCATTTCCATAGTAAAAAACATTGGCTAATGAATTTTCATAGTAAAAAATCATTTCCAATGCATTTTGATACTAAAAATCACTGACCAATGCATTTTCATAGTAAAAAGTATTGGCCAAAACATTTTCATAGTAAAAATCCTTGGCCAATGCATTTTCATAGTTAAAATCATTTCCAATGCATTTTCATAGTAAAAATCATTGGCCAATGCATTTTCATAGTAAAAATCATTGGCCAATGCATTTTCATAGTAAAAATTATTTCCAATGCATTTTCATAGTAAAAATCATTGGCCAATGCATTTTCATAGTAAAAATCATTTCCAATGCATTTTCATAGTAAAAATCATTTCCAATTCATTTTCATAGTAAAAATCATTGGCGAATGCATTTTCATAGTAAAAATCATTTCCAATGCATTTTCATAGTAAAAATCATTGTTCAATGCATTTTCATAGAAAAAATCATTGGCCAATGCATTTTCATAGTAAAAATCATTTCCAATGGATTTTCTTATTAAAAATCACTGGTAATTCATTTTCATTTAGTCTAGTTTTTAATAGTATGAGGACGGGGATATTTGTGTTTACATAAGAGCAACGTCTTGCTGAAAGGCTTGAATCTTCTCCTGGGACACGTCTAATCGGTAATCATGTGAGGACGAGAACAAATGTGTTTACATGAGAGAAAATCCTAGCGAACGGGTTGGAACTTCCCCTGATATACGTTCAATTGTGTGAGGACGGTGACACATGTGTTTGCATAAGAGCGAAGTCCAGATGAAATGTTTGGCTCTTTCTCGGGATACGTCCAGTCTTTAATCGTGTCTGAATGGATACCCATGTGTTTGTATAATAACAAAATTCCGATGAAGGCTTGGAGTTTCTCTTAGGATACGTTCAATCGGTAAACATATGAGGACCTGGGCGCACGTGTTTGTATAATAGCAATATCCCCCTGAAAGTCTTGGAACTTTCCATGGGATACGTCCAATCATTAATCGTGTGAGGACGGGGTCATATGTGTTAACACAATACGTAGATGCGAGACCGCTTTAAGAATTGCAGACGCTGTAAGCTTGGATGTGCGGGTGGTGTAATAGATCTTGTATCGGAATTGTTACTCGTAGAGCCATTTTCCAATTCCGTGGCATTCGTCTTAGTCACATACTAGCAAATACCCTTCCCCTATCTATGGATTAATTAGTATAATTAATATATCACTAAGTCATTATTAACGCCAAAAATTCTTCAGTCAGTTGTGCCCTGCGTAATACATCGAAAGATACATGACTGACGACGCAGATATTTTTCCCGCAGTAGGTTGCCATTTGTTTCTGCTGTAGACCAATTACCATCCAAGGCTATAGGACCCGGTATGTCCTGCTATTTACCCATAGCTGGGAGGAGAAGAAGAAGATTCATACCTTTCCCAAGGTTATTAGCACGTAAGTGAATGTAATGGATTTGACTGGAATTCGAACTCGGCTCCCCGATTCCTCAATCCGAGCCACTACCTATTACTTCTTTTTTCCATCAGTAGATTGCCATTTCTTTCTGCTGTAGACCAGTTGCCATCGAAGAGCCATCTATAGAACCCGGTCTGCCTTGTTATTTACCCATAGCTGGAGGGAGAAGAAGAGGATTCCTACCTTTCCCAAGGGTATTAGCACGTAAGTGAATGTAATGGATTAGAGTGGAATTCGAACTCGGCTCTCTGATTCCTCAATCCGAGCCGCTATCCATTACTCCTTTTTTTCCCGCAGTAGGTTGCCATTTGTTTCTGCGGTAGACCACTTGCCTTCCAAAGCTATAGAACCCGGTCTGTCCCGCTATTTACCCATAGCTGGAGTGAGAAGAGGATTCATACCTTTCCCAAGGGTATTAGTACGTAAGTGAATGTAATAGATTCGGATCGGATTCGAACTCGGATCTCCGTTTCCTCAGTTCGAGGCGTTATCCATTACGACACCGTTCTGATAATCTAAAAATATCCTTGATTTAAATAGCCTGCAGTCGTTTGATTATTCCTAAAAAAAAAGCGAATCAATCGATGAAATACTGATTACCTACACAAGCATGTCTTTTAGATTTGTTTTAATTCTCTGGAAGATAATTCTATAGAAACTAGTGTGGCCACAAATTGAGGGATCCGTTTATATATTGGTTGTGATATAGAATAGCTCCCCTTTTATATCCACATCATAACTGCTGTTTTTTTTTTAATTTTTATCAAATTCTGATTAAATATTTCCCCCAGCTATGGTTTAATTAGACTTGTAACTTGAAATCCTGATCTTCTCACCAAAAATGCTTCTAATCTTAAAATATTTTCTGGCTTTCAATAACCAGCAAGTGGTTAGGAAATTGTAGAAAATGAATCAATCAATGAATTCCTTGTTTTGTCTCCAAGAAATGTCAGCTCCCTTTTTATGATTTTTATTATAAGTGTTTTATTTGCTCTTATTTTCTTGGACTTACTTTTTGCTTCCGCTCCGTCCAATAACTCCGCGTCCAGGGTAAGATAATAAACGACGTCCAACAGCAAGGCCTCTGATCAGGAGGCTTTGAGGAGCATGGAACCACCTCTTAATTGCTGGTGTTCCCAGGTCCACCCTGACTCGGGGTTGTAGCACCTGCTAGAGTCCCAGCTATGGGCAAATAGTTAACCTCTAAACTGGGGTTAAAAATCTATCAAAGTGTAAATATAGGTTTTAATACCAGAAATAGGTTCCAGTAAAAAAATTATTATCAGAGATAAATTTTTGGAGAGAAAAACTATTATCAGCAATACGTTTTTGAAAAAATTATAAAAGAATTATCATAAAACTAAATTAAAAAATATTATTCTATGTTTTAAACCATTTTTATGAAAAAACTACATACAGATTCGGTAGATTGCACATTTTATCAAACAAAAACAGATTAATGAGTCTGCGCAGTAGACACAATATAGGTATTTCCGTTTCCTTTTAGAATCGTGATGATCGGAAATTTTGAGAAATATCTTCAATTACAGCTTGAATAAGAGTAGGAAACGCTGGCCGTAATGCAGTTGGAGAGGTACAATTTATAGGGTTTGATTACTAAACAAAGGGTGCGTATTATCCGTTAATAGAAGCATATTCCCACACTTTCGGCACAATTTTAGTGGTGCGTATTATGGAAGGAGGCGTATTATACATGAGGAATTACGGTATATATATATATATATATATATATATTTGGAAAAGTTGAATACAGAGACGTAGTGCACATTATGTCACAAGGTCACCAAATGACCCGAATTTATAAAGAAAAACTTTTCTTTTATGGAAAACGATTGGTAAAGAATTATATCATCATATATATAATTATTTATATATATATATAATTATTTTTTTTCGATGCATGAGAATCAAGCAGGTGTTCTTAGAACCAACAGCCAGACTATTCGCATATTTTTGGAAAATCTTCCATACAAACAGAAACAGAATAGCATTACTATTTTGTCCATGTATTGTTTAATTTATTGTAATGTAATTGTCATCCTTGACAATGGCTTATGTAAACCAAAAGCTTAGATAGGATAAAAAAATATATATCAATATTGTGATTTTCTTTCATCTTTTGATGATAATGTTATTAAGCTTATCAGACGATATAAAAAGAATTTACATAAAATCAATAGACAAAACTTGTCTTTATTATAAATATATATATATATATATATATATATATATATATATATATATATATATATATTGATGCATGTTTTATTAAATAATTAGAGGCGATAGTCTGTTTCATGCTAGATGCAATCGTTAGGCCTGAGGATTGCATCTAGCATGAAACAGACTGTCACCTCTAAGTGTTGATTTCTATGTTCACTTTTATATTTACACACGCTCTATCTCTGATATTGAGCACTTTATCCCATAAATATAGCACATCTTAAGACTATATTTCTTTATATATATATATATATATATATATATATATATATGGCAAAGAAGAAATACGAAGCGTTTATCAATGTAATTTGTTTCACTTTTATTAAAGCTTCAAGAGAGATCGATTCATGATATTACATCACCAAACGTGATTGATTCTCTTCTTAAAGAATCTAACATATGTATATCTAAAACAAACAGTAAGTACGTAAAAACCTTCCTAATTCACCGTACTAAAAAACAGAAAACATAATGTCTACCACACACACACACACACACACTACACACATACACACACAATTATCTATATAAAATTATCATCTGAAGCCCATATAAACAATCCAGAATTATTATACGCTCACGTAAAAAAGGCAATATTTACGGGTTTTCAGTTAGGTTTAAATATCAGTAAAATTTTTGGAACTTCGAAAGGACGTGTCGTCTCTCCTTGAATCAAAAACTGCCTAAATTATACTAACGATTGTTCAACAAGTGGATGCATGTCAAACGTGATTAACCAATGAAAATCAAACAACGCA
>CAHIKZ030000788.1:520000-527500 GCA_903632075.3 Acanthosepion pharaonis
ATCTTATATATATATTTTGAAATAAGCCATATATATATATATATATATATATATATATATATATATATATATATATACGATCACTCTATCTGACTGGCATTTGTTTACATTCGTAAAAACAATACGCTAGAATTAGCTGTTTAGTAGCTTTGGGGTAGAAATTCCGAGTTTCAATTTTGGCTTGAGGCTTTCGGACGTCTAGTCGCACTGAGGAGCTGTGATAGTTTGCGAATGACACACTCACACACACATATATATATATATATATATATATATATATATATATATATATATATATATATATATATAAATTCAACGAGAAACAATGTTTGTCTCTTTATTTTTTATTACTGTATATACTCGCCTATCATGTGACTTTTGAAGACCTAATTTTTAAGCTAATTTGATTACAGTAAATAGATATATAGTTTGATCAACGGCGTATTCAGGGCCAGCAGTACATACGCTAATTTTATATCTCATGTATGATGTGACCCTCTTAAAATTAGCTTCAAAATTAGGTCTTCAAAAGTTGCATGATACGCGTGGATATACGATATACATTCGATATCTTATATATCGTGATTAAAATTATATAATTTTAAAATCTCTCCCAATCTATTATGGGTGAAAAGGTTGTGAAATTTGTGTTTCGGGTGATTTATTTGTTTGTGTTTTATGTATGAAATCCGTTGTTTCAAGCTTTTAGCTCTGGAGGGGGAAAGAATCCTTTCACGGCATAGCGTTTTGCCGGTTGATTCAAACTTGTGATTAGTGAGATTTACGTGGTGTAACACCGTATCCTCACCCACCACTGGACCCACGCATTCCACAAGACCGGCCGTTGGTCCGGTATGGTCCAGTATTACATCTCAGACACAAGTCTCCGGTTCCCAATGTCAGTTCAAAGCCAACCCCCAGCCACGTTGTGATTTTTTTTATCCTGGAGAGTCGTCATCAGATCGTAGAAATCCGGAAGCTCGCCGTTGGTCCACCTGCGTGTTCGTCGAGTGAGAATCGGGTTAACAGAAAAATAAATAACCAAATCGATTCGATTTTGAAAGGAAGGATAGAAGTTTTTTATATATATATATATATATATATATATATATATATATATATAAGCAAATACACAAAAATGATTCTTGTTGCACAAGGTTGAATGTTTTTGTATGTAAACAATAACCAAACACAAATACTTCGAATAATTTCGATAAGGAGAGATGTGGCCTTCGTTTTAACCCATTTGGTCTGTTCTTAGCGCAACTACTACAATCTTCGATGTTCCCGTTCTCGGTAGTCGTAACAGTAGTAGTAGTATTAGGAGTAGCAAGAGTAGCGGTACTTAGATGTTAGCAGCGGTATTTCGCTTGTCGCCCTCCGTTTCAACAATACACAACGGACGCTTTCTTTTCAATCTCTGACGTCACTCTCCTTAGTACGACTGCACTCGAAGACAGACGATCCCGAAACTCTCCTATCTTCCGGTTGGCTCGCCTCTTTATATAAAGAACTGGTGACGTATCTGTTTTTCTAATGCGAATGTATTGACTTACTTTAGAAGTATAATTTCACTCCTCCGTGAGTAAACCATTTACTTTTTCATCAATTGGTTTCCAAGCTCAACAGCAAGACTCTATTGTTTATCAGCTCGCTATCAACGAATCTGCCGCGTTTTGTAAACTACAGAGAGTCTTGTTTCAAAAATAAATTCTAGATGAAAACATTCTTTATTTTAACTTCGATTCTCATAGTGTCAAAATCCATTTCTTTTTCTGAAAGTTCTAAATTATCATTATTTCAGTAATTTTCTATTAGTATCTGATATACTTTATACACTTACAAAAAGATTGTATTTCGTGTTCTAAATTAACTTTCTGTAACATTTACATTTCAAAGTCTTTACAGCATATTAACATCTTGGTTATTTGAAAACGCCTCTCCTCACTTGGTTTTACAGCATATTCTCCTTTATTATTATTATTATTTCAGGGGTGACATCGTCCCTGTTACATCGGTTTTGTTCTTCTTTGCATATGAGGTAAACCTGAATGTATTTGGTGAAAATGTCTGTTATAGTATTGAGTACTTCATAAGTGCTTTGGGGTATGAGTTTCCCAGTCAATATTTCTACAATTTTAATCCCTGAGTTAGAAGCTTTAAAACTCGAATATGTAAAGGAAACGCAATTACTAGCTTAAACAGACTCCATAGATTCGACAAAACGGAACTTGAAAAAGTTTCGTACGAGGTCCCTTAGCAGCCACCCTTACAAATACCGATGAAACCACAGTACCCACGAGATACTTACAGGCTTTAAACAGCTTATCTTTGAATAAAGACACAATTTCAAGCCCACCCGATAAAGGAGGGGGATAGTCATCATGGAAGCCAGTGTCTTCAATAAAAACTTAGAAACGATGATAACACTGCCATAAAAGCCAACGAAGAACCAGTAAATACAAATATAAAAATTTCCAACGAAACATTCCAGAAACTATTAAAAAGGAAAACAAACCCTGTATCAGACTAAAAGAATGTCACCCAACTACACCCACACAATACGGCTTACCCAAATCACACAAATTCAACATTTGCATTGTGTCCGGCATCAACAGTGCGCCACGGAAATTAGCGAAAGCAACTGGCAAAATACTAAATATTTTCTTAGTCCCCGTCAACCCAACACACATGGTTACGTAATCCAGAGAATACAAAATATAAACATGGTAGACAAGTTTGGTTTAGTATCTATCTATCTTTCTAAGATGAGGTATTATGTAACCTATGTGCATTATTTGGACTATTGTCCTCATCTTTGTCGCAATATTTATTACAACGTTTCGGCCTTTCAGTATCTGTCTATATTTCTGAGATGAGGTATTATGTACACTATTTACATTATTCAGACTATTGTCCTCATCTTTGTCGCAATATTTATTACAACGTTTCGACAAATCAGTATATGTCTATATTTCTGAGATGAGGTATTATGTACACTATTTACATTATTCAGACTATTGTCCTCATCTTTGTTGCCATATTTATTACAACGTTTCGACAAATCAGTATATGTCTATCTTTCTATGATGAGTTATTGTGTACCCTATTTACATTTTTCGGATTCTTGTCCTCATCTTTGTCGCCATATTTATTACAATAATTCGGCCGTTGTACGCTCTGGCCTTCTTCAGGTGGTGGGAATACACAGGAGCAAAACTGGTCATAAAATTGATTTCACAAATACCAGCCTAATTTTAAAAAAGAACATAATTCTTGACGCCGAAATTACTTCGAGGGACAGTATTTACATTATTCGGACTATTTTCCTTATTGTTGTCGCCATATTTATTACAACGTTTCGGCTGTTGTACGCTCCGGCCTTCTTCAGGCGGTTGGAATGTCGAACTGAACCATTTATTTCGCTCACTGGGGTAGATTGTTCTAGTTCGACGTGCCATGTTTAATGGATGTCAGTTATTAGTTATCTCCTGTTCATTTCCCTCTGAAAGTTCTCCAAGGTTTACCCGGGTATTGAACTCACATTCTTTAGGTTCCTGTCACCGGATCTAACCAATGCCTTTATCCCCTGTGCCATGTGTCCTTGAGGACATCTGTGTATTATAAACCTAACGTCTTCAGTAACCATTTTAGACATGGCACGTGGAACTAGAAAAGTCTACCCCAGTGAGCGAAATAGAGGGTTCAGTTTAACATTCCAACCTGAAGAAGGCCGGAGCGTACAACGGCCGAAACGTTGTAATAAATATGGCGACAAAGATGAGGACAGTGGTTCGAATAATGTAAATAGGGTACATAATACTTTGTTCAAAATGATCGAAAAAAATTGGCGAGATATTGTCAATTAACTACCACTATCTATTGTGTAGTATTGTGTGAACGAGATCCTGTTATAAAAGCAGAACGTTACAGAGAATGTCAATCGAGCTATTATCTGTTCACCTGACAACGTCTATTCCTGGGATTACTTCATAACAATATGGCGTCGCCGATAGGATCCCTAGCCTCGATGAATGAACCGGAATACGTACAACATTGGATAAGATGTTTTGCAGCGTTGGCTAGGGTAAATAAACTGAAAGACAAGAAAGCTTTCTCGGGGTTCTTGATAAGCTCCAGAGGCGGATATGCAATATAATTGGCCCTGTTCTGGCATCTCGTCTACAGTCGCTCTCTCACAGACGCGCCGTCGCCTCTCTCTGTCTTTTTTACAAATACTTTCATGGTAATTTCTCCGAGGAATTCAAGCGCCCTACGAGGCTGGCATCCCGCTCTCACCCCTTCACTGTCGAAACTCCTAAATGTAGCCGTCTCTTCTACTCCAATAGCTTCATATCTAGCACCTCTCACCTGTGGAACTCCCTTCCCTATTCCAGTTTCCCTGAAAGCTATAATCTCCAGCTATTCAAATGTAATGGCAATCGACATCTCTAGTTGCCTTGATCTATCCACTACCCTTCTCCTCATCCTTTCTTCTATCACTCCTATCTGATCTTGCTCCAAATCTTCTGTAACCCCTTGCGTCCTAGTGGCTTCCCGCCTTGCTTGGGGTGAAAAGCTATAAAAAAATCCTCTGAAGAGGAGAATGAAATCCATTATGGTGTACCCTAGAATACTGGAAGACATGAGGAAATTCAACCATTATAAAAAGAAACAAGGACACATGGCACAGTGGATAAAGGCGCTGGTTAGATCCAGTGACAAGACCCAAAGAGTTGTGAGTTCAATACCTGGTTAAGGAGAAGGGAATTAACAGGAGATAACTCATAACTGGCATCCATTAAACATGGCACGTGGAACTAGAACAGTCTACTCCAGTGAACTAAATAAAATGTTCAGTTCGACATTCCAACCACCCGAAGAAGGCCGGAGCGTACAACGCCCGAAAGTTTATACATTTTGTCATATATATATATATATATATATATATATATATATATATATATATATATATATATATTATGATGTGGACAAAGTCCGACAATTATTTTAAGACATTTTTATTTTTATACATTCTTTTTTTATAGATACAAATTTTTAAATAAATGTCCTGTTCATGTACGTGAGAGAATCATGGAAGATTGTAGTAAAATCGACCTTGCTAACCGAATGATCCTCTGTGGCTCAATCGGTTAAGGCACGTCAGGCTATATGACGGTTCTGTATAGGATACAGGTTCGATTCCTGTCGGAGGACTAATATTTTCTATGACACTTTCTCGGACATTCAGGCTGGTAAATGTTGTTTAATACTGTTTATTATAAACAGAACATTTACTTAAATATTTGTATCTATAAAAAGAATGTATAAACATAAAAATGTCTTATAAAATAAATTTATATATATATAGACATTTTTATGTTTATGCTTATTAACATTACTGGCATTAATCGGGCTGTTATCCTCATCTTCAATGCCATACTTACAACGAATCGGCC
Source organism: Acanthosepion pharaonis (assembly GCA_903632075.3). Classification (NCBI taxonomy): domain Eukaryota; kingdom Metazoa; phylum Mollusca; class Cephalopoda; order Sepiida; family Sepiidae; genus Acanthosepion; species Acanthosepion pharaonis. The sequence continues at coordinate 525,460 of CAHIKZ030000788.1, forward strand.
TTTTTAGTTCCACGTGCCATGCCTCTTCCGGATATCTCAGTTATTTCTTTTTAACTCTCCAAGTTTTTTTTTTTTTTAGTTTATTACTTCTGTAGCCTGGTATTGAACTCCAGGCACTATAGGTCTACTCACTGGATCGAAACAACGCCTTTATCCACTGGACATTTTTAAATAATAATAGATAATTCTTGTTGGCAAATTTTCGTATCACCTCCTTGTTACTTTCTTTTACCCCCTGGCAAATCTGTATCGAATAAAATCCACCCTTAGGCCCGTTGAGTGCCACTCGAGATTCGTCTGTGAAAATTACTTTAGAAGAGCCAATTTTAATGTATTTCTTGTCCCAATGTTGACGCTCGATGTGCCAAAGGATCGATTTTATTCGATGAAAAAGTGCCTGTGGCTAAATGAAGACAGCAAGGAGACGGCATTTAAATTTGCCAACAAGAACGTAGAAAGTTCAAGTGAAAATTTATTTTTAAAATAATATATAATGAATATTATTATTCTTTTTGAGATCTTGAAATTTATGTGATTTATTGAAATTTGTGATTTACATAACTTCATTTCGAAATTTTACTAAACTCACGTATTGTTTCTACCTATCCTGATGATGATTTTAGAAACGGGGTAAAATATACATATATTTTATTATTTATTTATTGTTTTAATCGAAAATATATTCATCTTTTCCTGAGTTTCTTCTTGAAATATTTTTATAATATTTTAAACTTAATGCAGGTTAAATTTAAAATTTGGTATTTTTAATTTTAACTTGATAGTAAATTTAAAAATTAATCATTTAGAATGATTTCTAATTTAGTCCAGTACTAACAATAAGACTTACATAAATTGTATCTAAGGTCTGTTATAAAGTTTATTTTTTTTAATTATCATATACTTTTAGTTAGATTGATGGAGCTTACGTAAAAATGTTTCCCCTATTGAGGGGAGTTTGGCTGGTTTTGAACTTTTTAAAACTCTTTATACTACATTCAACACCATTAATTGACAAGACACCAGAAGTGTTGAAACAAAATGGCTATTTTTGTAGTGATGTTATATCATGTTTATCTTATAATTTTTGGATAAATACTATTATTACAGAGATTTTATTCCGTCTACACTTGAGTGTGTATAAATATATACATAAATATATATTTTGTTAGCGAAGGGATTATATCATTAACTTTACCAATCTACTTTTTGTATGAATGATTCATTTTAATATAAATTGAACTGCACCACATATTTGATTTAAAAGAACTGATCCGACGTGCAAATTTTCGGGATAACAACTGAGACATTACACTATTTATTGAACAATTTAGTTCATGCCACACTGACTGAAAAACTCCTACAACAAAAAATACAATTCTCAAATTACCATATTAGTAAAAAAAAACGCACTCACTTAAATTTTCAAAAAAATTTTACCTTAGCGTTACGACTGCACGCTTCAAAAGTTTGTATCCGTTTACAATAACACATTCCTAAAAAAAAAAAAAAACATATTTCGATTCGCATTTAATTTTTTCGTCTCGGATGCTACCTGAATTTTTTCAAAAACAAAATAATTTCCATGCTTGAAGATGACTGAATGTACAGTTGAAAGTACTTGCATATTAAAGAAAAACCTTATACAGTTTATAATTTTTAAAAACAAGGATCATAACATTCATCGAGTGTTAATGCACCTTTAAAATTTTGTTAGCGAAGGGATTTCACTATTTTATATCATTAACTTTAATAATTTACTTTTTGTATGAATGATTCATTTTATTTTTCGGCGAGCTTCAATTTAGCGTAGGTCATATTTGTTTAATCACAGTAAAGACCACATGCCACTTTTTAGTTCTGTTCTTTTCTAGAGAAAAAAATAGAAAGTATTCTGCTTTTGAAATTAAAATAATTGTTCACTGGACAATAGTTTAACATCGCCGGAGGAGACACATTTATAGTGTTGAAACATAATTCACAATATGTAATGATTTTTAACGTTTTTGTTTTAACATCTTAAACAAATAATTACACACACACA
>CAHIKZ030000788.1:532500-540000 GCA_903632075.3 Acanthosepion pharaonis
CCTGAAGATGATCTTGGAAAAAGATCAGAAGTATTTGGGAAATGAAAATAAAAGAAATTTAAACAGCTATAGAACATTTCTTTCATTCTTTAACATCAATACACCGAAGGTTATTTGTGAGTATGAACTGATTTTGTTAAAAATTAGCAGACATAATGTCTATAATTAATCGGACATGCTTTATATATATATATATATATATATATATATATATATATATATATATATATATATAAATGGATCAGAATCTTTGTCTTTTTTATACCAGAAACTTTCACTTCTTGAAAATGACATTGTTATGGTAGCTCTAATCTGTCTACCCATTAATGCAGAGGGACTTTGTACTCTGCCGGCATGTAGAATTGTCCTACGATTTAACAGTAATCTTGGTAAATAATTCTCTATATTATCATTAAATGGGAAAATGCTTTATTTGCATTTTCACAGTCTGCACCATTCTTTCTGTGATTCCATTAAATTCTGGGTGGTAAGGTGATGTTTTATATGGGATGCATCCAATACACTTTAGCCATGAGCACAAAATTTCCTGGCAATATTCTACTGCGTTATCTGAGACCAAAGTTTTAGGCACCACAATCCTTGAAAATACTATTCTTAATATTTGCTTTACAGTGGTGACTTTTCTGTCGGCAACTTTAATTACTTTGAGGCATCCTGTAAATGAGTCTACTAAAATTAAAAACATCCCCACGCCTTTAATATGGGCTTGTTCCATGTGTACCCGAACCCATGGTTCGTTTTATTTAGGCCACGTGAGTATTTTTCTTTTCAGCACATTTTGGGCATCTTTTTACATAGTCTTCTACATCCCAAGAATATCCTGGCCACCACACTTCGAATTTTAATCTCATTTGTGTTGCTGTTATACCACAATTTACATCATTGTGTACACTTTTTAGTACTTTTTTCTTAAACTTTGTGGTGGATATTATAATATCTTCATTGCATATTATGCCTTTGTCTACAGTTAACTTATGCATTGTTTCTTTTTTAGGGTCTTTCTGCCATTGAACAATTGCAGCATGTGTTTTTTTTTATTCTGTCTGAAATTCTACTTCACACTGGATCTTGTATGTTTTCTGAGACAATTTAGGGGTAACATGTCCGTTTCAGCCAAGTGCAGTATTTTATCTTCCGGATTTTCAGATATTTCTATTTTTTACTGTCAAAATTTAGCCTGGATAGCGCTTCCACGTGTGGAATAGTGTTCCCCTTTACGTATATGATATCGAAATGAAAGGTCATGAGTTTTATAGCGCGTCTTAAAATTCTCGAAGATGTGACTTTTGGTAATTCCTCTCTGGGGTTAAATAGAAACTCTAGAGGTTTGTGATCACGCTTTAAGAAAAATTTTCGGCCTAACAAATAAAAAATATATATATATATATATATATATATATATATATATATATAGTCTTAAAGGTGTGCTATATTTATGGGATAAAGTGCTCAATATCAGAGATAGAGCGTGTGTAAATATAAAAGTGAGCATAAAAGTCAACACTTAGAGGCGACAATCTGTTTCATGCTAAATGCGTGGCCTGACGATTGCATATACCAAACAGATGAAACAGACTGTCGGCTCTAAGTGTTGACTTCTATGTTCACTATATATATATATATATATATATATATATATATATATATATATATATATATATATATGTAACGCTTCTTTTTCAATATCTGAGTAGTTAGATTAAGCTGACCTTAATTTTCTTGAAGGGTACTTTATTGGATGACCTTGAGATAAAATTGCAGCTCCACCATGTTCACTTTTTATCCATAGTCAATATCACTTCTTTTTTATTTTGCAATCGGTATTCCTGTTAGTGCCCTTATTAAGCTTTCAAAAATTTTAATTTTCTTGACAAAAGTTGTGACTTTAGTCTGGATAGTGCATCCACATGTGGAATAGTGTTCACCTTTGTTTTCTACACCATAATGTAGAAATCAAAGGCCATGAGTTTTATCTAAATTTCTCGATGTGACTTTTGATAAATCCTTTCTGTGGTTAAATATAAACTCTAAAAGTTTGTAATCTGAAAAAAAAATGTTCATCCTAACAAAAAAATTCAAGCTCTTCCTGTGTTCCATATTATTACTAACACTTCTTTCTCAATATTTGAGAAATTAGCTTCAGTTGACGTTAATTTTCTCAACAGATACATTATTGGATGATGTTCTTGAGATAAAATTGTAGCTACAGCTTGTTCACTTGCAACTGTAGTCATATGTCACTTCGTTTTTTGGATCAAAGATTCTTGTAATCACTATTTTCATTGTTTGGACTATCATCCTCATCTTTGTTGCCATATGGACATAATATCTCATCTCAGAAATATAGACAGATTCTTGCAATTAGTTTTCTTATTAAGTTTTCAAAAGCTATATTTTCCTCTTGAGTCCATTTAAATTCTGTACTCTTTTTCTGTAAATCTGCAAATGGTTCTATTAGCTTGTTATATCTAGGTAGATATTTGCGATAAAAATTGGTCAATGCCAAAAACCATTCTAATTCTTTTTTAATTTTTGGGTGGAGATATTTCCGATATAATTCCTTGTTTTGATGTTTGGCATCCCAAATAATATATTTTGCCGCAATTTATCATATACGAGCATGTTTTAATTCATTTAAAACTTACTTGCATTATTTACAGTATTCGAACTATTATCCTCATCTTCATTGCCATATTCACAACGTTTCGGCCTCTATATCTCCGAGATGAGGTATTATGATTACTTACATTTTTGACATTATTTGGACTATTATCCTCATCTTTATTGCCATATTCACAACGTTTCGGCCATTGTAAGCCCCCCTCAGGGCCTTCTTCAGGTAATTGGAATTTCTAACCGAACCCTTTATTTCGTCCAGCGGAGTAGATTGTTCTCGTTCCACGTGGAATGCCTCTTCCGCATGTCTCAGTTATTTCCCTTTAACTCAAATCTCCAAGTTCTCGGTTCACCACTGCTGTGGTCGGGTATTGAACTCACAATTCTTTGGGTCTAGTCACTGGACATTATCAACGTCTTTATCCACTGGGACATGCTCCGAGCCGCTATCTATTATTCCTTTTTCCGGTAGTAGGTTGCCATTTCTTTCTGCGGTAGACCAGTTGCCATCCAAGGCTATAGAACCCGGTCTGTCCTGCTATTTACCCATAGCTGGAGGGAGAAGAAGAGGATTCATACCTTTCCCAACGGTATTAGCATGTAAGTGAATGTAATGGATTCGACTGGAATTCGAACTCGGCCCTCTGATTTCTCAATCCAAGCCACTATCCATTACCCTACCGTCCCTTCGCCTTCAGACGGATACTCGCGTTATGTCCTTTTAAAAATCCTATAATCTTCTGACTTCATACAGTTTATTAATTTCGTTGATAGCATTTTTAAAACCTCTATTCTCAAAAGTCTACGATTTTCTTTGTGCTTTCTACAACAGCGATGGGAATAAACTCTAGATGTGTTTTTTGTCTTGAAATTTCCTTCAAAGAAGCCCAGAATTTCCATCAATTTTTTTTAAATTAACATTAGTTTTTTCTTAATTTGGTTTACCCATTTTTTCCAGAAAATTCCTTGGGATGAAGGTAACATAGATTCTCGTGTCAACCTGCAAAAGGAAAAGGTATTCGATGCAGTTTTAATGTTGCTTTGCCTTTTGCAGGTTTTCTTATCGAATATATTTCTGCATTTTCAGTATAGGGGTTTATATTTTCTGGCCTTTTATCGGCACATAGGTTAGAAATGGTCTTTTCTTTTACATTTTAAACATAATTGTCTTAGGGCTGGAGATTTGTATTTTTTGTTTCTTTCGTGTTTTTTGTCACATTATTTGCATTAATTAGGATTTCAGTTGTGTAGCCTATTTCCATGTTTTTTTTTAGAATTATTAATTATTAATTAATTAGTTCTAATTGCTACAAGACTTCTACACTTGCTTTTAAATTCATATCATTCGCTTGTAGACTTTCTAGGATCATATGTTTGTATGTAACTTCATACATGAGTTTAATACGTATTCTAAAAACATTTCTCTCGAATCCAGTTTTTTCAAATTCACTTCTTTCAATCTGTGTAAATTGCATAATTGTTTCGGCTGTTGTATGCTCCGGCCTTCTTTAGGTGGTTGGAATGTTGAACTGAACCCTTTATTTCGCTCACTGAGGTAGACTGTTCTAGTTCCACGTGCCATGTTTCAATCGATGTCAGTTATCAGTTATCTCCTGTTAATTCTCCTCTGAAAGTTCCCCCAGCCTTAACCGTGTATTAAACATATTGCGAAAAAGATGAGGACAATAGTCCGAATAATGTAAATAGTGTACATAATACCTCATCTCAGAAATAGAGACAGATACTGAAGGGCCGGAATGTTGTAATAAATATGGCGACAAAGATGAGGACAATAGTCCGAATAATGTAAATAGTGTACATAATACCTCATGTCAGAAATATAGACAGATACTGAAGGGCCGGAACGTTGTAATAAATATGGCGACAAAGATGAGGACAATAGTCCGAATAATGTCCGATAATACCTCATCTCAGAAATATAGACAGATATGAAAGGCCGGAACGTTGTAATAAATATGGCGACAAAGATGAGGACAATAGTCCGAATAATGAAAATAGTGTACATAATACCTCATCTCAGAAATATAGACAGATACTGAAGGGCCGAAACTTTGTAATAAATATGGCAACAAAGATGAGGACAATATTCCGAATAATGTAAATAGCGTACATAATACTTCATCTCATAAATATAGACAGATACTGAAGGGCCGGAACGTTGTAATAAATATGGCGACAAAGATGAGGACAATAGTCTGAATAATGTAAATAGTGTACATAATACCTCATCTCAGAAATATAGACAGATACTGAAGGTCAGGAACGTTGTAATAAATATGGCGACAAAGATGAGGACAATAGTCCGAATAATGTAAATAACGTACATAATAGATCAGAAATATAGAAAGATACTGAAAGGCCGGAACGTTGTAATAAATATGGCGAAAAAATGAGGACAATTGTCCGAATAATGTAAATAGTGTACATAATACCTCATCTCAGAAATATAGACATATAAATATATATAAAATTGTTATACTTTTTTTATATAGACATTTTTTTTATTTCTAATAAACAGTATTAACATTATTTAACGGCCTGAATGTCCGAGAAATTTTTATAGAAAATATGCGTGCCCCGACAGGAATCAAACCTGTATCTTACACGGCTCTGACATCTAGCCTGACGTTCGTATAGCACGTCAGATAAGGATTATGATTATCGCTTCTCTAAATGTGACTTCTGATGTCTTAACGATTATTGCGTTAAGCATTTGTCACGCTTCATATAGGAATTGTGAAGTTCGCTTTGTTGCTTTAAATATCTCGAAAGCAGTTGACAGGATTTGATATACTAGGCTACTTTCCATGTTGAAAGGCTATTGTATTTCGGGACAAATTTTTGAAGTTATTCAGTCTTCCTCATGAAATCGCGAAATGGCCACTTTTCATTGAGCAGATGCCGAAGAGCTCTAACCTTGGCTCCCTTATGACATCAATTCACATTTCGCTATCTATGCCGATGAGACAACAATTTATTCCTCTCTTAATATCAAGTCTGAGCGGTTCGATAAGGGTCAAATTGGCAGCTGATCTCAAAATCGCTTTGCAGTATGTTGTTAATTGGGGCAAGGAATGGCTTGTTAATTTTTACAAATTGGTTGTTTGGTTATTTTTAACACCTAAACCTTATATTCGCTTTAATATATTTTTAATCATCGATCTAGGGAAACGGTGGTATATGATTTCTGAAGGAGTTGACTATTTTACATGACATTCATGTTTATCTAGATCTGACGATAATAGGTAGTCTTTTCTTCTTACTTTCCTCGACTGTTTTTACCTTTCACTATTTCCTTTCTTTCTTTGTCTTTCGCTCTTTCTTACTTTCTTTCTTTCTTCTCTCTCTCTCTCTCTCTCTGTATATTTCTACCTCTGTTTTCTTCTGTCCTTCTTTTTCTCTCTTTTTCATTCTCTCTCTTTTTCTGTATTTTTTTCTGCATCTTTCTTTCCCTCTTTTTTCTTTCTTTCTATCTCTCTTTCATTTTTCATTTTCTCTTTCTCTCTCTATCGTTCTTTCCTTTCTCTCTTTTTTTTTCTTTCTTTCTTTCTTTCTCTCTCTCATTTTCTTTTTTCTTTCTTTCTCTTTCTGCTTCTTTCTTTCTATTTCTCTTTCATTTTTCATTCTCTCTCTTTCTCTCTCTATCGTTCTTTCCTTTCTCTCTTTTTTTCTTTCTTTCTTTCTTTCTTTCTTTCTTTCTTCCTTTCTTTATCTCTCTTTCTTTCGTCGTCTTTCTTTTTCTGTTTCTTTCTCCCCCTTTCTTTCTCTCTCTATTTCTTTCTATATTTTTCTTTCTCTCTATATTTCTTTTCTCTCTCTCTCCTTTTCTTTCTTTCTTTCTTCCTTTCTTTCTTTCTCTCCTTTTCTTTTTTCTTTCTTTCTTTCTTTCTTTCTTTCTTTCTTTCTTTCTTTCTTTCCTTTTCTTTCTTTCTTTCTTTATTTATTTCACTTTATGCTTCTTTCTTTCTATCTCTCTTTCATTTTTCATTCTCTCTCTCTCTCTCTCTTTCTATCCTTCTTTCCTTTCTCTTTTTTTCTTTCTTTTTTCTTTCTTTCTTTCTCTCTCTTTCTCTCTTCCTCCTTCTTTCTCTCTCTGTTTCTCTCTCTCTGTTTCTTTCTTTCTCTCTATATTTCTTTCTTTCTCACTTTTTATTTCTCTCTTTTTCATTTCTATCTCATATTCTTTCATTCTCTCTCTTTGTTTCTCTCTTTCTTTCCTTTCTCTCTTTCCTTCTCTTTCTCTCTATCTCTTTCTTTCTTTCTTTCTTTCTTTTTCTCTGTTCCTCTCTTCCCCTTTCTTTCTCTCTCTATTTCTTTCTATATCTTTCTTTCTTTCTCTCCTTTACTTTCTTTCTTTCTCTCTCTCCTTTTCTTTCTTTCTCTTTATGCTTCTCTCTTTCTTTCTTTCTGTTTGTCTCGCCCCCTTTCTTTCTCTTTTTATTTCTTCTCTCTTACTTTCTCCGCCCCCTCTCTTATGGTTCCCACTTAAAAAAAACCGATCAGTTCCACAAAGATTTTCTCAATGTAAAGCTATTAGGTTTCCTTTCGTATTTCTTTAATACCAAACCAAAAATCACCCAACAACGTTAATGGCTTGTCTCACCTAGCGACGTGATTATATTCAGTAATTGACATTTTGGTTAAAAAGAAAACAAAAAACAAAGAACTGCATGCGTAAATTTGAAACACTAAGATACATTTCGACAAGAATTAAGAGTCGCCAATGCTCTTAGCACAGAATGAAGATTACTGGTCAGTGAGAAATAGATAAATGAACTTGAACACTTGAACAGACAAGACGAACAAAATAAAATAATCAAAACGAAAAAGAAACGAAATTAA
>CAHIKZ030000788.1:545000-555000 GCA_903632075.3 Acanthosepion pharaonis
ACTTCGTGTAATGGACATAGGAAGTACTAACATGTGTACTTGGGCTTGTTTCATTGGAAAGATACGAAGAAAAGTCAATAATAACAGAATTATTTGTTTTGTTTCAATTAATTTGCACAGGGGTGTAAGTATTGATCAAATTTTGATGATTTTATTGCTTGATATTGAACTCAACATTAATTTTTCTGGTTCAAATAACTTCAAACCGCCTTTTTTATAAGCCCTATAAGTTTAATGATACATTTTGAAACTACCTAAAAATCTAACTCAATATTTGTTTGGGAATCTAAATAATAAATCTAAAAAGTACAGGGTGGTCCGAATGTTTGGATACAAAATTCATCAGCTGCTCTCTCTATTATTAAAAACAACAAAGAAGAAGATCATAATCCAAATGAAAACCGTCAATCAAAACATTGCATCAAAAGATAAAAAGACTATAATCTTCGTAACAACCCAGCCATTTAATATTTAAAAAAATACAGTCTACTTAGACAATAGCTACCTGATCTCACCAGAGTTCAAAATTGTTTTGAGATAGAGATCAAATGAGTACAAGAGAACATTTGTTTCAGATGACTTGTTAGTTTTGTTTTCTGACATGATGATGACATTTTTTTTTAATCATTTGACCCCAATCAAGGTAGGAGTATCGAAATCAAATATTGAACTTCCTATTAAAAATTCTGTATAAACAGAAAAGTGCCCCTAAGTAAACAACCTTTACTCTAATGTTAATAAAATTTGGCACTGCAATCAGTAGAGGCTCAAGGTACAATGTGCTACTAAAATTGTTGGAGTATTATGTATACATACACATATGTATGTATGTATATAAGCATACATACGTACAATATTAGAGGTTTAATTTTGTATGGATATGTTGTAAGAATGATGAATAATGATGCTATAAATTTATATAACTGAAAGGCTTTATTAAAATGAGATTCTGGTAACTTTTGTCTCAACCTAACATCTTAGACTTTCGACAGACGCCGAGATGTAATTTTGTATAGAAGATCAAATGCCGGGAGAAAGTCATTTTTATAATGACGTTAAGAAGAAACTGGGTCAAAATATCTATGGCGTTTAGAAGACAAACACTCACGTATTCACTATGTGTGTCTCGAAGCGTATTTCTAGACAACGAACACTTTTATTATGTGATAAGGTATACGCGTCTGGAACTATCTTGAATGAGTGAGTTGTTGCCGTTTGTTGACCAACTCTGTCGCAATGGCGATGGTCGTCTGCTTCTGAGAAACTTATTCAGTCAAGCTAACGGACATAGATATCTAGTGAAACAACGATAACATTATTAGCCCGACAGGTGTCATTATAATGACGTCGAAGTTAGCTTTTCTGAAGGGTTCTTTTGTTGTGTTCAAAACCTGGAGTTGGCATTTCAAACGGCAAGCTAATGAGTCTTTAGAAACGACAGAAAAACAAAAAAAAATAAACAGAGAGGACGAAAGACAAAGAGACGACAGTTCTTTTAAATTATTTGCTTCAGGGTTGGAGTATGTCCAAATGCAAACACGCAAGCAAGCACAAAAAATCTACGTATGTAATCACACCCACACAATATATATATATATATATATATATATATATATATATATATATATATATATATATATATATATATATAATATATAATCAAATCAAATATGCTGGTGTCTGGGCTGTCGCTTCCTAGGTTTCTGAGCTGCTTACGACATGAGAGTTCACTATATATATAATACAGGTAATAGATCCATTGGTATATATATATATATATATATATATATATATATATATATATATATATATATATATATATATATATATACACAGTGTAACCTGGATATAAGAGAGTTGTCGGGACCTGAGAAGAAGTCTCTTATATCCAGGTTTGGTCTATTTTATATACATTAACACAGGCTCTAATTTGGGACCAGAGAAAATCTCTTATATCCGGGTTTCTCTTATATCGGGTTACACTATATATATATATATATATATATATATATATATATATATATATGATAAAAAAAGGTTAAAACTAATATTCCATGGTCATAATTTATTCCTGAAATCGTAAATACGATGAATTGGATCGTATTTTACGATTCCAAAGGAATAAATTATGACCATGGAATATCCTTACTCTGTCCTGGAGATTGAGTTCTACCTGGATTCTATCCTCTTGGAATTTTTTATTCAAAAAATATATATATATGTGTATGCATCTATGTATATATATTTATATATTTTGCATATGTATGTGTATATTTACCATATATATATATATATATATATATATATATATATATATATATATATATGAATGTTATGATCCTTGTTTTTAATAACTACAAGCTGTATGAGGTCTTTTTTTTTAAATCTGATAGTACTTTCAACAATAACACATTTAAAATATAAAAACATATTTCGATTCGCATTTAATCTTTCCTCTCGGATGCTACGTGGATTTACTAAAAACAAAATAATTTCCATGCCTGAGGATGACTGTACGCACAGTTGAAAGTACTATCAGATTCAAAAAAGACATTATACAGATTGTAGTTATTAAAAACAAGGATCATAACATTCATCGTGTGGTTCGTAGGTTGATGCAACTTGAAAATTTTGTTTGCGAAAGAATTTCGCCATTTTATATTATTAACTTTACTAATCTTCTTTTTGTATGAATGATTCATTGTAATATATATATATATATATATATATATATATATATATATATATATATATATATATATATATATATATATATATATATATATATATATATATATATATTCTTTCTCTTATCATGTATAGAGAGAGTAGGAGGAACGGTTGAGTAGTGGATAGCGCCTCGGATTGAGGAATCGGAGAGCCGAGTTCGAATCCCTCCATTCACTTACGTGCTAATACCAGCGGGAAAGGTATTAATCCTCTTCTCTCTTCAGTAAATAGCAGGACAGACTGGTTTCTATAGCCTTGAATAACTACTGGTTTAAGAGACGGACAACTCTGTATTCAAAACCTGCGGAGGGTCGTTTGGGGGCCATGTGGCACTTCAAAAAGTATGTTTGGTTCTGCACAAAGCCTTCACCACTATAAACAAATATGCTGGTGTCTGGGCTGTCTCTTCCTAGGTTTCTGGGATGCTTACGACGGGAGAGTTCACCATATATATAGTACAGATAATAGATCCAATTGTATATAATCCAAGTGGATCCTAATAATATGAGATATTAAAACAGATCGACAGAGAGAGCTCAATATATTTATTATAACAGCGTGTATACAGCAAAAAATCCAAAATTACCTCATGTGGGTATAGTCTATTTCAACCGGGGCAACCTTGTGCCAATCCTCCTCAGCCCTGAAATCAGGGGTTTGGAATTTAATTTAGATAACAGTCGGGAGAAATTTACAGGCCTACCTAAAAGAGACGTCTCGTTAAGATAACGAGCCTGAGTTGGTGTTGAGATGTTGAGTGTTTCCCCGTGCGTGTATTGAAATGAGGACAAATACATACGAAAGGAAAATACTGGTATATCTGAAGAGGTATTTACAACAGAGAGATTAGTAGTCAAACGAATGCAGGTTAGTCAGTAACAATCAGAAAGAGTATAAAGTCCAACTGTATCTTACGGTAGAGAGACGGAAGTGTGATGGTCACCTGATCTCCCCAAAACTCTATAGAACTGCCCTATTAGTAGTAGAGAGATCAGTCCATTCTGATGAGAAGGTGGGTGCGCCCCAACAGTTGGTGATAAGGGGAGGGCGTGAGGTATCTCTCTAAAGGTGGAAATCCGGAATGGGACTTTATTTATGACGAAAGTTTTAAGTTGTATATAAAGGAATTTAGGTCCCCGCTAGTGAATACCAAACTATACCAACGACAAATATGTTTTAACAGGATTAACAATAAATTGTATTTAGACAATTAATATAAAAAAGAATAGAATTAAGGGCTTTATATTATTAAGCAATGGGTGATTTAAAGACAAAACAGTTTAAAGTTAGAATGAATTATCTAAATAATAGATTCCCCCTTTTGCTGTCCAATACACACACACACACATACACACACACACACACATATATATATATATATATATAAGTATATTATAATTTTTTATATAGACAAAATAGTTTACTTACTACAAATATGCAACTTCTCACCAGTCGAGGTGCAATTGAAATGCACCGAAACGAAGTTGCATCTTTGTAGTGATTAAACATTGTTTTTGTCTATATGAAAATATATATATATAAATAATTATATACTATACTATCGGTATTGAATATATATATTTGAATTAAAGAGAGTGTGAGTTCAATACCCAATTAAGGTGGTGGAGAACTTGAACAGGTTAATTAACAGGAGACAACTGATAACAGATTTCCACTAAACATGGCACGTCGAACTAGAACAGTCTACTCCGAGCGAAATAAAGGGTTCAGTTCGACATTCCAACCACCAGAAGAAGGCGGGGGCGTATAACGGTCGAAACGCTGTAATAAATATGGCGACAAAGATGAGGACAATAGTCCGAATAATGTAAATAGTGTAAAACTCATTAGTCTTGCCTATGTATAAAAGTGAACATTGAAGTAAACACTCAGAGGTGATAGGCTGTTTCATGCTAGGAGCAATCGTCAGAGGCCTGACGATTTGAACTAGCATAATAAACCTCTCGCCCCTGAGTGTTGACTTCAATGTTCACTTTTATATTTATATTTACATATGCTCCATCTCTGACATTGAGCACTTTATCCTATAAATATAGCATAATTATAAAACTATATATATATATATATATATATATATATATATATATATATATATATATATATATATATATATATATATATATATATATATATATATATACAAAATGGACAAGTGACGACAATTTATTAAAAGACATTTTTTATGTTTAACGTTCTTTTATAGATACAAGTATTAAATACTTGTATCTATAAATAAGAACGTTAAACATAAAAATGTCTTTAATAAATTGTCGGACATTGTCCATTTCTTAATGCATGACGATATTTGTTTACATTTGATATGCCATGAGCAGTTATGAATGTACGAGATTCATGGAAGATTGAAGTTTATAAGCAGTAAATTTGCCAACCGAACGATCCTTTGTGGCCGAGAGGTTAGGCACATCAAGCTAAATGACGGTTCCGTTTTGGATGCGGGTTCAAATCCTGTCAGAGAACGAATATTTTCTATAAAAATTTCTCGGACATTCAGGCCGGTAAATGCTATTTAATACTGTTTATTATAAACAGAGCATTTACTTAAATATTTGTATCTATAAAAATAACGCTAAACATAAAAAAGTCTTTAATATATATATTGTATGGATATGAGTTTGTGACCCTGGGTTTCACGCTTTGGCGATTATCAGACAATTTTTTTTAAAATTTGGATCTTGCTTCTTTGAATATGTTTGCTGATGGGAAAGGGAATCTGCTCCTGTGTTTGTTTGGGTTGTACTATCATCATAGACACATACATACAGGGGTATGCATTTTAGTTCACACCAACACATTCACATAAGC
Organism: Acanthosepion pharaonis; assembly: GCA_903632075.3. Taxonomy (NCBI): domain Eukaryota; kingdom Metazoa; phylum Mollusca; class Cephalopoda; order Sepiida; family Sepiidae; genus Acanthosepion; species Acanthosepion pharaonis. Next base: position 550,575 of record CAHIKZ030000788.1, read on the forward strand.
AATTCGAGGCTAGGCGCAGATACATAGCCATGTATTCATACGCAGTTGTAATTCTATTTAGGTGTCGGGGCTTTAGCTTTATATGTGTAGCAATGCTTCAACAAGGAGCGGATAGGGTTGTTCGTAACGCTTTTCTTATCTACCGCATCCGCCGACAAAGGAACTTACACTACCTCCCCCACACATACATACACACATACGCTATTGTTGGTCTGGTCCTTTTCACCACCACTTTGATTCTGTTTGTGGTTATGTTGATGATGATGTTTGTATATTCAACGCTAAATGCTCTTGTTTTGATGACGGTTGTGATGATGATAATAGCTGTGATATTAATTATTATTGATGATGTTAATAATAGATACTGAGGCGTTAACGATAAATTTAGCCTTAGTGATGGAATTAAAAAAGGTGGGGCAATAATAACAATCGTAGATATGATAATAATTGGGGTAACCATGATAATAATGATGATAATAATATAAATAATATAACAAAAATGACGATAATAAAAACAATGGTGGTGTTAAAAAGCACTATATATATATATATATATATATATATATATATATATATATTGTGTGTGTGTATTTAGGCAGAATTTTTTCATTGATGCATGTTTCATTAAATAATATAGACAAGTGTTGTCTATTTATTTTAAGTAATCCTTGTTGAAAACACAACTATACTTAAACATGAAAACAATAAACAAAAACTAAAAATTCCTGAAGCTTTATACATAAAACAGTTGAAACCTAACCTGAACAAAATAAACTATGAAGTCTCCACAAATATTCTTAAATGTCTATAATTGGTAACAGAAGCTATTGGTTTATACCAACGGCTTCCCGTACTTAATACTTCTCGTTTTCACTCACGCGTGGTCATGTGTGACGTCACGAGCTGCGGTGTGATTTCCGCTTCCAGCGTCTTATATGCACGTGTTTATCGTTGCTTGGAAATCTTCCATGTAAAATAGAAACAGACTATCATCACTGTCTTGTCCGTGTATTGCTTAATATATTGTACAGTAATTGTTATCATTGATAATGGCTTATGTAAGTCGAAAGCTTAGAAAGGATTAAAAAATATGGATCCATATTGTGATTTTCTTTCTTCGTTTATTGATAATGTTATTAAGCTTATCAGACGATATGAAAAGAATTTTCATAAAATAAATAGACAACACTTGTCTATATTATTTAATTAAACATTTATCAATATATATATATATATATATATATATATATATATATATATATATATATATATATGTGTGTGTGTGTGTGTGTGTGTGTGGTATCCCATATTAGAACCGCATTCATTTTCATACAATAAAAAAGATCTGGCCATATTCGATTCCAGACTACTTCCCCTTAAAGAGATAATTTACATCCTTCCGTTGTCACCAACAGAAGCCCCTTATCAAATCAAGGCGCCCGTTTGAGTAACTCTGCGAAAAATTCAAAACCCAATTACAGACTGGCATTTGAGGGCTGATAAGGATCGGTATTAAATTATTTCATCTGTCATGTGGGTTTAGCCCTCGCTGGCCTAAACCCACTTGATTTAATTTTGAATTTTTGCTGTAATATATATATATAAAAGAAATATGTTGTAGTGGTTCCAACGAGAGAAAAGTATGTATATTAAAAAGACGAGAAGAGAGGCGCCGCAAACGTTTTTAGTTATAAACGTTTTTTTGATTACCAACACACAAACAGAGAATGTCTTATATCGAGAATATTTAACATTGAACATAAAGAAAAAATTAATTATTTTTAATAATATGTGGAAATCTCCGCTTTTACCTGAAAACGGTCACGAGACCAGAAACACGTGCCGTAAAATTATGTAAAACAAAGCATAGTATTTTTTTCTAAATAAATCCACATTACAACCAAAAACATTTGCGGCACCTCTCTTTAATATTATATATATATATATATATATATATATATATATATAATGAAATGGACAAAATCCGACAATTATTTTAAGATATTTTTATGTTTATACATTCTTTTTTATAGATACAAATGATTTGTTTATGATAAACAATATTAAACAACATTTAGCGGCCTGCATGTCCGAGAAATTTTCACAGAAAATATTCGTCCTCCGACAGGAATCGAACCTGTATCCTATACAAACCGCCATATAGCCTGACGTGCCTTAACCGACTGGGCCACAGAGGAGCGTTCGGTAAGCAAATGGACAAAGTCCGACAATTATTTTAAAAATGTATAAACATCAAATTGTCTTTTATATATATATATATATATATATATATATATATATATATATATATATATATATATAAGGAATAGATAGAGGCTCTATATTCCCTTTTAATGAAAAAACACCTCCTGGCCAAGATATTTCTCTCGAAACCCTAACCCGTTCAGTTCAAAAATTAGATTTATTTTAAGACAAACTTCATTATATATTTCGTAACTCTCCCAGGGGTGAGCGAAATCAAAATGGGTTCAGTTCGACATTCCAACCACCTGAAGAAGTCCGGAGCGTACAACGGCCGAAAGGTTGTAATAGATATGGCGAAAAAGATGAGGACAATAGTCCGAATAATGTAATACATATATATATATATATATATATATATATATATATATATATATATATATATATATATTTTCTATGAAAATTTCTCGGACATTAGGCCGGTAAATGTTATTTAATTGTTTATTATTTATTAAATACTTGTATCTATAAAACAACAACGTTAAAATAAAATGTCTTTAATATATAATAATAATAATAATTATTTTTTTTACTTATTTATTTTAAATTATTTTTAATATAGCTAAGTAAAAAAAATAAACAGATCATGGTTTGTGCAGCCTGCTTACGTATTTCTTAATGATAAAATAAATATAATCTTTACTTTAGTAGTCTTATCTAAGTTGAACATCTCTAAAACGTAAATATACTAAATCGTTAAAAACAAGTCTGGAATAGTTAAAACAAATATAAAACTGTTGTTGCAATAAGGTCGACAAGAGGCAACGTTGTCTTTGAAATTTCATATTTAACTTAAAATAATATAGAAAGAACTTTTCTTATGCTTACTCCTCAAAAGCTCCAATCTCTCAATCAGATGCCTTGCTACTCGATGTAGTTTATCGTCATACCCAGGAATTTATTCTGTCGAATGTCAAGGATCAAAGAGGTTAGATGTATGGATGTTCCACTCTGAGTTAACACCATTGAGGAACAACAACATGCTGTAGTGATCTTTCTGTTTGGCTGAGGGAGTGAATCTTGCGGAAATCCATTGCATGTACCATTAATCAAAGAAAGGTAAATGAATGGGTAGAGTGATTTAGAGCAGGAAAAACCAGTATAATCGATAAAAGGTGATCGGGTCTCCCATCAACACAGCGCACGGAAAAATACTTCCAGGGGTTGGAAGCTTTGATCAGTTAAAAACCAATAAATCATGTTAGCAAAAATGGTGACAATTGTTGGCAACAATTATGGAACAGCACAAGCCATAGTATATGATGACTTAGGGTACCATAAAGTCTACATGGGTTGGGTACCCCAAACAGCTTACAGATCAGCATGATCAGCAGTGTAAAGTTATTGCACTCCATTTCCTCCAACACTACAAAAATCCAAGTAATTTTTTTATTGAATCATGACAGGTGACAAGACATGGACCCGCCATAATAAACCAGAGACCAAGAGGCAAAACATGGACTGGTAAAATTTGGTTTCGTTTAATATTATTGATAATACAACTAAGTAAAAAAAAAAAAAATAAACAGATTTATTTGTGCCGTCTGCTTATGTATATCTTAGTGATAGAATAAACATAATATTGACTTTAATAGTCTTAACTAAGTTGGGCATCTGTAAAATGGAAATATGCTACATCACTTGTTAAAAACAAGTCTGGAATTGCTAAAAAAAATACAGACAAATATAAAACAGTTTTTGTGATGACGTCGACAAGAAGCAATGCTGTTTTTGAAATGACTTATTTAATTAAAAAAGAAAGAAAGAATGATCTTTTCTTTCGCTTAGGCTTACTTATCAAGGCCAGCCGACGGCGTCTCATCATAGCCCAATGGTTAAGAAGCAGCTCAAGTCAGCGAGTTCGATTCTAACTAGGCGTCTCATCAGTCAGTTATATGACATGCGGGATATACGTTTAGGCGATCACATTTTTTTTTCGATACATGACTGACGAGGTAGATTTTTTACCGCAGTATTTTGCCATTTTTTTCAGCGGCAGACCATTGTCATCCAAGGTTATAGAATCCACTCTGTCATGCTATTGAGCCATAGATGGGGGTGGGGAGAGAAGAAGAGGATTCATACCTTTCCCAAGGGTATTAGCATGTAAGCGAATGCAATGGATTTGACTGGAATTCGAACCCGGCTCTCCGATTCCTTAATC
>CAHIKZ030000788.1:560000-650000 GCA_903632075.3 Acanthosepion pharaonis
GAGAAATTTTCATAGAAAATGTGCGTCCTCCGACAGGAATCGAACCCGTATCCTTTACGCAACCGTCATATAGCCTAACGTGCTTTTACTGATTGAGCCACAGAGGAGCGTTTCAGTTAGCAAGGTCGATTTTACTGTTTTAAACTACAATTCTCTATGATTTTCTATGAAAATTTCTCGCACATTCAGGCCAGTAAATGTTGTTTAATACTGTTTATTATAAACAGAGCATTTACTTAAATATTTGTAGCTATAAAAAGAAAGTATAAACATAAAAATGTCTCAAAATATGTATGTATGTATGCATAAATACATTATTTTAAATTTACTACATTTATACAGGAAAAGCGGTCAATGTGGATAATGAATCCTTTTACAGTGTGGATTTCTATGAACAAATTATATATCTATAACTTATTACTTATATTACGTGCTATAATATTGGATACTTCGTATTTAAAATAGACGCCCCATTTTATTTATTTATTATCATATATAAAGACAGTCAGTCTTCGCATTCGAGTAGTTTTTGTAAAGAAAGTACCGATACAGATTATTTTGTCGGGGCTTCATATCAGCTCAGTTTTATAACCGTAATGCAAACAAATTAATTTTTAAATTATTTCTAAAACATTAACGAATTTTTTTTTTAATCTTACATTTAATTACATCAAACGTTATTATAGTTGATACTTCGCATTTGAAATAGACGCCCCTATTTTATTTATTAAACGGCGTGTAATGGTAATGGTAATATCAGCTGTTTCCCCGATAATGAAACCGTTTTTTTTTTTGTTTTTTTTTAGGAAAAATTGGAACCCTCGAGGAAGCTGAACAGATTTTGTAAAAGAAGAAAATCCTTGCAAAGTACAACATAGTTTGCAATTACTTACAATATCTACATTATTCAGACTGTTCTCCTCATCTTCATTGCCATATTCACAACGTTTCGGTCATTGTACGCTCTGGCCTTCTTCAGGTGATTGGAATTTCGAGATATAGAGAGATATAGTTTGAAATGTCTGCAATAAGCTTTCCAAATCACTCGCTAGCTTCAAGAGTCGTGTGTTGTTCTTACGAGAACTATAAAAATTGATAAAACTTGTCGATGAAGGTTATATCAGTTTAGCTATCGTATATAAGTTTTTGTGTGTGTAGAATAAGGCAGAGTGATTTTTTCACGCTTTTTAGTACATGAATATTGCACTCGGAGTGAAAGCCGGGATTTAATGCGATATGTAGTGAAATCAAAAATTAGATTTATAGCTTCCACCAATTTTTGAGCATTTGGTTTTAAATATCATCTTATAACATGTACAGAAATACGAAAATTCTGCAGGTTTTTGCTTACAAACGGAGGAATTTTACTCGTTCAAGAATAAATCCAAATAAAGATGATATTTTTTGTATTTGATAGATTGAATGGAAAATATATTCAAGCCAGAATTCTACTTATGAATCACCACAAACAAGATATGCAATTTCTTTCTGTATAACTGTGTAAAAAAATATTGTAAAAAATTACAAAAATGATACTCGATGAATAAGACTTGTTAGATTGTTAGATCATAATAAAAGAAAAAAAGTAGATAAACGTGCATATAACATCCTAATTCTACTGCGTACACATTATGAGACGAAATGTTTTAAATTTGCATTGTTTATTCAAAATCACAGTAAAACGATAACACTGTATATTACATCATAATACAGGGTGTCCATAAAGTTCGTGTGCACTTTAAAAAAAATATAACTTTATTTGTATTTGCGATAGAAATAATTTGTAAAAAGATTAGAAAGAAGTAAATCTCTATTTTTTTAAGGTTTTATTGAAATTTTATTTAAGTTTCCACATGTCCTCCATCATTAGAAATACAAAGGGTAATACGATTTTGCAGTTCACGGAAAACATTTGCCAACTGATTTACAGTAATGCCTGAAATCACATTAGTTATTTTAGCTATACTTAAAACTAGGTACATTAAACTTTATAACATTTTTACAGATTATTTCTATCGCAAATACAAATAAAGATATAAACTTTTTAATGTGTACACAAACTTTATGGATACCTGTATATCTAAATTATTCAGTATAATTCCCTTATGAAGTAAATGAAGGTCTTATTTGATGGCAAAATGATTTAGTAATAATGTCCTTGTGACTTATATCTTGTCAATACACAATTTGTAAAGCTTCAGTAAGTAAAATATTTTTTAAAACTCTACTTTTAAACCTCCACTGATCACCGGAATGAAAATGTAAGGATAAGATTTTGAGCCTAAACAGAATATTTAAACTCGTTTCATCAAAAATCAATAAAAAGGAGTGGGGGAAAATAATTGTGTGTCTTTATTTATCATGTCAAAGAACAACTTTGAAATTGAATGCAATACGACGGTTCCTAAATCAACCTGTCCTACTGTAGAATGGTGTCATTCAGACTGATGACGAACAGATTTGCTATGCTTTTTTTTTTCATATTACTATATTTATGTTACTTGATATTAAAATTAATGCTGGCATGATTTCAGTAAAAGGTTCTCGCAGACTTAGTAAATACTTCGTTTTATATCCTATCAAGCTCATTACCAGATAGATAGATAGATAGATATGAACAGAATGTGATAGATAGATAGATAGATAGATAGATAGATAGATAGATAGATAGATAGATAGATAGATAGATAGAAAAGGGAGGAATAAGATAGATAGATAGATAGATAGATAGATAGATAGATAGATAGATAGATAGAAAGAAAGAAAAAGGGAGGGATAGATAGATAGATAGATAGATAGATAGATAGATAGATAGATAGATAGAAAAATGGATGAATAGATAGATAGATAGATAGATAGATAGATAGATAGATAGATAGATAGATAGATAGATTTGAACATAATGAGGTAATAGGAAAAGGATAATAAAAAAATATATCCAAATATATTGACCCAGGGCAGGACTACCCCCAGCAAAGCACTTGATCTAGGCCTCTGTGTTGAGTCTGAGGCCCTCTCCAACAAATTCGGTAGTTCTCATCAGAACGATTAGAGTGAGTTTTCCGAGGTGCCATGCCTCCGTAATCACCAATGGACTCATCCAATCCTTTCCGAATCCTTTGCACTGTCCCCAGATTCACACCCAATACACTCGGAAATGATCGTATTGGTAGCTTTCGGCGTTAATGCCAAGCAGTACAGCATGCCGTTTCCAAATCTCTGGCGGAGCGAATCAGAGGATTCCCAAGTTATCCTGTGTCATCGACAAAATCAAAAAGAACAACGCGCATGCGCAAAATTAAAAAAAAAAAAAAGAAAAAAAAATGGGGGGGAGACAATTTATCCATCGCACCCAATATTCTCACAAAAGATTAAAAAAAAAATTACTAATATTATTTTGCTTCCCATTCTAAATGTTTCCTTGCTTTTTTTTGGGGGGGGGGTGTTTAGAGTATTTCGATTTTACCATGTTTCTTTTCCCTCCTTTTAACGTCTGTCTTTTGCTTTTTTTCTCAGCGTCATTTACCCTCAGCTTCTTTTTCTTCCCCCCCCCCCTTTTTGTTCCTGTTCTAATGTAACACCCACCGGCATCTGATTGCCTTATTCTTTGTACTGTGTCGTTTCTAGATGCAAATTTATTCTCTATCCACTAATTAGCTGTCATTACTGGAGGGACGCTGTTTGTAGCTTTTCTGATATTTTCAAGGGACATAATGCATCTAATGCATCTCTTCAAAAGCGATAAATTCCTTCAGAAATAAAAGACCGTCGAATTGAGTTCAGGATGAAAGAAATTATTTTGTACAACGAAAGGACTACGGACTTTTGAAATTATCGAAAAATAGCATAAAATTTGAAATGCAATTTATTTGAAATATTTATTTAATTCTTGACACTTTTAATTTTCTTCTTTTTTTTTGCGTGATAACAAATTTAAATATTTTGACACCTCTCCACCCTCCTCTCAACATGAGAGTTAAATCCTTGACCACGGGCGGAAGGCAGATTTTGTAACCCTGCAAATAACCAGGCTTAAGCAAAACGTATAATAGGAATTACTTCGAGCCTGATCAGTACCAAGACTTGACTGGTGCTTACTAGGAAATACAAAGTGGTGTATGGTTGGATGTGCGGGTGGTATGATTGCCAAGATCAGAGAGCAGAATTTCAGTTCCAGTCGTGTTCGTGGCCGAACATTAGACTGGACGGAGATTTGGCCGAGAGACATTTGACCGGGAGGAAATTTGACCGATAGACATTTGGCCGAACGGACATTTGACTCAGAGGCAGTTGACCGAACGGACATTTGGCCGAAAGACATATAGACGAACGGATATTTGGCCGAACGGACATTTGATTGAGAGGCAGTTGGCCGAACAGACATTTGACTGAGAGGCATTTGGCCGAACGGACATTTGACTGAGAGGCAGTTGACCGAACGGACATTTGGCTGAAAGACATTTGACCGGACGGACATTTGACTGAGAGGCAGTTAACTAACGGACATTTGGCTGAGAGACATTTGGCCGAACGGACATTTGGCTGAAAGCCATTTGGCCGAACGGACATTTGACAGAGAGACATTTGGCCGGACGGACATTTGGCTGAAAGACATTTGGCCGAACGCACATTTGACTGAGAGGCATTTGGCCGAACGGACATTTGGCTGAAAGACATTTGGCCGAACTGACATTTGGCTGAGACAGATTTGGCCGAACGGACATTTGGCTGAAAGACATTTGACCGGACGGACATTTGACTGAGAGGCAGTTGACCGAACGGACATTTGGCCGAAAGACATATAGACGAACGGATATTTGGCCGAACGGACATTTGACTGAGAGGAAGTTGACCGAACGGACATTTGACTGAGAGGCATTTGGCCGAACGGACATTAGGCTGAAAGACATTTGGCCGGACGGACATTTGACTGAGAGGCAGTTGACCGAAAGGACATTTGACTGAGAGGCATTTGGCCTAACGGACATTTGGCTGAATGACATTTGACCGGACGGACATTTGACTGAGAGGCAGTTGACTGAACGGACATTTGGCTGAGAGACATTTGGCCGAACGGACATTTGGCTGAAAGCCATTTGGCCGAACGGACATTTGACTGAGAGGCAGTTGACCGAACGGACATTTGACTGAGAGGCATTTGGCCGAACGGACATTAGGCTGAAAGACATTTGGCCGGACGGACATTTGACTGAGAGGCAGTTGACCGAAAGGACATTTGACTGAGAGGCATTTGGCCGAACGGACATTTGACTGAGAGACATTTGGCCGGACGGACATTTGGCTGAAAGACATTTGGCCGAACGGACATTTGACTGAGAGACATTTGGCCGGACGGACATTTGGCTGAAAGACATTTGGCCGAACGGACATTTGACTGAGAGGCAGTTGACCGAACGGGCATTTGGCCGAAATACATTTGGCCGACCGACATTTGGCCGGACGTACATTTGGTCGAAAACATTTAAAAAGCTTTCTTCCTTCTCGTGAGAAAGGAGAATTACTAATTAAGTCTGATTACTGGCATTGATCAATAAGAGAATCAGTGAATGGATATTTAAGACATATAACACCTGCTCCGAATTCGCTACAGATAGCTGCTGCAAGTATTATCACCCTTGACTCCATGTTTCCCAAAAACTCATGGTAATTCACTCATCGCTACGTCTCGAAGGAACTCGACATATAATCAAAGAAAAATAGATTAAAGATTGCGTAGACTTGGCTCTGAAGATTTGTGCATCAATCTATCTAAACCTCTGAATTCAAAAGCCAGGAGAAGGGAAATGGAAAACTGCTTCATTATCTTTCCCAATAAATCCTGTTAATTGACAGATAATTAAAACAAAACAAAAAAAAACGGACTGCAGATAGCGGTGAACGCCTACATCACAAGGTGAGTGACATCTTATTAAGGAAAATTGGTCAAACACCAAGGTAGACATGCCTTTTACATTTTCGGTGAGAGAACGACAACTATGGATTTAAAACAGTGACAAAGGCAACGAAAAATCACTCTACTATTCCTCTTGCAAAATCAAGGCGGGGGAACTGTAATCACCTCCGTCTCGAAGGGAGGCAGCATTTAATCAAAGACTAATGCGATAAATATGTTATGGGCAATCCAGGCATGACCGCCTACGTCTCGAAGAGACATGACAAATACAATGGATTTATTACAAAGGAAGAACGAGAACTCAAGCCTTAGGTGACAACCAATATAAGAGAAGGAAATCACTGAATTACAATGCGTGGAAACAGCAATGCGAAACTATTATCTTCCCCGAGAAATCATGGCAATTCGCAGATAATGAAAAAAAAACCCCTGAATTCAAAAACTATAAACAATTATCACCTTTCACAAGATTACTATTTGAGACGTGCATGGGTCTTGAAATGCTATACAGTCGATTTTATTCTATACGACTGTTTCCATAGCCAATTTCTTGCGGGTCGAAAATATCCAAATGAAAATTCTAGAAAAATTCTAAAAAGAAATTCCAGCGATTCAAACAGAAACCTAAACACCGGCAGATTGTGATATGTTGGAATAACCTGCTGTCCAATTCTTCCATCTCACGTTTTCTCCTGACTTTTGAATTCAAAGACTTAGATTGGATGCTGCTCAAGGCTTGGGATTCTAATCTCCTGCACCATTGAAAGCATTTTCTTTGATTAAATATGGCTTCTCTTCGAGGCACAGTCGATCACGGCTCTCCGTTTTTTCATCATCATTATTTTCATTTTATCAGTATCTGTCTATATTTTTAAGATGAGGTATTATGTACACTATTTACATTATTCGGACTATGGTCCTCATCTTTGTTGCCATATTTATTACAACGTTCCGGCCCTTCAGTATCTGTCTATATTTCTAAGATGAGGTATTATGTACACTATTTACATTATTCGGACTATGGTCCTCATCTTTGTTGCCATATTTATTACAACGTTCCGGCCCTTCAGTATCTGTCTATATTTCTAAGATGAGGTATTATGTACACTATTTACATTATTCGGACTATTGTCCTCATCTTTGTTGCCATATTTATTACAACGTTTCGGCCCTTCAGTATCTGTCTATATTTCTGAGATGAGGTATTATGTACAATATTTACATTATTCGGACTATTGTCCTCATCTTTGTCGCTATATTTATTACAATGTTCCGGCCCTTCAGTATCTGTCTATATTTCTGAGATGAGGTAATATGTACACTATTTACATTATTCGGACTATTGTCCTCAACTTCGTTGCATATTTATTACAACGTTCCGGCAGTTGTACGCTCCGGCCTTCTTCAGGTGTTTGGAATGTCGAACTGAACCCTTTATTTCGCTCAGTGGGGTAGACACATAGGACACATGGCACAGTGGATAAAGGCGTTAGTTGGGCGTTAGTGACAGGATCCAAAGAGTGTGAGTTCAATACCCGGCTAAGGCAGTGGAGAACTTTCAGAGGGAAATTAACAGGAGATAACTGATAACTGACATCCATTAAAACATGGCACGTGAAACTAAAACAATCTACCCAGTGAGCAAACTAAAGTGTTCAGTTCGACATTCGAAACACCTGAAGAAGGCCGGTGCTTACAACGGCCGAAACGTTGTAATAATTATGGCGACAAAGATGAGGACAATAGTACGAATAATGTAAATAGTGTATCAATTTATCATTATTATCGTTTATTACCATGAATTTGGGGGAAAGCTAGTGAAGTGGTTTCAACGTTACTTTTTCCACGGTTTTTCCACGGAATTTCCTTCTCTTACATTGGTTGTCACGCAAGATTTGAGTGCTCGTTCTACCTTACTATTAACCCAGTTTTGTCTATATTTCTGAGATGATTTATTGTAAGTATTTACAGTATTTAAACTTTTCGAACTGTTGTCCTTATCTTTATTGCCATACTCACGGCGTTTCGGCCGTTGTACGCTTCGGCCTTCTTCAGGATCTAACTCTATTTTTCAGATGTGATGTTGCAACTATTTACATTGTTTACATCATTCGGACTGTTGTCCTCATCTTTATTGCCATATACCCGTGTTTTCGGCCGTTGTACGCTCCGGCTTTCTTCAGGATTTCTCTATATTTTTGAGATGAGGTATTGTAACTATTTACCCTATTTATATCATCCAGACAGTTGTACTCATCTTTATTACCAGAGAGTTAAAAAATACTTGGAAAGTCGAGTTATCAAAGGGAATTAACTGAAACTGAGATGTCCAAAAAAGGCATGGCACGTGGAATTAGAACAATCTATCCCTGTTTCATAAATAAAGGGTTCGGTTCGAAATTCCAACGTATATCACCTGAAGAAGGCCAGGGCGTACGACGGTTGAAACGTGATGAATGTGGCAGTAAAGATGAGGACATCAGTCTAGAAAGATAGTTAAGCCATTTCCCGTTGCTTTCTTTAGAATTTTAAGTTTTCCTTCTCTTAAATTGGTTGCCAACCGAAGTTTGAAAGCACAATCTGCTTTGTTTTATTCGTTGTGTAGGCGATTACGTTTCTCCTAAAATTCGTTTTGTTATTATTTATAAATTAACATGATTTCTTGGGAAAGATAGTGGAGTAGTTCCCCATTGCTTTCTCTTCAAAGTCTTTTTTCTATCCTAGATTGGTCACCACTGAGGGCTTGAGTGTCCAGTTTATACCATTATTTCATCCACTAGTCCATCGCGAAGTGACCAAAACAGACTAGACAGAAATCTGAACGATTTTCGCCGATTCTACCTGCTGTTCCTATAGCTGTTGCGCAACCTGTACGCCCACTTCTGATAAGAATTACTTCTAAATCGTTAATAAGATTCAATGCCTACGTTTGATAAATAGCTTCATAAAATGTTTGGTTTCTCTTCGAGAAATGGTTTTAAGAAAGGCAGAGACTCATTGCTCATTGACAGGAAGTTCACGGAACGGAACCGGAAGTGCAATTTGATTGATGCTATTCTTGATAGCACTAAGATACGCGCAGTTCATATATGATGCATCTGATCAAACTGCATCCAAAAGGAATACTATATTCTGTTTTTATTATTTCTGCAATGATTTATATCATCCAGGAAATGGTTCTATGGTTGACAGACAAACTAATTTGCCAGTATTTTCCGGCTGTAATCTTCAAATATTGGGAATTAATGTCTTTACAATTATTTATATACACCAACAAAATGGGTTACAGATGCTGTTCACGTGTTATTTACAGCAAACCTCCAGATCTTCGACTATCACTGGTCGACGGCTAACAAAGATTACCTACTCGGCTAAACGTTTCGATCCAAAACCTCATGACTGAACGTTGAATGAAATCATTTGAACACAAGCAAATAAGTAAAGGTGCTGAGATTGAGTGATAGATTTTTTTATGTTTTTTTTTTTTTGAGATAGTAATGATTTAGAGGATACAACTCTTACTAATTAACCCGTAGCTGGGGGAGAAGAAGTTGATTTATACTTAATCTGACTTTGATAAACAAACAAGAAATTATAATGGGGATATAAAGTGGGGGATCTAGTCTATATGAAAATCAATATGTAAACTGATCCCTCACTTTGTGACCAGGGTAGTTTCTACACATCTATTTTCTAAGGGTAGCTTAGATGTGGCACAAGACCGAAAGTAGGGGGCACCCAGTGAGGATCGAACGCACTACTCAGTCGTAATTGTTCTAGCGAGACAAGCTTGTTAACCATTACACCGCCTCAAGGTGACCCAAATGATTTTCTAAGGGTAGCTTAGATGTGGCACAAGGCAGAATGTAGGGGGCACCCAATGAGGATCGAACTCACTACTCAGTCGTAATTGTTCTAGTGAGACATGATTGTTAATCATTACACCGCCTCGAGGTGACCTATGCTCAGCAAGTATATCTCGCTAGATAAATTACGACTGAACAGTAAGTTCGATTCTCACTACTTTCGACCTTGTGCCACACTTAAGCTACGCTTAATGCGAATCTGTTTTATACAACGAAAGGAATACGGACGCCTGAAATATGGCTTTTATTTCTAGAAAAAAATATCATGGAAAAATTTCATAGAATTAAAAAAGGATTTTTATTTTGTTATTTCATTTAATTTTTTTATAAGTTTGTTTTTTTTTGCGTTGTAAGAAATTTGATTAATATTCCACCTCTTTGTCCTATTCAAATCAAAGACGCTGGAGGATAGGGTGGCTTTATAAGCCCCCCACCCAATAACCTGCTTTAAGACAAATGCATAATCGAGGTAGGATTATAGTCCCAGGGACTAACGGTTTAGACGCCGGATGTTACTAAAGGTGAAAGAAACTGACAAAAACAAAAAGAAACTGACTTCTTCTTCTTCTTCTCCTTCTTCTTCTCCTTCTCCTCCTTCTCCTCCTTCTTCTTCTTCTTCTTCTTCTTCTTCTTCTTCTCCTCCTTCTCCTCCCCCTTCTTCTTCTTCTTCTCCTTCTTCTTCTCCTTCTCCTCCTTCTCCTCCTTCTTCTTCTTCTTCTTCTTCTTCTTCTTCTTCTTCTTCTTCTTCTTCTTCCCATTGTTCTCTTTATACATCAAAGTAATTTATCCTGTCTGTTCCTGATTCTGACAATAAGTGTTCTTTCTGTTGCCATTTTCTTTAAGCCTTACTCGCTCCATCCTTTGAATTCTCAATATCCTTCTGTAGAACTATATTTCAGTTACCTCCAGTATTCTCCATCTCCGTGAGGGAAATTTGTCAAAAATCCACTACCATATTGATACGAACGTCCTAAACACTAAGCCCCGCACCAATAATAACAATAATAATAATAATAAAACCCTGATGGGTCCTTTCCAGACACAAGCCTACGCGCGAGTAATAATAATAATAATAATAATAAGCACATGTTTCGACAGTTCTAACCACAAGACCCCGCGCCAGTAATAGTTCTTTTATTGACTTCTCTCCGTAATTGTAGTTTTTCTCATATTCTCTAACACTCAGAAACACCTTGCGTCCTAGTGGCTTTATTGCCTTTGATCTTCAAAAATTTAAATGCAATGTCAATCTTTATCTTCTGTCTTCTTAATTCTTGTTCTTTTATTGTCTTCTCTCCTTAATAGTAGTTTTTCTCATATTCTCTAACACTCAGTAACCCCTTGCGTCCTAGTGGCTTTATTGACTTGCTTGGGGTAAAATAATCAATATAAAAAGGAAGGAAATAATTGGCACTTTCTATAGGTAAAAGTGCCGCCTAACGAGCGTTTTGGGTGAAGTCATATATATATATATATATATATATATATATATATTCTTTCTATGTTTCTTTTCTGATATATATATATCATTACCTATTGTATGGATAAATTATTTTCAAAATTTAAATACTTTTGTCTATTATATATATATATATATATATATATATATATATATATATATATATATATATATATATACCGGAGAATGTTCTTTTATATTGTATTGAATTAATGATTTGTTTTCTTTGCGCGGAACTTCTGCTACCTGTCAAGAATGCCTGCAAGCAAACAACATTTCTTCCATCCGGTTGCGTGCTTTGAAACTGTCCATTTCAGGACGATAGTTCCAAGAGTCTCCACATAAAGAACATCGAATATCGGACCCCCCCACCCCCGCATCGCTTATAACTTCAGGAAATAAACACTGTTGAATATTCTGTGGGAACGTTTGTCTTTGCAGTGAAAACCAATTATTTTTCCGCTTCGTTTATATAATTCGAGTTTAGGAAATGCCTCCTTAACGAGGTGTGGCTGACATTCATTAGAAATTAATTAAAATTACCATTTTCTTGTATTGTGGTTTTTTGTTTGTTTATTTGTTTATTTGTTTGTTTGCTTCATATCAGATTAAACAGCATTTGCAACAAAACTTGAACTCATTATTACAAGTTCAAATATCCGGGGGACTAAATAAAACGTCAAAAATTGAGAAATCTAATACTGAAATTCGAAATGTCAGTGAACTAGAGAAAGATGCCTTCCGGAAGATAAGTAAAGTATTACGTTGTCACACATAAATGACGCACTTTAAATTCCAAGTGTTATGGTTGCGGCCATTCGGAGGACTACCCAATCGGCCATTAGTCTATAAAAATACACTCATATCCCCTATCAGTCTATGAAAAAACACCCACTCATGCAGTCAACGCCCGGTGGGTCTTGCAACCTGTCCAGAAACGCACCCACTATTGCTGTCTTGGGTTAGTATGAGTAGCAAGATTGTACCCATCGGGATCTTGCTAAGCCTGTTGCAATGCATACAGCACTTCTCATTGCCCAGTAGTAACCCTTTCGTGAATTGACTGGGCAAAACGTTGCTTAAATTCGGTAATCAGACAAGAGCTGGTTTATGAAAATAATCATGTGGGAGTACATTAAGTTTTTTGAAAGAATCGCATTTTTTGTTTTATCTGCGCGCTTCGTTAAGATTTAATGCTGGATTTTAGTTTTTTTACGTTGTAAATGAATCTAATCATGTTATTAATGCAAATTGCTAAAATCAGACATTCGCTTTACGTTCTATAGATTTTCCAATTATAGATTAGATGTGGCAGAAGGCCGAAAGTAGGGGAACCCAGTAAGTATCGAACTCACAACGCAGTCGTAATTATTCTAGCGAGACAAGCTTGCTAACCATTACGCCACCTCGTGGTGCCCCGTCGTAAATGAATCTAGTCAATGCAAATTGTTAGAATCAGACATTAGTTATCAAATTATTTTCATTTGTTTTTTAAGGGATTAGATTGTCAGAGATGAAATGACGCAGTTTATATGAAATGAATAAAAAGAGGAAATGAAATATTAATGAACTAATTTACTTACTTTTTTTATTTTATATATATATATATATATATATATATATATATATATATATATATATATATATATATATATATATTTTTTAAAGATGATAAAGAGCACACTCATTTATCAACACGATGTTTATTTCAAGTAAGTTAATTAGTTAATTAATATTCCATTTCATTTTTATTCATATATATATATATATATATGTATGTATTTATATTTATATATATATACATACACATATATATATACTTACATATATATATATATATATATATATATACATATATATAGATATATATACATACATATATATAGATATATATACATACATATATACATACATACAGATATATATGCATACATATAGATACATATATATACATACTATATATATATGCATACATATATATATATACATACATATAAATACATACATACATATATATATATATATATATATATATATATATATATATATATATATATATATATATATATATATATAGTTAAAAATCCGCGGGTAAGTAATCCAAGTGAATCTAATAATATAAATTAATAAATATTTTTATTCATATATATATATATATATATATATATATATATATATATAGTTAAAAATCCGCGTGGAAGTTATCCAACTAAATCCTAATATATTAAAATATTTTTATTCATAAAATATATATATTAAAAAATCCGTATGGAAGAAACCCAAGGGAATCCTAATAATATAAAATAATAAATATTTTTATTCATATAATGTGTGTGTGTGTGTGTGTGTGTGTGTGTGTGTGTGTGTGTGTGTGTGTGTGTGTGTGTGTGTGTGTGTGTGTGTGTGTGTATAGTTAAAAGTGAATCCTTATAATATAAAATATTAAAACTGATCCACAATAATTTGTGTGTTTCTTGCTTGAATGGAGTCTTCGAGCCATTGTATATTTGCATACGTTCTATCCCCTACATTGAGCACATTTGCCCATAAATATAATATAATTTAAGACTACTATATTTTTATCATATATATATATATATATATATATATATGACTGTTCTCCTACGAACCTCTAAATTCTTGATCCCATCTTTAAAAAGAAAAACATTTTCATCCTTTGATGAGGATAAAGAATTCAAATTACCGCTTCCTTGTTATAGAATGTTTTATTGCGTTTGAAAACCTCAAAATGCTTCAATAATTTCTAATCAGTAGGAGAGATATGATTTTGTTGTGACGCCTGGCATTAAATTACACACAGAGGTTGATATACCACTAAAAACAAACAACCAACATTTGAGAAGAGTTTCATGAAATTAGTCCATATATTATCCTACAATTTCTTAAACATAGCAAAATATATTCGTATATGTCTATGGTAAATAAATAGCGGCAGTACATTTATGTAAAAAATATCAACAATAAATATTTATAGTATAATTACCAACAATACATTTTTAAAACAAATTTACCAGCAATACATTCTATAAAATTACCAATAATACATTTTTTAGCGAAATGACCAACAATGCGTTTTATCTGTAGCTAAAGGCATAAACTTACTTTCGAAATATATTTAGATAGAGCCATAAAATTGTGTTCAAAATATTTTGATTTCGTCATTAAATAACCCATAGAGGTGTTGATATGCCACTAAAAATCATCCAACCAAAATTAAAGAACTCTTTCATGACAAGTCCTGCAATTTCTTAATGAAATCAAACTGTGTTTGAAGATATAACTTTAAAAAAAAATTAACCATAAAACACACATATCGCTACCTCGAATAATTATGTCCACACAAACATGTATATGCACAAAAGCTGAGTATCATCTACCATGTACTCAACTGTGAAAGCAGAATAACATATATCATATATTTATTACTTCCAAACTCAACATTAAATGACCCATATAGGGGTTGATGTGGCGTTAAATAGACAAATCAATCAATCAATGTAATGTGTAGTGTTAAGTATGATATGAGAAGAAATATAAAGTCTTCCTTTATTTCGTAAAATGCAATGTTATTATCACCCCGTGTTTTATGTGCAGGCCTTAATACCAAGGCAATGGCTTCGAGCAGAAGATGCAAAACAATCGCGATTTCCTTTTTTTTTTGTGACGTACGGTGGCCGTTAATAATTAAGTATAACTCAAGACTTCAATATTAAATAAAACAGTATTTAATTATAACACAAATAAATACTTAACAAGAACAAAGAAGTAAAAGTCAACCAAAGATAATTAACCATTTCAGTGAATACCTTATTAGTAGCTCGGCTCGGCTTAACGTCCGGTAAATCCTAAATCAAAACCCAAAACATCGATGAACAATAATTCACACTAATTCACCTGGATAGTCCCACTCAATAGTCATTCAATAAGCAAATGAAAATATCGAGGTACATTTATCAACATTTTTAAAAGGTAGACATTTAAATGTTATGAAATAAAACCATAGTTTTTTTAAATACACACACAAATATAAACTTATGTTATCTCAATGTTTTTATTCAACTATTTGTGCAGTTTATTTAGTGTAAAACCTGTGCCTGGTGTCTTTTCCCAATTTCTTCAATGTTTGGTCGAATATGCGATAAGCAGACGATCATTTCTTCTTCAGTTGAGCGGAGTCTTTCTCACTTCTTATTTTTAATGTTATTCATTGTTGAGAAGCCTAATTCACATAAATAAGAATTAATAAATTTAGATTTCGGCATTAAATAACCCAATGTTTCTCAATCTTTTTCCGCAACAGCACACCTAGAAGCAAACGAAAATATCCTGGCACACTTAGCAATATTTTTAAAGGGTATACATTGAAATGTTCTGAAATAAAACCATAGATTTTTTAAAAAGACAAACACAAATATAAACTTATGTTAGTTCAATATTTCTATTCAGATCTTTTGTGCAGCTTATTTAGTGTGAAAAACTGTGGCTCGTGCCTTTTCGCGATTTCGTTAATGTTTGGTCGAATGTGCAATAAGAAGACCTTCATTTCTTTGTCAGTTGAGCATTAGTCTTTCTCACTTCTTATTTTTAATGTTAATTTGGGCTGAGAAGCCGAATTCACATAAATAAGGATCAGGAAATTGCAATATAAACGGATAAAGTCATTTTAGCTAATGTTGGATATTCCATTTGTATTGAAATCCAAAATGTATCAATGGTTACCGTCGAATGTTTTATTTTGAGCCCTCGATCACTAGAAATGGAGGTGGAAGAAATAAGTAAGAAATAAAAGGCCCAAGGACCACTCAAGGCAGAGGTTTATTGAGTGAGATTGTTAAAAGGGAGGTGGAATAAGTAAGTAAGAAATACAAGGCCCAAGGACCACTCAATGCAGAGGGGGTCAGTGGTGAGATTGTTAAAAGGAAGGTGGGAAAAGTAAGAAATGCATACCATGAGAATATCTAGGATAGATATCGATTGACTCTGGATTTAAAATAAAAGATTGTAGTTGTCAGGGAAAGTATCCCCTAAAAGTAACAGTTCTGTGGAAGAAGCTGTCTGAGTGGAACTTGACAAAGAAGACGAACGAAATGTGGATGGTGCGGGACTGTGCACTATGACATGGCAGGTCCGAGTTGTGAAGGTCTGATGGAAATCGTTTAAAAATCTGTCGTAGTAATAGCGTTAGATCCAGTGTTTCTCAACGTTTTTAAACAACGTCGTACCTAGGAGCAAATGAAAATACCCAGGCACAATTTTAACAACATTTTTAAGGGTAGACATGCCAAACCCCGTCGAACATCTTTGAGATATCCAGAGCTACAACCTGAGTCTCACCATACTTATCTAAATCTCAGTCATAGTAATAGCAATAGACCCAGTGTTTCTAAAGTTTGTAAGCGACAGCACATTGAAGAATGCAATAATCCCCGTCTGCAACGGTCAGTGGTGGGATTTAAAAATTTCAAGAACGGTTTGGTTTATTTTGTTTTACGGCATATCAACCTCAATGGGGTATTTAATGCCGACATCATTTTTAGGATAGATTCGTATGAATAGAATATGTATTCTTTAGTTTAGATTGGTTTGCTTTATTTTGTTTTACGGCATATCAACCTCAATGGGTTATTTAATGCCGACAACATTTTTAGGATAGATTCGTATGAATAGAATATGTATTCTTTGATTTAGATTGGTTTGGTTTATTTTGTTTTACGGCATATCAACATCAATGGCGTATTTAATGCCGACATCATTTTTAGGATAGATTCGTATGAATAGAATATGTATTCTTTGATTTAGATTGATTTGGTTTATTTTGTTTTACGGCATATCAACCTCAATGGGTTATTTAATGCCGACAACATTTTTAGGATAGATTCGTATGAATAAAATATGTATTCTTTGATTTAGATTGGTTTGGTTTATTTTGTTTTACGGCATATCAACCTCAATGGGTTATTTAATGCCGACATCATATTTAGGATAGATTCGTATGAATAGAATATGTATTCTTTAGTTTAGATTGGTTTGGTTTATTTTGTTTTACGGCATATCAACCTCAATGGGTTATTTAATGTCGAGAACATTTTTAGGATAGATTCGTATGAATAAAATATGTATTCTTTGATTTAGATTGGTTTGCTTTATTTTGTTTTACGGCATATCAATCTCAATGGGGTATTTAATGCCGACAACATTTTTGGATAGATTCGTATGAATAGAATATGTATTATTTGATTTAGATTGGTTTGGTTTATTTTGTTTTACGGCATATCAACCTCAATGGGTTATTTAATGCCGACAACATTTTTAGGATAGATTCGTATGGATAGAATATGTATTCTTTCATTTAGATTGGTTTGGTTTATTTTGTTTTACGGCATATCAACCACAATCGGTTATTCAATGCCGACAACTGTTTTTAGGATAGATTCGTATGTATAAAATATGTATTCTTTGATTTAGATTGGTTTGGTTTATTTTGTTTTACGGCATATCAACCTCAATGGGGTATTTAATGCCGACATCATTTTTAGGATAGATTCGTATGAATAGATTATGTATTCTTTGGTTTAGATTGGTTTGGTTTATGTTGTTTTACGGCATATCAACCTCAATGGGTTATTTAATGCCGACAACATTTTTAGGATAGATTCGTATGAATAGAATATGTATTATTTGATTTATATTGGTTTGGTTTATTTTGTTTTACGGCATATCAAACTCAATGGGCTATTTAATGCCGAGATCATTTTTAGGATAGATTCGTATGAATAGAATATGTATTCTTTGATTTAGATTGGTTTGGTTTATTTTGTTTTACGGCATATCAACCTCAATCGGTTATTTAATGCCGAAAACATTTTTAGGATAGATTCGTATGAATAGAATATGTATTCTTTGATTTAGATTGGTTTGGTTTATTTTGTTTTACGGCATATCAACCTCAATGGGGTATTTAATGCCGACATCATTTTTATGATAGATTCGTATGAATAGATTATGTATTCTTTGGTTTAGATTGGTTTGGTTTATTTTGTTTTACGGCATATCAACCTCAATGGGGCATTTAATGCCGACATCATTTTTAGGATAGATTCGTATGAATAGATAATGTATTCTTTGGTTTAGATTGGTTTGGTTTATTTTGTTTTACTGCATATCAACCTCAATGAGTTATTTAATGCCGACAACATTTTTAGGATAGATTCGTATGAATAGAATATGTATTCTTTGATTTAGATTGGTTTGGTTTATTTTGTTTTACGGCATATCAACCTCAATGGGGTATTTAATGCCGACATCATATTTAGGATAGATTCGTATGAATAGAATATGTATTCTTTGAATTAGATTGGTTTGGTTTATTTTGTTTTTAAGCATATCAACCTCAATGGGGTATTTAATGCCGACATCATTTTTAGGATAGATTCGTATGAATAGAATATGTATTCTTTGATTTAGATTGGTTTGGTTTATTTTGTTTTACGGCATATCAACCTCAATGGGTTATTTAATGCCGACAACATTTTTGGGATAGATTCGTATGGATAGAATATGTATTCTTTCATTTAGATTGGTTTGGTTTATTTTGTTTTACGGCATATCAACCTCAATCGGTTATTTAATGCCGACAACTTTTTTAGGATAGATTCGTATGTATAAAATATGTATTCTTTGATTTAGATTGGTTTGGTTTAATTTGTTTTACGGCATATCAACCTCAATGGGGTATTTAATGCCGACATCATTTAGGATAGATTCGTATGAATAAAATATGTATTCTTTGATTTAGATTGGTTTGCTTTATTTTGTTTTACGGCATATCAATCTCAATGGGGTATTTAATGCCGACAACATTTTTGGATAGATTCGTATGAATAGAATATGTATTATTTGATTTAGATTGGTTTGGTTTATTTTGTTTTACGGCATATCAACCTCAGTTGGGTATTTAATGCCGACATCATTTTTAGGATAGATTCGTATGAATAGAATATGAATTCTTTGATTTAGATTGGTTTGGTTTATTTTGTTTTACGGCATATCAACCTCAATGGGTTATTTAATGTCGACATCATTTTTAGGATTGATTCGTATAAATAGAATATGTATTCTTTGATTTAGATTGGTTTGGTTTTTTTTGTTTTACGGCTTATCAACCTCATTGGGTTATTTAATGCCGACAACATTTTTAGGATAGATTCGTATGAATAGAATATGAATTCTTTGATTTAGATTGGTTTGGTTTATTTTGTTTTACGGCATATCAACCTGAATGGGTTATTTAATGCCGACAACATTTTCAGGAAAGATTCGTATGAATAGAATATGTATTCTTTGATTTAGATTGGTTTGGTTTATTTTGTTTTACGGCATATCAACCTCAATGGGTTATTTAATGCTGACAACATTTTTAGGATAGATTCGTATGAATAGAATATGTATTATTTGATTTAGATTGGTTTGGTTTATTTTGTTTTACGGCATATCAACCTCAATGGTTTATTTAATGCCGACAACATTTTTAGGATAGATTCGTATGAATAGAATATGTATTATTTGATTTAGATTGGTTTGGTTTATTTTGTTTTACGGCATATCAACCTCAATGGGGTATTTAATGCCGACATCATTTTTAGGATAGGTTCGTATGACTAGAATATGTATTCTTTGATTTAGATTGGTTTGTTTTATTTTGTTTTACAGCATATCAACCTCAATGGGGTATTTACTGCCGCTATCATTTTTAGGATAGATTCGTATGAATAGAATATGTATTCTTTGGTTTAGATTGGTTTGGTTTATTTTGTTTTACGGCATATCAACCTGAATGGGTTATTTAATGCCGACAACATTTTTAGGATAGATTCGTGTGAATAGAATATGTATTTTTGATTTAGATTGGTTTGGTTTATTTTGTTTTATGGCATATCAACCTCAATGTGTTATTTAATGCCGACAACATTTTTAGGATAGATTCGTGTGATTAGAATATGTATTTTTGATTTAGATTGGTTTGGTTTATTTTGTTTTACGGCATATCAACCTCCATGGGGTATTTAATGCCGACATCATTTTTAGGATAGATTCGTATGAATAGAATATGTATTCTTTGATTTAGATTGGTTTGGTTTATTTTGTTTTACGGCATATCAACCTGAATGGGTTATTTAATGCCGACAACATTTTAGGATAGATTCGTATGAATAGAATATGTATTCTTTGATTTAGATTGGTTTGGTTTATTTTGTTTTACGGCATATCAACCTCAATGGGTTATTTAATGCCGACAACATTTTTAGGATAGATTCGTGTGAATAGAATATGTATTCTTTGATTTAGATTGTTTTGTTTTATTTTGTTTTACAGCATATCAACCTCAATGGGTTATTTAATGCCGACAACATTTTTAGGATAGATTCGTATAAATTGAATATGTATTCTTTGGTTTAGATTCATTTGGTTTATTTTCTTTTACGGCATATCAACCTGAATGGGTTTTTTAATGCCGACAACTTTTTTTTTTTTTTTGTTTTGTCAAAAATCTATTTCTGTTAATATTTATTTCCTCAAAAGTGTATAGCTGGTCATATTATTTTTTTTAAAAGGTTTTGTTAGTAACGCGGATGTAGTTTATCTTCATACCCAGGACGCGGATGTTTTTTTCGTCTTATGCAGGACGCGGATGTAATTTATCTTCATACCCTGGACGCGGATGTAGTTTTTCGTCATACCCAGGACGCGGATGTATTTTATCGTCATACCCAGGATGCGGATGTAGTTTATCGTCATACGCAGGACGCGGATGTAGTTTATCTTCATACCCAGGACGCGGATGTAGTTTATCTTCATACCCTGGACGCAGATGTAGTTTATCGTCATACCCAGGACGCATATGTAATTTATCGTCATACCCAGGACGCGGATATAGTTTATCTTCATACCCAGAACGCGGATGTAGTTTATTGTCATACCCAGGACACATATGTAGTTTATCCTCATACCCAGGACGCGGATGTAGTTTATCTTCATACCCAGGACGCGGATGTAGTTTTTCGTCTTATGCAGGACGCGGATGCAGTTTGTCTTCATACCCAAGACGCGGATGCAGTTTGTCTTCATACCCATGGACGCGGATGCAATTTATCGTCATACCCAGGCCGCGGATGTAGTTTATCGTCATACCCAGGAGGCAAATGTATTTTATCGTCATACCCAGGACGATTCTAGAACTGGTCCTCTCAACAACAGGTCTCAGTAGCAAATGTTTCCTTGTTTTTGGGGTTTTTTTTCTTCCATAGTCTATACTTTAATATATGAATATAATTTAGGAATAAAGCAATTTTTTCTTGCCCTTAGTCAAAAATACCAAAATTAATCTGCATTACATTGCACGTTACCATTTTGAAAGGGAAAATAATTAAAAGAAATTCTTTCAAATCTTTTATTCATGATCTTTCATTTTAAAATTTATTAATAACCACTTGATTGTCATGATAGTCTTCAATTTTTTTTTTACTTTACTCTGTTGCCATCGACACTGATTTTTTTCTAAACCAATTTTTAACAAAAGGGATGACATCCTATAAATCTAAAGGGAGTCCCATAAGATTAATTTCCATCAATTCGCTGTATTTTCTTCTTTTATCTGAGTATATAATATTCATTGTTGAAAAACTTTTTTCTGTCTAGGGAAAAACTGATAGCAATCGTATTGATAATACTTTTCGTTTTTTGTACACGTTGAAGAATTGCAGGATTATAAAAGTTTTTCAGGACATTTTCCACATAGTCACGAAAAACATGAATGGGAATGTTGTGATGAAAAGTTTTACTGAAGCCATTCAGCTTTTCGTCTGCAGCTTACAAGAAAATAACTATATCAGCGGTTCAAATTTATATTAACCTTTATTCGATCACCTGAATTTACATCCCCAACCGATTATGTGACTACAATGTGTAGACAATCTAAAATTAGAAGTTTGTTTATTCGGGTTGCTGCTAGCAACAAATTCGCTGAGCTCATAAAATTCCAAGAACAGTTTTGTGCGAACCTGTGCGAACCGGCTGAATCTCACCATTGGATTTAGCTAGTCAACCTGACAGACTATCCTCGCATACGAATGGCCGCGCCGTTTTAGACCTCCACATAATATACGTATGAGAATCTAGATTTGTTAAGATTTAAAAATTTAAAAACTCGTGTGATCTTTAAAAAGATGACACGAGTTTTGGGGTTAATGTTTTAGATTTTGTCGCCCTTGGGGAAAAAAAATCGGTATTACCTATTCTTTGTTCAATGTCTTTATCTCTTCTGCTTGATTCCTTATAGATGATAGATCGTTAAATATAGAAAAAAAAACAAACAACCCTTCGAGCCCCGACCATCTCTTTACCGGTGGTAGGGCAAAATGACGTAATGCCCAGGTTGAACGGTGAGTAAACACTAACGTTGTGTTTTGCTATTCTGCTATAAAACTCAGACCTAATGCGACATAAATACCTTCCCCAAAGGTAATTGCACGTAAAATGAATGTAAGTATACTCGACTGGAATTCGAAATCGGCTCTCCAGATTTCTCATTCCGTTATCCATTACAACAAACCAGAAGAGACTTGGAGCAACAGAAACATGGATCTACAGGAGGATGCTGAGGATACCATCGACCGAATATATGAGCAATGATGTTTTAGAGAAATTCGAAACAAAAAGGACACTGATACTTAACACCAGGAAGAGGCAGTTGAAATTTCCGGTGCACGTAATGAGGAAAGAGGGCTTAGAAAATATGATACTCACAGGACAAGAGTGACAGAGGAAAGCAACACATTATATATTTAGTGAGCTTGAGTAAATGGATGGCAGACCAAGGTTTAGAAGTAACAACAAAAATGGAAAATTTATTAAGCGCTAAGAAGGATAGGAAATTGTGGAGAGCCATGGTCAGCTACGTCTTGAAATGACACGGCACATAAAGAATAAAAAGCATCCGTTTTGAAAAGGCTTTCGCTATTATGAAGAAAGATTCAGCAATGTGTGTTTTGTATATATTTTGTTTATATTCGTTTATAGTGGGCATTTTATGACTACTTTTTTTTACGCAAAAGATAATGGGTCTCTATCTATATACAGATAATTCTTCCAGGATATTAAAATCGTGCGTTTTCAGTGGCCAGTTGAACTATAAACAGGTAATTGTTTCTGGTAGGGTTAAAACTGATGCATTTTCGGTGAGTGTAACGTACCTCGTAGGCCGACATTCCTACCGTACCTTTGGCTAAGAATAACGGTTTCAGGTAAACCCCATAGCCTGCCTAACTTCTCTCTTTCTGTTGCTACATGACCAGCAAAACACCATTCACTAAGTCTTCCGCTTAAAATCTACAAATAAAGAATTACCAAAGACTTTTTTTCCTTTGTTTAATTTTCATTCATCTTCGTTCGTACGCGTTCGTATCGCTGAGGTAATGCTTTTCCAATGGCACCACTTTTGATTAACACGGTTCTATACCGTACGTGTTCCTCATCCTGTCTTCCTCTGTTTATTTATATTCATTTTAATTAATTATATTCTTTATAATTACTGGTATTATTTTATCTTATACTACTCCGCTACATATGTTCGATTTCATTTTCAAGTTTTTTCCCCCTTCTCTTTGGACTGTAATAGCTGAAACTCCTCTCTCAAGTGCCAAACATCTCATGGATTGAGTTGGATCTTTTCTAATTGATCTCTTTAGCTTTTAGTTGAAATAATGATCCCTCTTGCTGTTGCAACTTTCTAATACAGTTTTACTTTCTGCTGTTCCCTCTTTTTAAAACTTATCGTTCTCTTGATGGTTCTTGAATGTACTTTGAAGATAGAAGCCAGAGTATGAATGTTGGTATCATTACTAAAGGCCTGAATGATCTTTTCGCTCTCACAATTGCTCATTTGGGGAAGACAGTGGGACTGACACAAAATGATTTTAATCTATTCTCTTTCTAGTTGAACACTAAGAACGTATTTAGCTCTTAGTTGAAATGATGATCTCTCTTGCTGCTTTGACCTCCTGATCCAGTTTTCCTTTCTACTGTTCCTCTTTTAAAACTTATTCATTGTTCTCTTGCTGGTTCTTTTGAATGGAATTTGAAGGTGGAAGCCAGGGTGTGAATATTGGTACCATTACTGAAGGCCTGAATGATCTTTTCCCTCTTACCATTGTTCAGTAACTGGTGAGGTTTTTCCAATGTATGTTTACATATATATCATCCAACCAAAATTAAAGAACTCTTTCATGACAAGTCCTGCAATTTCTTAATGAAATCAAACTGTGTTTGAAGATATAACTTTAAAAAAAAATTAACCATAAAACACACATATCGCTACCTCGAATAATTATGTCCACACAAACATGTATATGCACAAAAGCTGAGTATCATCTACCATGTACTCAACTGTGAAAGCAGAATAACATATATCATATATTTATTACTTCCAAACTCAACATTAAATGACCCATATAGGGGTTGATGTGGCGTTAAATAGACAAATCAATCAATCAATGTAATGTGTAGTGTTAAGTATGATATGAGAAGAAATATAAAGTCTTCCTTTATTTCGTAAAATGCAATGTTATTATCACCCCGTGTTTTATGTGCAGGCCTTAATACCAAGGCAATGGCTTCGAGCAGAAGATGCAAAACAATCGCGATTTCCTTTTTTTTTTTGTGACGTACGGTGGCCGTTAATAATTAAGTATAACTCAAGACTTCAATATTAAATAAAACAGTATTTAATTATAACGCAAATAAATACTTAACAAGAACAAAGAAGTAAAAGTCAACCAAAGATAATTAACCATTTCAGTGAATACCTTATTAGTAGCTCGGCTCGGCTTAACGTCCGGTAAATCCTAAATCAAAACCCAAAACATCGATGAACAATAATTCACACTAATTCACCTGGATAGTCCCACTCAATAGTCATTCAATAAGCAAATGAAAATATCGAGGTACATTTATCAACATTTTTAAAAGGTAGACATTTAAATGTTATGAAATAAAACCATAGTTTTTTAAATACACACACAAATATAAACTTATGTTATCTCAATGTTTTTTATTCAACTATTTGTGCAGTTTATTTAGTGTAAAACCCAGCCTGGTGTCTTTTCCCAATTTCTTCAATGTTTGGTCGAATATGCGATAAGCAGACGATCATTTCTTCTTCAGTTGAGCGGAGTCTTTCTCACTTCTTATTTTTAATGTTATTCATTGTTGAGAAGCCTAATTCACATAAATAAGAATTAATAAATTTAGATTTCGGCATTAAATAACCCAATGTTTCTCAATCTTTTTCCGCAACAGCACACCTAGAAGCAAACGAAAATATCCTGGCACACTTAGCAATATTTTTAAAGGGTATACATTGAAATGTTCTGAAATAAAACCATAGATTTTTTAAAAAGACAAACACAAATATAAACTTATGTTAGTTCAATATTTCTATTCAGATCTTTGTGCAGCTTATTTAGTGTGAAAACTGTGGCTCGTGCCTTTTCGCGATTTCGTTAATGTTTGGTCGAATGTGCAATAAGAAGACCTTCATTTCTTTGTCAGTTGAGCATTAGTCTTTCTCACTTCTTATTTTTAATGTTAATTTGGGCTGAGAAGCCGAATTCACATAAATAAGGATCAGGAAATTGCAATATAAACGGATAAAGTCATTTTAGCTAATGTTGGATATTCCATTTGTATTGAAATCCAAAATGTATCAATGGTTACCGTCGAATGTTTTATTTTGAGCCCTCGATCACTAGAAATGGAGGTGGAAGAAATAAGTAAGAAATAAAGGCCCAGAGGACCCTCAAGGCAGAGG
This sequence comes from Acanthosepion pharaonis, assembly GCA_903632075.3. Taxonomy (NCBI): domain Eukaryota; kingdom Metazoa; phylum Mollusca; class Cephalopoda; order Sepiida; family Sepiidae; genus Acanthosepion; species Acanthosepion pharaonis. The sequence continues at coordinate 586,124 of CAHIKZ030000788.1, forward strand.
TTTATTGAGTGAGATTGTTAAAAGGGAGGTGGAATAAGTAAGTAAGAAATACAAGGCCCAAGGACCACTCAATGCAGAGGGGGTCAGTGGTGAGATTGTTAAAAGGAAGGTGGGAAAAGTAAAAAAATGCATACCATGAGAATATCTAGGATAGATATCGATTGACTCTGGATTTAAAATAAAAGATTGTAGTTGTCGGGAAAGTATCCCTAAAAGTAACAGTTCTGTGGAAGAAGCTGTCTGAGTGGAACTTGACAAAGAAGACGAACGAAATGTGGATGGTGCGGGACTGTGCACTATGACATGGCAGGTCCGAGTTGTGAAGGTCTGATGGAAATCGTTTAAAAATCTGTCGTAGTAATAGCGTTAGATCCAGTGTTTCTCAACGTTTTTAAACAACGTCGTACCTAGGAGCAAATGAAAATACCCAGGCACAATTTTAACAACATTTTTAAGGGTAGACATGCCAAACCCCGTCGAACATCTTTGAGATATCCAGAGCTACAACCTGAGTCTCACCATACTTATCTAAATCTCAGTCATAGTAATAGCAATAGACCCAGTGTTTCTAAAGTTTGTAAGCGACAGCACATTGAAGAATGCAATAATCCCCGTCTGCAACGGTCAGTGGTGGGATTTAAAAATTTCAAGAACGGTTTGGTTTATTTTGTTTTACGGCATTTCAACCTCAATGGGGTATTTAATGCCGACATCATTTTTAGGATAGATTCGTATGAATAGAATATGTATTCTTTAGTTTAGATTGGTTTGCTTTTTTTTTTGTTTTACGGCATATCAACCTCAATGGGTTATTTAATGCCGACAACATTTTTAGGATAGATTCGTATGAATAGAATATGTATTCTTTGATTTAGATTGGTTTGGTTTATTTTGTTTTACGGCATATCAACATCAATGGCGTATTTAATGCCGACATCATTTTTAGGATAGATTCGTATGAATAGAATATGTATTCTTTGATTTAGATTGATTTGGTTTATTTTGTTTTACGGCATATCAACCTCAATGGGTTATTTAATGCCGACAACATTTTTAGGATAGATTCGTATGAATAAAATATGTATTCTTTGATTTAGATTGGTTTGGTTTATTTTGTTTTACGGCATATCAACCTCAATGGGTTATTTAATGCCGACATCATATTTAGGATAGATTCGTATGAATAGAATATGTATTCTTTAGTTTAGATTGGTTTGGTTTATTTTGTTTTACGGCATATCAACCTCAATGGGTTATTTAATGTCGAGAACATTTTTTAGGATAGATTCGTATGAATAAAATATGTATTCTTTGATTTAGATTGGTTTGCTTTATTTTGTTTTTACGGCATATCAATCTCAATGGGGTATTTAATGCCGACATTTTTGATAGATTCGTATGAATAGAATATGTATTATTTGATTTAGATTGGTTTGGTTTATTTTGTTTTACGGCATATCAACCTCAATGGGTTATTTTAGTTTTACTTTCTGCTGTTCCCTCTTTTTAAAACTTATCGTTCTCTTGATGGTTCTTGAATGTACTTTGAAGATAGAAGCCAGAGTATGAATGTTGGTATCATTACTAAAGGCCTGAATGATCTTTTCGCTCTCACAATTGCTCATTTGGGAAGACAGTGGGACTGACACAAAATGATTTTAATCTATTCTCTTTCTAGTTGAACACTAAGAACGTATTTAGCTCTTAGTTGAAATGATGATCTCTCTTGCTGCTTTGACCTCCTGATCCAGTTTTCCTTTCTACTGTTCCCTCTTTTTAAAACTTATTCATTGTTCTCTTGCTGGTTCTTGAATGGAATTTGAAGGTGGAAGCCAGGGTGTGAATATTGGTACCATTACTGAAGGCCTGAATGATCTTTTCCCTCTTACCATTGTTCAGTAACTGGTGAGGTTTTTCCAATGTATGTTTACATATATACCAGCAAAATTATCCAAATCGTGTAACAGCATGCGATAATTGTACATCCCATAAAATGTTTAATATCTAAAGAAAAAACACTAAACAGTTTGAATACCATTTCCCCAGTTTTTCAGATAAGATTTTAGCCATCTTGACACCACTTGTCGTAAGAATGACTGAAAAACCCTTTGACTCTTTCAGCTAGTAACAGAAAAGGTTAGAATCATTCTATGTCAGCCCCACTATGTCTTCCCTATTGAGCAATGGGGAGAGGATAAGGATCATTCAGGCCTTTAGTAATGGTACCAGCATTCATGCTCTGACTTCCATCTTCAAAGTCCATTCAAGAACCGTCAAGAGAATGGTGAATAAATAAAAAAAAAAGAGGCAACATAGAGAATAAAACTAGTTCAAGAGTTCATGGCAGCAAGAGGGATCATAATTTCAAGTTAGAGATAAATACATTCTTATTGTTCAAAGTAGAGACCAATAGGGTTATAAAAATCTTCAGGGAATTCCAGTAAGATATCTTTAATCATTTCTAAGGTACAACTGTTCAAAGCTTAATGTAACAATTGGACAAGTTTGCTGTAACACGATTTAGACAATTTTGCTGTTACGTCCGGTATTCTAAATATTAAAACCTAATTTGGATGTTAGTAATGTGTATGAAGAAAGATAATAACACAAAGTGAAAAAGCTATTCAGTCAACGCATTTCGCTTCTTTGTGGTACGCTTATTCAGGTAGGAATGAGAAACAAACCCGTTTGCGAAGGAAAGTGCATTTTGACAAAAGGCTAATAAATAACCTTATCAGATGCTACGGACAGAAGGTACCCCACTTCCTTGTTGATTCCGTTAACGTCTGTTGGATTTGAAACTAGCCCACCATGAGTAGATTCTCCTTTACTTTGTATACCGCATTATGCTACTAACCCTTTTTTTTTTTAAATGATCGGTAACATTGTGTATGAACCCGGTCGGAGGTTGACCGTGAAGAATTGTGAGATCAGTGCACTTGCAATGTATTTTCGTCTTAATGAATTCTGACATTTATTATATCGAAATTGGTTGATTTTGTTTAGAGGCATATCAACCTATGGATTATTTAATGCCGAAATCTAAATATTTCGAACACAATTCCATGGCTTCATCTAAATATTTCGAACACAATGGAAAGAACTCGATTGGAATTCGAGACGCTGTCCATTAATTCACAGTACCTCTTCTCATACCACGATGGAAAATATAGAATTAACTGTGTGCGACGAAGTGATCAAGGCTCAAATTTCATTGAGTTTAATTATCACAGTTTAATTAACATTCCTAACAGGAATTTAGGGCCCTGCTCACAATTCTGACGATAATAATTAAAGTTTCATTTTTAACAGACATCAGCGAGCGGGGTTTAAATTGACAGTGGACTGATGAAGAAAGGAAAGTTGAAAGATAAAAGTAAAACAATACAAAAAAAACGCAGAACGTGCAGTGAATTGTGACTGGAAGCACATTGTGTTTTAAAGTTCACAAAAATAAATTCGATTGAAAAGAATCCAAAAGGAACGGCTAAGGAATTAATAACAAAACAAAAATTAATTCCAAGAAAAATAATTTTAAAAAAACCCCAAAACAATGGATTATCCGTAAATGTCAGAGGCGATTTGATATCATTGGCTTCAAGTAATAATGAGAATTAATTTTTAAAACTGGTGAAATTCACAAACGAATATTCGTTTTTCTATTTCCGAATCTGCATTTCATGGGGCCATCCAATGACCTTCCTCATTATCACGTTTATATTCTACAGGAGGTAATTTCATGCGTACACCTTTGTGCAAATTAATTGAAACAAAACGAATAATTCCGTTATTATTGACTTTTCTTCGTATTTTCCCAATGAAACCAGCCCAAGTGTTAGTACTTCCGAGGTGCATTCCACGAAGTCCTTCCTTGCAGATTGACCACAGATTCTCGATTGGATTTAAATCAGGAGAGTTTCCGGGTCAGTCTATCTATGTCAGCCTGTTCATATCTATCTATCTATCTATCTATCTATCTATCTATCTATCTATCTATCTATCTATCTATCTCAGTCTGTTCATATCTATCTATCTATCTATCTCAGTCTGTTCATATCTATCTATCTATCTATCTATCTATCTATCTATCTATCTATCTATCTCAGTCTGTTCATATCTATCTATCTATATCAGCCTCTTTTTATCTATCTATCTATCTATCTATCTATCTATCTATCTATCTATCTATCTATCTCAGCCTATTCATTATCTATCTATCTATCTATCTATCTATCTATCTCAGTCTGTTCATATCTATCTATCTATCTATCTCAGTCTGTTCATATCTATCTATCTATATCAGCCTCTTTTTATCTATCTATCTATCTATCTATCTATCTATCTATCTATCTATCTATCTCAGCCTATTCATTATCTATCTATCTATCTATCTATCTATCTATCTCAGTCTGTTCATATCTATCTATCTATCTATCTCAGCCTATTTATTTTCTATCTAAACCCTTGTGCAAATTAATTGAAACAAAACGAATAATTCTATTATTATTGAATTTTCTTCGTATTTTCCCAATGAAACAAGCCCAAGTGCACACGTTAGTACTTCGTATGTTCATTCCACAAAGTCGTTCCTTGCAGATTGACCACAGAGTCACGATTGGATTTAAATCAGGAGAGTTTCTGAGCCAGTCTATAGTACTTTGATTTGCTCAGTGGTAAGGCTTGCAGGTGCTTTGGTGCAGCGTTACAATCTTCGTACGCTTTATTGGAGTAATGTCCATCGCAGACAATGGCCGTAGGACAACTAATCGACAGTCGAGACAATAGTGTCTGGGCGTGATAAGAATTTGATGCAATCACGGATGACGCAGTATTTTTCAAGGCCAAACAAATTTCATCATACACCCCGAAAATAGATACATATTGCACACCACTGCAAATGACCTAACCTAATGAAATAATAGAAATCGATTACACCCTGTCACTCCAGTGGGTCTATAACTGACCGTATGGTGAAGGAAAGGAAACTAAAGAGGTTGTTTCATTTAATTTACCAGTGGGTGTAAATTCAATTTCTTTTTCTTTGATGTGTCCTTTCAAGATGGGAGCGATCATGTCTCTCCACGATTTCGTATCCTTTGTGTTTTTCTAGCAGAGGTTAACTTTTTGCAATCCCTTCTACACATTGTACAAGTTTCCGTTTATACAAGTTAAACGCTCACTATTCACGCCTGTCCATTTTGCCATAGATATGTCTTACGAGTGTCAAATTTTCCAAGCCTTCTTTTCTCATTATGGCCCAGACATTTCAACTAACTCTTTATGATACTGACTACTATTGTTCTTTTTCGTTTTCATGAAAAAGCCTATAATGTCTTTTACATTTACTAATTTCACACGATAAATTCATTAAAGCAATATATATATTTCTTCTATGTGCCGTGACGCTTCAGAACGTTGGTGATCATGGCTCTCCACAACTTCCTGTCCTTTGTAGCTCTTAATAAATTTTGTCTTTTTGTTATTTCTCCTAAACCTTGTTCCATCATCCATTTACTCAAACTCTTTCTTCTCCTATATTCCATGACCCTTCAGAACATTGGTGATCATGGCTCTCCACAATTTCCTGCCATTTGTAGCTCATAAGTTTTGTCGTTTTGTTATTTCTCCTAAACTCTGTTCTACCATCCATTTACTCAAGTGTATTGTTTTTGACAATGTTACTGGAAACAAATCCTTCAGCACGTTGGTGATCATAGCTCTCCACAACTTCCTGCCCCTTGTAGTTCTTAATAAATTTAGTCTTTCTGTTATTTCTCATAAACCCTGTTCTGCCATCCATTTACTCAAACTCATTCTTCTTCTATGTGCCATGTCCCTTGGTGATCATGGCTCTCCACAATTTCCTGTCCTTTGTAATTCTTAATAATTTTTGTCATTTTCTTATTTCTCGTAAACATTGCACTGGCAAACATTAATAAACTAAGAGACCCCTCGCTAATTTCCATCAGAATGGCTGATGCTAAGTTCCATGCAAGTTAATCATTACACTTTCTTGGGCACTTGATCTCAGGAGACATGAAATGGAAAGATTATCTTGAATCAATTGCTAAGTCTGCTGCTAAGAAAGTTTGTTTACTGTGTCGCGCAAGACAATTTTTCACTCCAGAATCAATCTTACATATCTATAAGTCTACCACTCGTCTATTCTTAGAATATTGCTGCCACATATAGTCCGGGGCCCCTGCTATTTACCTTGAGGTCGTGGTTAAAATCCAAAGAATAATCAGGAATATTATTGGTTCTGATTTGTCGGTTCTGCTTCAGTCACATGCCCACTGTCGTCAAAGTGCCTCACTCGGTGTATTTTCTATACTTTCAGAGTAATTGTTCGGATGAAGTCTCCGCTATTGTACCTGAGGTTTATTAATTCCAGCGCAATATTAAACTGGCGCTGAGATCTCATTAATTTACTGTCGAGTTGGCTCGACGTAAGCGTAAGTTCTATGCAAACAGTTTCTTTTCTTGCTTGTAGAAACTCCCTTTTGGCTTGTTTCCCAACCAACTTTAATCTCCAAAATATTTAAATGCAATGTCAATGGCTATCTACTGTCCTCCTGATTACTATTTCCTCTTCCCGCTCATTATTAATGTTTCTGTTCCTAATTCTTTCACACCCAGTAACCCCTTGTGTCCAAGTGGCTTTATTGCCTTGCTTGTGGAACTGCCTTCAGGCTCCATGTTTTCCAGCCAACTTTAATCTTCAAATATTTAAATGTAATGTCAATCGCTATCTACTGTCCTCCTGATTACTCTTTCCTCTTCCCACTCATTATTAATGTTTCTGTTCCTAATTCTTCTACACCCAGTAAACCCTTGTGTCTTAGTGGCTTTATTGCCTTGCTTGTGGAACTCCCTTCCGGCTCCATGCTTTCCAACCAACTTTAATCTTCAAATATTTAAATGCAATGTCAATGACAAATAATATTGGATTTTGTCAAAAAGCTCAAAGTAAATAGCAGGGTCACAAGACCATTTTTGGCAGCAATATTCTAAGCATGGAGGAATGGTAGCCTCATTGATGTATAAGGTAGCTTCCAGAGAGAAGGAGTGTCTCGCACGACATAATAAACCGGCATTCTTAACAGCTGATCTACCTATGGATTTAATATAGTCTTTCCACTTCATGTCAACTGGGAACATTAGCCTGAGAAGGCAAAAGAGTCACTGTCGTGGAGGTTAGCATCAGTCATGTTGATGGAAGGCAGCAGGACCATGGAGAGAAATTTAGGTTTGATAGATGCTAATGCTACTAGGAATATTACTGGTTAAAGATCCTGCATTCAGTCACCACGTAGCCAGTGCTATGATTAAAACAAGAGTAAATAGTCGCGCCATTAGTATAGAGAGCGAGCTGAAAACGGATGACATGCGGAAGGTTGTTGAGAAAAAAATTTTTTTTTAAAATTATGCTAAGACGAAATTGAGTGAAATATGTAATTCTTTTAACCACCAATCTCTCAACAATCATGAGAAACTTATACGGAATAATGTCGGTATGAAGAAGACATAATTGGGAGGTATAGTTATTACAGTGTAACCCGGATATAAGAGAGTTGTCGGGACCGGAGAAAAAGTCTCTTATATCCGGGTTTCTCTTATATCCGGGTTTGGTCTATTTTGTTTACATTAACACAGGCTCTAATTTGGGACCAGAGAAAATCTCTCTTATATCCGGGATTCTCTTATATCCGGGTCTCTTATATCCGGGTTACACTGTATTTACATTATTCAATTTCACAACTTTCAGGTTTAGGGATAAGCAATTATCATTATTTCCATTATTTACAGTCAGACAAATATCCTTATCTTTGTTGTTATTATCACCACGTTTCGGCTTTTTAGGATGAGGAATTATCATTATTTCTATTATTTGCAGTCAAGACTAATATCCTCATCTTTGTTGTTGTTATGCTGTGTAGATGAAAAATCAAAACGTAACAACGCGCATGCGTGGAATTCAAAATATAAAATGGCGACAATTTACCCATCGCATCCTGTACAAAATTCCTCAGAAAAATAATTCTTAATTATTTTTTACGAGTGGACCAGTCAGTTTAAACGATGTTCCACATCCTGAAAACTACATAACAAACGCGGTTTGTTGTTTCCGACTTCGAAACGAGGTTACATTCGACGTGTTTAATTCATAAGGTTAAATAGTTTGTTCTACTTCAGTTGTTTTATGTAACAGCAAAGGGCCTTGTTGAGAATCTGGGGGAGTCGTTACTCTCATATCGGAAAAAAAAAGATTAGCGGAAGAAAAGGAGGATTGTCTTTGCAAATACATCTTTAAGTTTGCTTGAAATCTCGTTCCAAATAAAATGATATGGGTTCCTGATTCTTGCGATGATCTGCAAAAATGTCAAGAGTCGGGAGATGGCTGAAGATGATTTCAGTATCTTCATATCTATCTCAGCCTCTTCAAATCTATCTGTCTCTTCATATCTATCTGTCGATCTATCTACCCATCTATCTATCTTAGTCGCTTCATATCTATCTATCTTTCTATCTATCTATCTATCTATCTATCTCAGTCTCATCATATCTATCTATCTATCTATCTATCTATCTATCTATCTATCTATCTATCGATCTATCTCTCTCTCTATATATATATATCTAAGTCTTTCCACATCTATCTGTCTATCTATCTATCCATCTATCTATCTATCCATCTCGGTCTCATCATATATATATATATATATATATATATATATATATATATATATATATATATATATATTATTCTCTTCATATCTCACTCTTTTCATATCTATCTATCTATCTATCTTACCGTGTTCATATCTATCTATCTATCTCAGATAAGTTCTATCTATCTATCTATCTATCTATTACAGAGTTCTCCTCTCAAAGTAGACTCTGTGGTTAAAATCGAAGCTGTTTTTCTCATGAATTCTTTTCCAAATAAAATTGTATGGATTCTTGAATTTTGCGATGTTGCTGACATTTCGACAAATATCGAGTGGTGGGCGTTGGCTGAAGTTGATGATCTTAATATTCGGCTATTTAGCTTTAAAAAAACGAGCGATTGATACGTATTGGCCAAAGCGTGTACTCTATACAAGGTACGCACCAACTATATCTATCTATCTATCTATCTATCTATCTATCTATCTATCTATCTATCTATCTATCTATCTGTCTTTCTCTCGTTCTCGCTTACTTTCTCTCTCTCTCTCACACACACACAGCACAGATAGATAGATAGATAGATAGATAGATAGATAGATAGATAGATAGATCTGGACTGAGATAGATGAAGATGAAGTCTGAGACAGATAGATAAACATATGAACAGGCTAAGGTATATCGATATATAGATAAATGATAGATCATGAACATATAGATAGATAGATAGATAGATAGATAGATAGATAGATAGATAGATAGATAGATAGATATGAACAGTCATAGATAGACATATAGATAGATATGAAAAGACTGAGATAGATAGATAGATAGATAGATAGATAGATAGATAGATAGATAGATATGAACAGTCATAGATAGACATATAGATAGATATGAACAGACTGAGATAGATAGATAGATAGATAGATAGATAGATAGATAGATAGATAGATTATTTTTACTGTTATCACATCTATATATCGCGTAGCCTGATTAAAACCACCCAACCCCTATAGTAAAAACTGAACGTATTTATTTTATACAGCCCGTTGAAAATAATTTCGTCCGTGTATCACCGTTTGTTTCGGAATCGCCTTTTTTTCATATAATCCTCCTCCTCCATCATTTTCAATGTCTTCCTCATAGTCGTCGCCTCATCTTTCTCGTCGTCGTTTACTTTTTCGCCTTCTGTTCTGTCGACTTCACAACTTTCCTTCTTGATCGTTTTTTGAATTGATCCTTTCGAACCTTCTTTATCCATCATCACCAGAACTTTCTTCGAAGTCTCCTTATTCGCAGACTCCGTCGTCTTATCCTCCACATTATGCCCCCTCCAGTTCTCCTCCATCTTCTTCCGTCTCCTCCATATACTTTTCCGTCTTATCCGGCATTCTTCCTACACTTCTCCCCCACCTCATGCTCATTCCAGTTCTCCTCCATCTTCTTGAAAGCTTCTTCCATACTTCCAGTCTTCTACTCCAACTTATGCCCCCCACCCCGTTCTCCTCCATCTTCTTCATCGTCAAATCCCTTTTCTTCATCGTCTACTCCTCCACCTCATGCTCATTCCATTTCTCCTCCATGTCCTTCAAAGTTTCCTCCATCTTATTTATTTTCGTATCCTTCATCATCTTTCTCCAAATTATTCCCATTTTATATTCCCATCCTGTTCTCCACCATCTTCAATATCGCCTCCATCTTCTTCTCCATATTTTATCCTAAACTTAATATTTCATTTTTCTTCTCGGCCGTCTTTAAAATTCGATCCATCGTCTTTACCGTTTTAACCTCCATCTTATTTTTTTCTCCTGCCTCCTGCTATTTTCTTCATCACTTTTTACTTTTATTTTCTCTTCAGAAATTTCTTCTCTTTCAGTTTTTTTTTTTTTTTATGCAGATAATCGTGGCGCCACGGTGAGAGATGAATATTTATGCAAATTCGTTTCAAAATTTGTATCGTCTTGAAATATAAGACAACTCAAATATTTAACTTCTGTCAAAAATTGTGCAAAATAATCCATCCCAAATGATCCTCAGTCAGCCATGTTTGTTCCCCGAATTTATATAAATTTAAAAATGGAAGAATTTAACGTGAGAATTTAAAGCAAGGTTTTAGTGTTGGCTTTTCATTGCTTAGTTTGATTTTTTTTAATGATTTTTGCACGATATCATTTTTGTTTAAATATTTTTATACAGCTGTCTGCCACGTTCAACTTATCGTCTGCTTCTTGGCTGACCAATAATATTTCTGTTATTTTTTTTATTTAACATCATCCCAAGTAGGATAGTATGGCCACTAATACGCAAGGGGTTACTGTTTGTGGAAGAATTAGGAACAGAAACATTAATAATGAGCGGGAAGTGAAATGAACTATCAGGAAGACAGGGATTGACAACGCATTTAAATATTTGAAGAACTTTATATTGGGCGGGAAAGCATGGAGTTGGAAGGGAGTTACACAAGCAAGGTAGTAAAGCCACTAAGACACAAGGGGTTACTGGGTGTTGAAGAATTAGGAACAGAAACATTAATAATGGGCGGGAAGAGGAAATAGTAATCAGGGGGACAGTAGATAACGATTGACATTGCATTTAAATATTTGAAGATTAAAGGTGAGTGGAAAGCATGGAGCCGGAAGGGAGTTCCACAAGCAAGGCAGTAAAGCCACTAAGACACAAGGGGTTACTGGGTGTGGAAGAATTAGGAACAGAAACATTAATAATGAGTGGGAAGAGGAAAGAGTAATCAGGAGGACAGTAGATAGCGATTGACATTGCATTTAAATATTTGAAGATTAAAGTTGGCTGGAAAGCATGGAGCCGGAAGGGAGTTCCACAAGCAAGGGAGTAAAGCCACTAAGACACAAGGGGTTACTGGGTGTGGAAGAATTAGGAACAGAAACATTAATAATGAGCGCGAAGAGGAAATAGTAATCAGGAGGACAGTAGATAGCTATTGACATTGCATTTAAATATTTGTAGATTAAAGTTGGCTGGAAAGCACAGAGCCGGAAGTTCTACGACAAAGGAAGTAAAGCCACTAAGACACAAGGGGTTACTGGGTGTGGAAGTGTTAGGAACAGAAACATTAATAATAGTAATGAGCAGGACGAGGAAAGAGTAATCAGGAGGACAGTAGATAGCGATTGACATTGCATTTAAATATTTGTTGATTAAAGTTGGCTGGAAAGCATGGAGCCGGAAGGGAGTTCAAACTGTTAGCATAGAAGTTACGGCTACATCTAGCCAGATCAACTCTAAAATGATGAGATCTTCGATGCCAGTTTAGTAATGCACTTAAATTCATACAGTCTAGGTACCATATCAAGTTGCTGAACTAAATAATTACCATGAAAAAAATAACGACACAGAGACACGTTATGTAAGTGACTGGAGCCGAGCCACCACATCAAGAGCAATACCAGTAATTTTATTTCTGATTCTTTGTTCTTTTTATATGTCTCCATCTTCCTCTTTTTCTTTTTTATCCTTCATTTTCTCTTACTTTGTCTTTTCTTCGTCCTTTCTTATTTTTTTCTGTTTTTTTCTTCCTCCTCCATCTTGTTCTTTCTCATTTTCAACTTCACTCTTATCGTCTTCACAGTTTCCTTCGCTTTCCCTTCTTTTTCTGCTGTTACTATTCCTCCTTTGCTTTTCTTACTCTTTTTTTCTTCTATTAGTGCTTCTTATTCTTATTCTACTACTACTACTACTCCTACCTTGAAATTTCTCCCCTCCTATATATCGCCCTACTTCTACTACTACTCATTCTTATTTCTCTTCCTCCTTTATTTTTCTAATATAACTACTCCCCCTTAGTTGTTTCCTACTACTTCTTTTTCTCCTACGTTTACTCCGCCTCCACCTTTGCCGACTCGCCTCCTCCTTTTCTTTCTTTTCTACTACTACCGCTACTAGTATTATTTCTTTGTAGTTCCCTTTTACTTTATCTTTATCTGTTTTCATCATTCTGTCCTCCTCCCTTTACTTTTTCTACTTCTACTATTCCCACTCCTCTCACTTCATCGGGTTTTCTTTTGCTTCTATGTTTACTCCTCCTCCTACATCGTTTCCTCCGCCTTCCTTTCATTTTATACTTTTACTACTACATCCTTTTCTATCTCATCTCTTTCTATTTCGCCTTCTCTTCCTCTACCTTCGTTTTCTTCCTCTTTTTTATTTTCTTCCTTTTCACTTCTTACTTTCTTTCTTTTCGTCTTATATTTTTTTTTAATTGTTCTACGTGAATTTCCTCTTCGTTAGTGAAATATACTTATTTTTTCTTCTTTCTTTTCATCCTTTTTCTTCTTTATTTTCGTATCATTTTTTATGCTTTAAATTATTTTTCTTTTCTTTTTTATACATTTTTATTCTTCTAAGTGTATTCCCTTTCCGTTATTCAAATATTTTTCTTTCCTTCATTTTTTTTCCATCGTTTTTCTTCCTCCTCTTCTCCGACTACTACTTTTTTTCCTGTTATACATGGTGTCCATAAAGTTCGTGTGCACATTAAAAATTTATAACTTTATTTGTATTTGCAATAGAAATAATCTGTAAAAAAATGTTATAAAGTTTAATGTACCTAGTTTTAAGTATAGCCAAAATAACTAATGTGATTTCAGGCAATACTCTAAATCTGTTGGCAAATATTTTCCGTGAACTGCAAAATCGTATTAACCTTTGTATTGCTAATGATGGAGAACATGTGGAAACTAAAATTAAATTTCAATAAAACCTTAAAAAATATAATCCTTTTTTAATCCTTTTTACAAATTATTTCAATCAATAATACAAATAAAATTATATTTTTTTTAAAGTTCACACGAACTTTATGGGCAACCTGTGTATATATATATATATATATATATATATATAGTTATTGAAGTTATTTGGTAATCCATATGGATAATTCGAAGGAGGATTTAAGAAATAATTTGTAGAAAGGATTAGAAAGAAGTAAATCTATATTTTTAAGGTTTTATTGAAATTTTATTTAAGTTTCCACATGTCCGCCATCATTAGCAATACTAAGGGTAATATGATTTTGCAGTTCACGGAAAACATTTGCCAACTGATTTACAGTAATGCCTGAAATCACATTAGTTATTTTAGCTATACTTAAAACTAGGTACATTAAACTTTATAACATTTTTTACAGATTATTTCTATCGCAAATACAAATAAAGTTATCAATTTTTTTAAAGTGCACACGAACTTTATGGACACCCTGTATTTCCATCTCTTTAATGTTTTCCTTCATTTATCTTTTTCTGAATTAACAATCCGTATTTTTAGCTGCCATTCTAATCCTTCTTTTACGCTCTCATCTGCTTCTTGTATTTCTCTCACTGTCATATATTTTTCTTACCTTTTAAAAGTTCTGTCTTTCTACGCTTACCATTTTTCTTTTATAGTCTTCCTACATGCACCTTTCTGTCTCAATTTCCCGCAGCTATTTGCATCCCTCTCCATTAAAATCGATTGTTTTGCCTTGTAACTACATATAAATAACGAATTCTCTGTCGACAAAGAAGACCAGAAAAAGAGGAAATCAAAAATGAACGAACAGTCGATTCCTACGGAAGGCAATCTTTCTAAAGAGCGAATAAATACCAAACATATCGGTCACATTTGTAGCTGGCTTTGCCATCGGCATTTTAAAGAATTCGGATGGTGTTTTTGATTGGTGCTTTTTTTTGTCACGTGATTCATTCGTACATTTGAAAAATATGACCAAAGGTAAAGCAGTGCATTCCACGTAATCTTCGTCGATGCTGCTTATTTTAGCGTGACGAAACTGTCTGTTCTTTGCTACAAAATCCCGTGAAGAATCTCTGACAGAATTCAAGATACCTAAAAATATAATGCTAGACAAAAGACATCTACAGCGGATAAACTGTTTGCCCAGACTTCGGTTGCGTTGTCAAATTCAATGAAGATCTGAGGGAAAACAGTCTTATGTTTGATGTCTTTTCTTGTACGACATTGTCAAATATTTTTCTTATATTTGACTAGCAGCATGGCCCGGCGTTGCCCGTGCTTGATTCAAAAATCGTACGACTCATATAGCAATCGCTATTACATGACTTAAAATATTTTTTGCCCTTCCTTGCCTTTAAAGGAGTGCCCTTTGCAGTGCTGATGTTGCTACATGCCTTACTTCTTGCCTATCTCACACAGCGAATTTTTTCTAAGCTCCATACTAAACATTAAATCTGTTACGAAAAAAGAAATTAAAAAAATGAACGCAAAACGATCAGCTTTAAAAAAAGGACTCGTAACTGGAAAAACAGAATGAAAAAAGAATGTTAACAACAAATACTTTTTCACACTCAACCCAGTTCTGCGAAATCAGAATCAACCTTGAGTTTATGCAAGCGAATGAGCCAATTGGAGTAAAGTGCCATGCAGATTTAAATTTTTCCCCACTTGTGACGAATGCAGCTATCGATTTTTTTTTTTGCTTGCTAGCATGCTAGTTAACATTCGTGTCAGTCAACTGTTGGCTCTCACGCTGGCCAATAGAATCTATACAGTGAGATAATTCTGAGAGAACTAGGCGTCCTACCAGGATTTATTATTGGTGAGAAGAGAGAACTAGTCATCAATTGCAAGAAGACAGAGTGCATGGTTGTTAGCCAAAGGCATGAGCCCAAAATGCAAATTACAGGTAAATGACCATTTTTTCTAACATCTTTATCGATATATCATATGGCGGTTAACTCTCGGTTTATATTTGAGTGATTCGGGAAGCATCCTTTTGGGAGCCAGTTCCACAAAGCAGTGGCGAAAATTCAGGGTCCACTCGGTGATAATGGAATATCATTATTATTTTTTTCTTTTTTTAGATATTGGCTCTGGCCAGCCAGTTTCTCCCCTAGAGACAATGAGTCGGAGTACCGGATGATGGGAGTTTCCAGATAAGAATATACCGGATTAAAGAGGTCGGAAGTGATCCAGACTAAAGTAAATTTCAGACTAGATTAAGGATTCTACCGTGGAGTAAAGGTTGAGCAATATACATTGAAGATCCTTCTTCTTACCCTGACTTCGTATTTCCCATAGGCTCCATAATTGCGACCATACAATGTTTAGCAATCTAATCGTCCATATATTTCTTTGCATTTTCTAAGCATTTCACCCCAAGCAAGGCGGGAAGCAAGGGGTTACAGAAAATTTAGAGCAAGATCAGATAGGAGTGATAGAAGAAAGGATGAGGGTAGTGGATAGATCAAGGCAACTGGAGATGTCGATTGACATTACACTTGAATAGCTGGAGATTATAGCTCTCAGGGAAACAGGAATAGGGAAGGGAGTTCCACAGGCGAGAGGTGCGAGACATGAAGCTATTAGAGTAGAAGAGACGGCTACATTTAGGAGTTTCGACAGTGAAGGGGTGAGAGCGGGATGCCAGCCTCATAGGGCGCTGGAACTCATGACGTCTGGGAACCAGCGAATGCAGCTCCTCGGAGCAATTTCCATGAAAGTATTTGTAGAACAGACAGAGGGAGGCGACGGCGCCTCTGTGAGAAAGTGACTGTAGGCGAGACGCCAGAGCAGGGCCAACCACATTGCTTATCGGCCTCTGGGGTCTATCAAGAACCCCGAGGCAAACAGAAGGAGCACCAGACCATATATGGCAGCAATACTCCATGCAAGGGCGAATTGTGGATTTGTAGATCTGGAGGATTGACTCCGGGAAGAAAAACTTCCTGGCGCGGCTCATGGAGCCAACTTTCCTTGCAGTAGACGAGGCAATTGACTCGATGTATTTATTCCTAACAATATAAGACAAGGATGAGTCTTCTCACCGGACCTATTCAACCTATACAGTGAGGCCATTCTGATAGAATTAGAAGTCCTGCCAGTATTCATTATATACTGGCCACTATCTTATCAACATATTCAGATAACGCCGTGTTAATAGCAGACACAGAAAGTAAACTACAAGAATTCCTACAGAAGATATTGAAAGAAAGCGAGAAGAAAGGACTATCAATTGCTAACAGATAAAGTGATGGTTGTTATGAAAACCAATATGCAAATTACAAATTGCAGATACCAACGTCCAAATTTCACATACCAATATCAAAGAAGTATAATTAAAATATCTAGAACGTTTTCTCACAGAAGACGGAAAGCTCGACACTAAAACCCGATGGCATATTGAGATAGCAAAAGATGCCTTCCAAAAGTTAAACAATGTATTAAAAAACAGGAAAATTTTGTTAGAAACAATGAAAATATTACTGAAATGTTACGTAATATCGTTTCTTATATATGGAATGAATACTGGACAATCTTTGGAGTTTTAAAGGGGAACACTAGAGATTATAATTCTTGGGTTATACTGTTCAAGCTCTAAAGCGACGTTGAATTCTTGTTGTTCCTGAGATAAAAGGTGTTATGGGACCTTCCCCATAATAAAATAATGGACTATTCCATACGTAATAAATACTGCGCCTCAAGTGGAAGCAGGGAGTTCAGTCCGAAGTCTTTTGACTAATTACTGTTCAGTCCGAAGTCGGATGACTGGCTGAAGGCTGACCGGTTGAACTCTCTGCCTTCGTGCGGGGAGGAACCCGGACGAGGCTACGCCGAAGGATGGAGTTTCCTTCTGGGAGGTAAACCGACCCTGAACCCATTTATACGGGTTCGAAGGACATATTTTTGGCCGAGCCCACGTTAAACTGGCCTTGTGCCACATGATGCCCTCGTTGGGGGTGACTAAATTCTGTTCAGTCTGGAGTGAGGTCAGTCAGGAGTCTATCAGTCAGTCAGAGCGAGCGAGTCAGTCAGTCGAGTCAGAGGCAGTCCGAAACAGAGTCGCTTTCAGACAAGTACTACTAAACCTGATTGTTCGTACTAACCCTTTCTACTTCTCTGTATATATTCCTGTTTGTAATATATCTGTGTTATTCCATACCCGTGTTCGAGTTCTTCTTTATTGGTTCTACCTTGGACTATCACCGTGGTACAAGGAACCGGACCATAATAAAAAGTACAAATAGAAGAAGGAAGCAGAGACTCTGGAATTGAATTCAGGAACTTTATTACAGTAATCGAGCAAAAGACACGTGTTTACTCGTTCAAAGTTCTAAGGAAAAAGAGAACGATTCTTCGCATTTTGTCTTTGGCGCCAGGAAGACCCTCTTTTCTCACGCATGTGCCATTTGTTCTTCCTGCCAGGGGCATCCTGGAAGATTCTTCTTTTTATTTTTTTGTATTTTTATTTTATTTTTTTTGTTCCTTTATCAATATACAATTCCCACAAATCTCCCTACAGAAAAAGAATAGACTTGAAGCATGGACTTGAAATATGGTTCTACAGAAGGATGCTGAGAATACCATGGACTGAACATGTGAACAACAAAGTTTTAGAGAAAATGAAAAAAAAAGTACACATACACAGGCTGACCCAAGAAAACGGGAATTTTTTAACACGCCAATAAAACAAAGAGAGATGGAAGAAAAATATTTTATTCATAGTAATTGAAACCTTAAAATATGCCATTTAAGAAACAATGATGGAATTTTCATTTTTTTAAAAATTACGTTCTCTAGATGGCGTCCTCCTGTACGAATGCATTCTTGAAATCTGCTGTTGAGATTCCTCATTGACTGCTGCAACATCTCAGCTGGGATACTGTGAATTTCATCTTGAATTCTAAATGGCGAAATGTTTACTTGCTCAAGGTCACTGTCTTGCAGTGTTGCCACTTGCTCATGTCTGGCAATATGCACTTCAAAAATTCCCGTTTTTTGGGGTCACCCTATATTTAATATCAGAAAGAGACAGTTGAATTTCTAGGTCGCATAATGAGGAAAGAGGGTTTGGAAAATCTGCGCCACACAGGACAGTTTTTTTATAGGACCAGGACGCTACCTTCTTCTGTGATGGGATTGTAATGCATTTTAACCAACTGTATTGATGTTGGGGGCATATTGAAAAATATAGTGAGGCTTAGAACTTTTTGAACGACCCTTGCATTATTATAGTGACGTCATATTACAGATGGCTAGAAGGGTAAAGTGTGCGAAAAACAATAGAAATAATCTTCAAATGCAGCTCTACAAGTTCAAATAACTTATTTACTGATTTTAAAAAAATAGATTTTTTCGTGTTTTTTGAATGAAATAAGTTACAAAGTCCCTCGCAAGTAAAGTTCATACGTAAATGTTTTGTTTTACAACACAAAAGAAAAAATGAATTGTGTTAGTATAAACTGAAACATACATATATGATATTTACGTATATCATAATTACGTATATGATGTTTACATATATGATATCTACGTATATGATAATTACGTATATAATATTTGCGTATAGGATATTTGCGTATATGATAATTACGTATATAATATTTACGTATATGATATTTACGTATATGATAATTAAGTATTTGATATTTACGTATATATTTACGTATATAATATTTACGTATATGATAATTACGTATTTGATATTTACGTATATGATATTTACGTATATATTTACGTATATAATATTTACGTTTATGATAATTACGTATATGATATTTACGTTTATGATAATTAAGTATATGATATTTACGTATATGATATTTATGTATATGATATTTACGTATACGATATTTACGTATATGATATTTACGTATATGACAATTACGTATATGATAATTACGTATATGATATTTGCGTATATGATAATTAAGTATATGATAATTACGTATATGATATTTACGTTTATGATAATTAAGTATATGATATTTACGTATATGATATTTACGTATATAATAATTAAGTATATGATATTTACGTATACGATATTTACGTATATGATATTTACGTATATGGTATTTACGTATATGATAACCAGGGATATTATAATTACGTATGATATTTACATATATAATAAGTAAGTATATGATATTTACGTATACGATGTTTACGTATATGATATTTACGTATATGACAATTACGTATATGATATTTACGTATATGATATTTGCGTATATGATAATTAAGTATATGATAATTACGTATATGATATTTACGTATATGATAATTACGCAAACAACCCAAATCTATGTCATGATGATGTTCTAAGCGTACCATAGATATGGCACAAGAATGAATCCATGTATCGGAATCAAACACACTATTCAGTGGAAATTTGTCGAGGGTTACAAGCCTACTAATCATTTACCCCATCGAACTACCCCGCTGCGTTATGTTATGTGTGCGTAGCGTATTGTATCAGCATGCAGTCCACCAGTTAAATATCAGCGCAAATACAGCTAATAAGCCCCAAATATGTTGTGATTTTTTTTTCTATTTGTGGCTTGGGTATTTTTGTAATGGAAGGGATTTCGAGAAAGAAAATCAAAGCGAGAAATAATTTACAAAATATACTTTAGTACATTAGTTTTTGCGAGGAGACGAAAATTGAGAAATCGGCAATGGTTATATGCCGGTCGAATTCATACTGAAGACTTGTTTATTTATTTAAGTTCTGTTATTCATAGAACAAAATCGCATCACAAGAATTTAAAAGAAAGATATATCAAATTTTATTGTTTATCTTGACGTGCCTTTAACCGATTCGGCCACAGAGGATCGTTCGGTTAGCAAAGTCGAATTTACTGTATTTGAACTTCAATCTTCTATGAATCTCACATGCATTCATATCTGCTCATGGCGTATCCAAATGTAAACAAATGACGTCACACATTAGGAAATGGACAAAGTCCGACAATTATTTTAAAACATTTTTATGTTTATACATTCTTTCTATAGATACAAATATTTAAGTAAATGCTCTGTTTATAATAAACAGTATTAAACAACATTTACCGGCCTGAATGTCCGAGAAATTTTCAAAGAAAATCGAACCTGTATCCTATATGGAACCGTCATATAGCCTGACGTGCTTTTACCAATTTCCAAACAGAGGATCGATCGGTTAGCAAGGTCGAATTTACTGCTTTTAAACTACAATCTTCCATGATTCTCTCACGTACATTCATATCTGCTCATGGCGTATCCAAATGTAAACAAATGACGTCACACATTAGGAAATGGACAAAGTCCGACAATTATTTTAAAACATTTTTATGTTTATACATTCTTTCTATAGATACAAATATTTAAGTAAATGCTCTGTTTATAATAAACAGTATTAAACAACATTTACCGGCCTGAATGTCCGAGAAATCTTCACAGAAAATATTCGTCCTCCGACAGGATTCGAAACTGTATCCTATACGGAACAGTCATTTAGCTTGACGTGTCTTAACCGATTTGGCCACAGAGGCGCGTTCGGTCAGCATGGTCGAATTTACTGTATTTAAACTTCAATCTTCTATGAATCTCTCACGTACATTCATATCTACTCATGGCGTATCAAATGTAAACAAATATCGGTTTATACATAAAAGAGAAAAAAAATTAATTGTTTTTAATAATATGTGGAAATCCCCACCCTTTGCCTGATGACGGTCGCAGGGCCAGAAACTCGTGTAGTAAAATTATGGAAAATAAAGCATAATGTTTAAAAAAAATTCACATTACAACCAAAAACGTTTGCGGGATCTCTCTTCTTTTATACACACTTTGCTCTCATTGGAACTACTATAACCTCTTCCTTTTTGCATATATATATATATATATATATATATATATATATATATATTATATATATTTTGGAATTTAATTTGGGAACAACAATTTTACCAGTTCACATTCTCCCTATTTTTTCTATCCTCGCTCCAAACTCTTTTTACTTTCAAAACCGGCCCTCAAGGCCTTGATTCTTATCAGAGATAAGAATATATTTTCTGACTAAAGAGAGCTTGAAAATATAAAAAGGAATTCCACCACCATTATTCTTTCCATGATGCCATAAGGTCTGGGGGGAAAACCTCACAGTTTTTTCACTCCAACCTGTTTTCGTTACATACAAACCCGGCTCCCAGAGCCCTGATTCTTATCAGAGATAAGAATGTGTTTTCTGACCAATAGAGGGGCCAGAAAATTTGTACAACGATTTTGGATGGGAAAAGTCCTCGATCCATCGGAGCCTACCAAAACTTCATAAATTTAGAGAATCTTGCCTAATTGACAGTGAGAATTCTTCCCGCCGTCTGTAAGGTCGACATTAGGGAGCTACAGTCAACTTCAGAACCACTTTCAACCAAAGAACTACCTAGTAAATGGCTGTCGAGAACGAACGTCGGTCCACAATTCAAGTACAATTCAAAGCTGCATCCCTTCACCACTCCTTCTGACGAGCCCACTAGACTTCTGTCGTCGACCTACAAACTCACTCAACTGCAAGATTCCTATATCTACTAACAATTTTCCTACTCTACAAGAACTGTGAGTGTTTCTATCTGAAGCTTAACAATATTCTAATCGCTTAAAGAACTCTTTAGGCGCCCAGAGAAATATTTTGAGCAAGCCTTTTTTTCTATTATGAACATTTTCTCTTTTCCCTTTCTTTCTGTAGTAATCGTCCTTTTATCCCTTTACCTTTTTTTTCTGTATATGTTGTAAATAAACACAATCTTCTTTTGTTGTTACTCACCGAGCAGGAGTTTTTTCTTTATTCGTAGCCGCCTAAAAGAGAGAGTTTGTCCGCTCTAAATCTTGCTGTTTTACTCGCGTTTTGTCGCAATTTTTTAAACCTCAACCCAATTTTTAACCTCAACCCTTTGATTTCGATTTTTTTGAGGGAAAATATTGTTAATTATTTTCCGTTTTTTTTTTTAGCTTACGACATTAAAAGGAGTGTCTGTTTCTCAAAGCTTTTGAGCTGCGTTGAAAACAACCTCGCTGATTGGTCAATAAATGCTAATGTGGAAATTTGAATTTGACATTCGTGTGTTCCTATTTTTGCACAGAATTGAGACCTCAGTGATAATACTTAAATTTATAGATTTTTTTCTACAGTTTTTATCTGGGTTCTACAAATGCATTGAATCAATGTTTATAGATTTTTATTTTTACAATTTTCAATACTGTCGCCTGTAAGAAAACAATTATTCTTTTTAATTCATTAAAATAAGCTAAAGCAATTCGTAGTATAAAAATAGGACGGCCATATGTAAATAATTAAGAACATTCATTGATTCTATTAAAGGTATGAGAAAACTAGTATTATTATCAATAAAATTCACTCTCTTAGCGCCTGTGAGATTAAATTTGTTTTTTTAAATTATAAAAAACAAAACAGCAAAAAAATTAATGTAATCTGTACTATGAAATTAAACGGCCATATTTAAATAATTTAATAATTACATTGGTTCCGTTTTCCATATTAATCGAGGATTTTTATCTGTAAAATTCACCCGATTATCGTCTGTAAGAAAGTATTCTGCTTTTAAAATGATTAAAATCAAACAATCTAAAAGAAAGCTCACATATCAAGGACTATAAAAACGACGGCCATATTTGAATAATTGACTAATTTCAGTAATTCTATTTTTATGGCCAGTAATTTCGGATTTTATTTCTACAATTACTTCTTTTGTCAGGCGAAAGAATGACTTCCGCTCTTTAAGTCATTAAAAGCAAAAATATTCAAAAGAAAGCAAACTTTTTGAAATCTACATACTAAATATGGTGTCTATTGGGTGTGGAAGAATTAGGAACAAAAACATTAATAATGAGCGGGAAGAGGAAAGAGTAATCAGGAGGACAGTAGATAACGATTGACATTGCATTTAAATATTTGAAGATTAAAGTTGGCTAGAATGCATGGAGCTGGAAGGGAGTTCCACAAGCAAAACAGTAAAGTCACTAAGACACAAGGGGTTACTGGGTGTGGAAGAATTAGGAACAGAAACATTAAGAATGAGCGGGAAGAAGAAAGAGTAATCAGGAGGACAGTAGATAGCGATTGATATTGCATTTAAATATTTGAAGATTAAAGTTGACTGGAAAGCATGGAGCCGGAAGGGAGTTTCAAGAAAAGGCAGTAAAGCCACTAAGACACAAGGGGTTTACTGGGTGTGAAAGAATTAGGAACAGAAACATTAAGAATGAGCAGGAAGAAGAGGAAAGAGTAATCAGGAGGACAGTAGATAGCGATTGACATTGCATTTAAATATTTGAAGATTAAAGTTGACTGGAAAGCATGGAGCCGGAAGGGAGTTTCAAGAAAGGCAGTAAAGCCACTAAGACACAAGGGGTTTACTGGGTGTGGAAGAATTAGGAACAGAAACATTAAGAATGAGCGGGAAAGGGAAAGAAAAGAGTAATCAGGAGGACAGTAGATAGGCGATTGAGATTGCATTTAAATATTTGAAGATTAAAGTTGACTGGAAAGCATGGAGCCGGAAGGAGTTCCACAAGCAAGGCAGTAAAGCCACTAAGACACAAGGGGTTTACTGGGTGTGGAAAGAATTAGGAACAGAAACATTAATAATGAGTGGGAAGAGGAAAGAGTAATCAGGAGGACAGTAGATAGCGATTGATATTGCATTTAAATATTTGAAGATTAAAGTTGACTGGAAAGCATGGAGCCAGAAGGGAGTTCCACAAGCAAGGCAGTAAAGCCACTAAGACACAAGGGGTTACTGGGTGTGGAAGAATTAGGAACAGAAACATTAATAATGAGCGGGAAGAGGAAAGAGTAATCAGGAGGACAGTAGATAGCGATTGACATTGCATTTAAATATTTGAAGGTCAAAGTTGACTGGAAAGCATGGAGCCGGAAGGGAGTTCCACAAGCAAAGGCAATAAAGCCACTAAGACACAAGGGGTTTACTGGGTGTGGAAAGAATTAGCGGGAACAGAAACATTAAGTAATAGAGATTGAGATTGCATTTAAAAGAAGATTAAAGTTGACTGGAAAGCATAATCAGGAGGACAGTAAAGCCATAAGCAAAGGGGATTGATATTGCATTTAAATAATTTGAACATTGCATTTAAAATTTGATTAAAGTTGACTGGAAAGCATGGAGCCGGAAGGGAGTTCAGTAAAGCCACTAAGACACAAGGGGCAAGGCAAGTAATGCCACTAAGACACAAGGGGTTTACTGGGTGTGGAAGAATTAGGAACAGAAACATTAAGAATGAGCAGGAAGAGGAAAGAGTAATCAGGAGGACAGTAGATAGCGATTGACATTGCATTTAAATATTTGAAGATTAAAGTTGACTGGAAAGCATGGAGCCGGAAGGGAGTTCCACAAACAAGGCAGTAAAGCCACTAAGACACAAAGGGGTTTACTGGGTGTGGAAGAATTAGGAACAGAAACATTAATAATGAGCGGGAAGAGGAAAGAGTAATCAGGAGGACAGTAGATAGAGATTGATGATTGCATTGCATTTAAATATTTGAAGATTAAAGTTGACTGGAAAGCATGGAGCCGGAAGGAGTTTTCAAGAAAGGCAATAAAGCCACTAAGACACAAGGGGCATTTTACTGGGTGTGGAAAGAATTAGGAACAGAAACATTAATAATGAGCGGGAAGAGGAAAGAGTAATCAGGAGGACAGTAGATAGCGATTGACATTGCATTTAAATATTTGAAGATTAAAGTTGACTGGAAAGCATGGAGCCGGAAGGGAGTTCCACAAGCAAGGCAGTAAAGCCACTAAGACACAAGGGGTTTACTGGGTGTGGAAGAATTAGGAACAGAAACATTAATAATGAGCGGGAAGAGGAAAGAGTAATCAGGAGGACAGTAGATAGAGATTGAGATTGCATTTAAATATTTGAAGATTAAAGTTGACTGGAAAGCATGGAGCCGGAAGGGAGTTCCACAAGCAAGGCAGTAAAGCCACTAAGACACAAGGGGTTTACTGGGTGTGGAAGAATTAGGAACAGAAACATTAATAAAGAGCGGGAAGAGGAAAGAGTAATCAGGAGGACAGTAGATAGCGATTGACATTGCATTTAAATATTTGAAGATTAAAGTTGACTGGAAAGCATGGAGCCGGAAGGGAGTTCCACAAGCAAGGCAGTAAAGCCACTAAGACACAAGGGGTTACTGGGTGTGGAAGAATTAGGAACAGAAACATTAATAATGAGCGGGAAGAGGAAAGAGTAATCAGGAGGACAGTAGATAGCGATTGATATTGCATTTAAATATTTGAAAGCATTAAAGTTGGCATTTAATAAAGAGCGGGAAGAGGGAAAGAGTAATTTGTGGAAGAATTAGGAACAGAAACATGGAGCCGGAAGGACAGGGAGATTTTCATTTAAATATTTGAAGATTAAAGGGAAAGCATGGAGCGGGAAAGTTGCCAAGGCTAAAAGACTAAGACACAAGGGGTTTACTGGGGTGTGGAAGAATTAGGAACAGAAACATTAATAAATGAGCGGGAAGAGGAAAGAGTAATCAGAAGGACAGTAGATAGCGATTGACATTGCATTTAAATATTTGAAGATTAAAGTTGGCTGGAAAGCATGGAGCCGGAAGGGAGTTTCACAAGCAAGGCAGTAAAGCCACTAAGACACAAGGGGTTACTGGGTGTGGAAGAATTAGGAACAGAAACATTAATAATGAGCGGGAAGAAGGAAAGAGTAATCAGGAGGACAGTAGATAGCGATTGACATTGCATTTAAATATTTGAAGATTAAAGTTGACTGGAAAGCATGGAGCCGGAAGGGAGTTCCACAAGCAAAGGCAGTAAAGCCACTAAGACACAAGGGGTTTACTGGGTGTGGAAAAGAATTAGGAACAGAAACATTAATAATGAGCGGGAAGAGGAAAGAGTAATCAGGAGGACAGTAGATAGCGATTGACATTGCATTTAAATATTTGAAGATTAAAGTTGACTGGAAAGCATGGAGCCGGAAGGAGTTCCACAAGCAAGGCAGTAAAGCCACTAAGACACAAGGGGTTTACTGGGTGTGGAAGAATTAGGAACAGAAACATTAATAATGAGCAGGAGAGGAAAGAGTAAAAGGAGTAATCAGGAGGACAGTAGATAGCGATTGAGGGATTGAAAATATTTTTAAAAGTTGACTGGAAAGAAACATTAATGGAGCCGGAAGGGAGTTCGATTGAATTGCAAGGCAGTAAAGAAAGACACAAAGGGTTTACTGGGTTTACTGTGTGGAAGAATTAGGAACAGAAACATTAATAAAGAGCGGGAAGAGGAAAGAGTAATCAGGAGGACAGTAGATACGATTGACATTGCATTTAAATATTTGAAGATTAAAGTTGACTGGAAAGCATGGAGCCGGAAAGTTCCACAAGCAAAGGCAGTAAAGCCACTAAGACACAAGGGGTTTACTGGGTGTGGAAGAATTAGGAACAGAAACATTAATAATGAGCAGGAAGAGGAAAAAGAGTAATCAGGAGGACAGTAGATAGCGATTGACATTGCATTTAAATATTTGAAGATTAAAGTTGACTGGAAAGCATGGAGCCGGAAGGAGTTCCACAAGCAAGGCAGTAAAGCCACTAAGACACAAGGGGTTTACTGGGTGTGAAAAAGAATTAGGAACAGAAACATTAATAATGAGCGGGAAGAGGAAAGAGTAATCAGGAGGACAGTAGATAGCGATTGACATTGCATTTAAATATTTGAAGATTAAAGTTGACTGGAAAGCATGGAGCCGGAAGGGAGTTCCACAAGCAAGGCAGTAAAGCCACTAAGACACAAGGGGTTTACTGGGTGTGGAAGAATTAGGAACAGAAACATTAATAAAGAGCGGGAAGAGGAAAGAGTAATCAGGAGGACAGTAGATAGAGATTGAGATTGCATTTAAATATTTGAAGATTAAAGTTGACTGGAAAGCATGGAGCCGGAAGGGAGTTCCACAAGCAAGGCAGTAAAGCCACTAAGACACAAGGGGTTTACTGGGTGTGGGAAGAATTAGGAACAGAAAAAAATAATAAAGAGCGGGAAGAGGAAAGAGTAATCAGGAGGACAGTAGATAGCGATTGACATTGCATTTTAAATATTTGAAGATTAAAGTTGACTGGAAAGCATGGAGCCGGAAGGGAGTTTCACAAGCAAGCAAGGCAGTAAAGCCACTAAGACACAAGGGGTTTACTGGGTGTGGAAAGAATTAGGAACAGAAACATTAATAATGAGCGGGAAGAGGAAAGAGTAATCAGGAGGACAGTAGATAGCGATTGACATTGCATTTAAATATTTGAAGATTAAAGTTGACTGGAAAGCATGGAGCCGGAAGGGAGTTCCACAAGCAAGGCAGTAAAGCCACTAAGACACAAGGGGTTTACTGGGTGTGGAAGAATTAGGAACAGAAACATTAATAATGAGCGGGAAGAGGAAAGAGTAATCAGGAGGACAGTAGATAGCGATTGACATTGCATTTAAATATTTGAAGATTAAAGTTGACTGGAAAGCATGGAGCCGGAAGGGAGTTCCACAAGCAAGGCAGTAAAGCCACTAAGACACAAGGGGTTTACTGGGTGTGGAAGAATTAGGAACAGAAACATTAATAATGAGCGGGAAGAGGAAAAGAGTAATCAGGAGGACAGTAGATAGCGATTGACATTGCATTTAAATATTTGAAGATTAAAGTTGACTGGAAAGCATGGAGCCGGAAGGGAGTTCCACAAGCAAGGCAGTAAAGCCACTAAGACACAAGGGGTTTACTGGGTGTGGAAGAATTAGGAACAGAAACATTAATAATGAGCGGGAAGAGGAAAGAGTAATCAGGAGGACAGTAGATAGCGATTGACATTGCATTTAAATATTTGAAGATTAAAGTTGGCTGGAAAGCATGGAGCCGGAAGGGAGTTCCACAAGCAAGGCAGTAAAGCCACTAAGACACAAGGGTTTTTACTGGGTGTAAAGAGCGGGAAGAATTAGGAACAGAAACATTAAAGAAACTGGGAAGTGGAAGTAATCAGGAGGACAGAAACTATGACATTGCATTTAAATAAAGATAAAGGGAAAGCAAAGAAGGCGGGAGGAAGGAGTAAAGCCAGCCATTGGGTTTGACTTTAAATAGAACAGAACTAAAAGGGAAGAGGAAAGAGTAATCAGGCGGACAGTAGATAGCGATTGACATTGCATTTAAATATTTGAAGATTAAAGTTGACTGGAAAGCATGGAGCCGGAAGGGAGTTCCACAAGCAAGGCAGTAAAGCCACTAAGACACAAGGGGTTTACTGGGTGTGGAAGAATTAGGAACAGAAACATTAATAAAGAGCGGGAAGAGGAAAGAGTAATCAGGAGGACAGTAGATAGCGATTGACATTGCATTTAAATATTTGAAGATTAAAGTTGACTGGAAAGCATGGAGCCGGAAGGGAGTTCCACAAGCAAGGCAGTAAAGCCACTAAGACACAAGGGGTTTACATTTAAATATTTGGGTTGTGGAAGAATTAGGAACAGAAACATTAATAATGAGCGGGAAGAGGAAAGAGTAATCAGGAGGACAGTAGATAGCGATTGACATTGCATTTAAATATTTGAAGATTAAAGTTGACTGGAAAGCATGGAGCCGGAAGGGAGTTCCACAAGCAAGGCAGTAAAGCCACTAAGACACAAGGGGTTTACTGGGTGTGGAAGAATTAGGAACAGAAACATTAATAATGAGCGGGAAGAGGAAAGAGTAATCAGGAGGACAGTAGATAGCGATTGACATTGCATTTAAATATTTGAAGATTAAAGTTGACTGGAAAGCATGGAGCCGGAAGGGAGTTCCAAGCAAGGCAGTAAAGCCACTAAGACACAAGGGGTTTACTGGGTGTGAAAGAATTAGGAACAGAAACATTAAGAATGAGCGGGAAGAGGAAAGAGTAATCAGGAGGACAGTAGATAGCGATTGATATTGCATTTAAATATTTGAAGATTAAAGTTGACTGGAAAGCATGGAGCCGGAAGGAGTTTCACAAGCAAGGCAGTAAAGCCACTAAGACACAAGGGGTTTACTGGGGTGTGGAAAGAATTAGGAACAGAAACATTAATTAAATGAGCATGGAGGGAAGAGGAAAGTAAAGCCACTAATCAGGAGGACAGTAGATAGAGCGATTGACATTGCATTTAAATATTTGAAGATTAAAGTTGGACTGGAAAGCATGGAGCCGGAAGGGAGTTCCACAAGCAAGGCAGTAAAGCCACTAAGACACAAGGGGTTTACTGGGTGTGAAAGAATTAGGAACAGAAAATTATTAAGAATGAGCAGGAAGAGGAAAGAGTAATCAGGAGGACAGTAGATAGCGATTGACATTGCATTTAAATATTTGAAGATTAAAGTTGACTGGAAAGCATGGAGCCGGAAGGGAGTTCCACTAAGACACAAGGCAGTAAAGCCACTAAGACACAAGGGGTTTACTGGGTGTGCATTTAAAAGAATTAGGAACAGAAACATTAATAATGAGCGGGAAACATTAATAAAAGAGGAAAGAGTAATCAGGAGGACAGTAGATAGCGATTGACATTGCATTTAAATATTTGAAGATTAAAGTTGACTGGAAAGCATGGAGCCGGAAGGAGTTCCACAAGCAAGGCAATAAAGCCACTAAGACACAAGGGGTTTACTGGGTGTGGAAGAATTAGGAACAGAAACATTAATAATGAGCGGGAAGAGGAAAGAGTAATCAGGAGGACAGTAGATAGCGATTGATATTGCATTTAAATATTTGAAGATTAAAGTTGGCTGGAAAGCATGGAGCCGGAAGGGAGTTCCACAAGCAAGGCAGTAAAGCCACTAAGACACAAGGGGTTTACTGGGTGTGAAAGAATTAGGAACAGAAACATTAATAAAGAGCGGGAAGAGGAAAGAGTAATCAGGAGGACAGTAGATAGCGATTGACATTGCATTTAAATATTTGAAGATTAAAGTTGGCTGGAAAGCATGGAGCCGGAAGGGAGTTCCACAAGTAAGGCAGTAAAGCCACTAAGACACAAGGGGTTACTGGGTGTGGAAGAATTAGGAACAGAAACATTAATAATGAGCGGGAAGAGGAAAGAGTAATCAGGAGGACAGTAGATAGCGATTGACATTGATTTAAACTTGTGAAGATTAAAATTGGCTGGAAAGCATGGAGCCGGAAGGGAGTTCCACAAGAAAGGCAGTTAAGCCACTAAGACACAAGGGGTTTACTGGGTGTGAAAGAATTAGGAACAGAAACATTAATAATGAGCAGGGGAAGAGGAAAGAGTAATCAGGAGGACAGTAGATAGCGATTGATATTGCATTTAAATATTTGAAGATTAAAGTTGGACTGGAAAGCATGGAGCCGGAAGGGAGTTCCACAAGCAAAGGCAGTAAAGCCACTAAGACACAAGGGGTTTACTGGGTGTGGAAGAATTAGGAACAGAAACATTAATAATGAGCGGGAAGAGGAAAGAGTAATCAGGAGGACAGTAGATAGCGATTGACATTGCATTTAAATTTAAATATTTGGAGCCGGAAGAGTTCCACAAGCAAAGTTGTTTACTGGAAAGAACAGAAACATGGAGCCGGAAGGGAGTTCAGGAGGACAGTAGATAGCGATTGAATTGCATTTAAATATTTGAAGATTAAAGGCTGGAAAGCATGGAGCCGGAAAAGCCACTAAGACACAAGGGGTTTACTGGGTGTGGAAAGAATTAGGAACAGAAACATTAATAAAGGAGCAGGAAGAAACATTAATAATGAGCGGGAAAAGAGTAATCAGGAGGACAGTAGATGGCGATTGACATTGCATTTAAATATTTGAAGATTAAAGTTGACTGGAAAGCATGGAGCCGGAAGGGAGTTCCACAAGCAAGGCAGTAAAAGCCACTAAGACACAAGGGGTTTACTGGGTGTGGAAGAATTAGGAACAGAAACATTAATAATGAGCGGGAAGAGGAAAGAGTAATCAGGAGGACAGTAGATAGCGTTTGACATTGCATTTAAATATTTGTAGATTAGATTTGGCTGGAATGCATGGAGCCGGAACGGAGTTCGATAAACAAGGCAATAAAGCCACTAAGACACAAGTGGTTACAGGGTGTGGAAGAATTAAGAACAGAAACATTAATAATGAGCGGGAAGAGAGGAAAGAGTAATCAGGAGGACAGTAGATAGCGATTGACATTGCATTTAAATATTTGAAGATTAAAGTTGACTGGAAAGCATGGAGCCGGAAGGGAGTAAAGCCACTAAGCAAGGCAGTAATTGCCACTAAAGACACAAGGGGTAATTAGATGGGATTGACATTGCATTTAAATATTTGAAATTAAAGTTGACTGGAAAGCATGGAGCCGGGAAGGGAGTTCCACAAGCAAAGGCAGTAAAAGCCACTAAGAACTGGGTGTGGAAGAAGAATTAGGAGACTAAACATGGAGGAGGAGTTCCAGAAACATTAAGAATGAGCAGGAAGAGCCACTAAATTACTGGGTGTGAAAGAACAGAAAGAAAGTAATCAGGAGGACAGTAGATAGCGATTGACATTGCATTTAAATATTTGAAGATTAAAGTTGACTGGAAAGCATGGAGCCGGAAGGAGTTCCACGAAAGGCAGTAAAGCCACTAAGACACAAGGGGTTTACTGGGTGTGGAAGAATTAGGAACAAAAACATTAATAATGAGCGGGAAGAGGAAAGAGTAATCAGGAGGACAGTAGATAGCGATTGACATTGCATTTAAATATTTGAAGATTAAAGTTGACTGGAAAGCATGGAGCCGGAAGGGAGTTCCACAAGCAAAGGCAGTAAAGCCACTAAGACACAAGGGGTTTACTGGGTGTGGAAGAATTAGGAACAGAAACATTAAGAATGAGCGGGAAGAGGAAAGAGTAATCAGGAGGACAGTAGATAGCGATTGATATTGCATTTAAATATTTGAAGATTAAAGTTGGCTGGAAAGCACAGAGCCGGAAGGGAGTTTCACGAAAGGCAATAATGCCACTAAGACACAAGGGGTTACTGGGTGTGAAAGAATTAGGAACAGAAACATTAAGAATGAGCGGGAAGAAGAAAGAGTAATCAGGAGGACAGTAGATAGCGATTGATATTGCATTTAAATATTTGAAGATTAAAGTTGGCTGGAAAGCACAGAGCCGGAAGGGAGTTTCACAAGAAAGGCAATAATGCCACTAAGACACAAGGGGTTACTGGGTGTGAAAGAATTAGGAACAGAAACATTAAGAATGAGCGGGAAGAAGAAAGAGTAATCAGGAGGACAGTAGATAGCGATTGATATTGCATTTAAATATTTGAAGATTAAAGTTGGTTGGAAAGCATGGAGCCGGAAGGGAGTTTCACGAAAGGCAATAATGCCACTAAGACACAAGGGGTTACTGGGTGTGGAAGAATTAGGAACAGAAACATTAAGAATGAGCGGGAAGAAGAAAGAGTAATCAGGAGGACAGTAGATAGCGATTGATATTGCATTTAAATATTTGAAGATTAAAGTTGGCTGGAAAGCACAGAGCCGGAAGGGAGTTTCACGAAAGGCAATAATGCCACTAAGACACAAGGGGTTACTGGGTGTGAAAGAATTAGGAACAGAAACATTAAGAATGAGCGGGAAGAGGAAAGAGTAATCAGGAGGACAGTAGATAGCAATTGACATTGCTTTTAATTTTTTGCAGATTAAAGTTAGCTGGAAAGCATGGAGCCGGAAGCTATTTCCACAAGTGAGAAGTGCGAGAAAAACAACTGTTAGCATAGAACGTACGGCTGAATACGCAAACACACCAAAATATTCCTAACGCCACAACAACGCAACCTTACTTACCTTTGTTGCTATATTCGCCATAATACCTCATTGTCTCTATGAAAATCCTAACTAGTCCCCGAATGTACAATTCATTGTCTGTTGGGGGAGGGGAATAAAACAGCAATTTAAAAACTAGCCCCAAAGAGCACATACAACATGAGTACAAATCTATTTACAAGATATTAATGTTAGTAATACCCCCCCAATCGTTAAATGTGGCAGAAAAATCAGTTAACTGGATCATACCAAATCAAAAATCCCATCCGAACAATTACCATGAAAGCATTTATAGAAAAAGCAAAGGGAGGCAACCTTACGGTAGTAGGAAAGTGACTGAATCCAAACCGATAATATTTTATGATACTGCTGATTCTTCTTTGGATTTTGTAAAAGAGAACACGGTAAATAGCATGGACACTGGACTATATATGCCAGAAACATTCTAAGATGTATAGTGTGAGCAACGATGAGGTTTTGGAGAGGATGCAGACAAGGAGGAAGCTTGTACTTAACATCAGGAAAAAGGAACTGAAATTTCTGGGACACGTATTGAGAAAGAAAGGCTTGGAGAATCTGATACTCACGGGTCGAATAGAGCGAAAGACAGACAAGGGAAAGCAATACATAACATACCTGGCGGGCTTAAACAAGTGGATGACAGGGCGTTGTTTGGATGAAGTGGCAGGGTGTAGAAAGTTAATAAGAGCTACAAGTGTAGGGTGAAGTGGAGAGCCATGATCGGCCACGTCCTGAAAGGACACGGCACATAAAAAGAAAGAATTTACGAGAATATTTACAACATTCTAAAAACTAATACTGAATATTGAAACTAATGCAATGCAATATTTATCATTTACCATTTTATAAAGAAATAAATATGAAAACATTTTTTATTTATAAATCCTAAAAAAAAACATTTACTGAATTATTAAAATATGTGAATGAACTATAAGGAAATCTTCATTTACCATTTTATAAGGTTCGAATTGATTGGCATTTAGCCGATGTAATGTCAACCATTCCAATAAAAAATCTAATAAATAAATAGTATTTATTTATTTATTTTACCAATTCTCAAAAACAGAAAATGTATAAATTCACTTATATCAGATGCTTCTGTTTTATGACAATTCTAATCATTGCTTTTTTTTAAAACGATAAATATTGCCTAAGAGTGAATGTGGTTAAAATGTACAGGGTGTTATTGGAAAAAACAGTCATTTTGATGCTTTATTTAACCACGTTTGCTAACAATGTTTACCAAATGTCTCAAGTATAAACCTGTTATGGTCCTAATTCCTTGTACCACGGTAATGGTCCAAGGTTCCTTGTACCACGGTAATAGTCCAAGGTTAGAAACAAGGTTAGAACACAGGTATGGAATACAAAGATATATTACGACAGAAATATAATACAAAGAAGTAGAAGTATTAGTAATGGCTATCAGATTTGGTTAGAGTGAACTATGTTTTCTCGACAAGTATCACTATTCCAATGTCCTTACAATATGCTCTCAATTATCTCTCCTCGTCTTACAAATCTCCTATATACTTCTTAAGAGGCGCAGTATTTATAATGTCAGGAATAGTCCATTATTATTATGGGTAAGTTCCCATAACAAAACTAAACCCATATTTGCCATTTCACTCAAGCGTAATAGTCACTGATTCAAACATTAAAATCAAAAGAAGACTTTGTTGTAGTATGTTAATATATATTACCATTTGTAGATGTCTGTTTATTAACATGACCAACGATTTAAATTTAACGTAGAATACCACAAAATATTAAACAAGGAGGAACAAAAACGGTTTTATAACAACAATATTTATATTTATTTTTGTGTAATGATGTACATCCGTAGATTTTGGTGTTATGTTCCTTTGACTGAATTAAAGTTTTACTGAAGAAATTAAAATATTTTTTATCTGAGCTCACAAAAGTTGAATGAATAATAAAGTTGAGAAATGATGAATAAACTTTTGACTTTAGAAGAGTATTTCAAAGAGGAAAGTTCTTTGTTTGGAAAATGTTTTTTTTTTTTTTTGTTTATAATGTATTTTGGAAATTTTCGTACGTAAGTGCAAGCGTGAATATATTTTTAACGTCTGACCGCACATGGTCGAGACGGGATCCTTTAAGGTTACATCTTCGCAGGAAAAGAGGAGAGAGAAAAGAAAAAAGAGATAGAGCAAGCTTGTGTCTGCTATTTATAATTAATGTAATCACGTGACAGTCTCCCAGGAAAATGCCAGGAAAACTTGAACTGGTCACGCGCTGGAACAAATATTTGTGCGTGGGTGGATTGCAACGCCCACTTGTGTGTTTATTGACCAAATAGAAGCTGATGTTTCGTGAAAAGCTTTTGATCCCCTTTTTGCACAGATTTGTACAAAATTCAACATTGGTAAGAAAGTGGTAGCTGTATGTTAAATCTTCATAGATCGTAAAATACGCAAATATTTTTTATTCTACTGTTTTTGAAACATTTCTTGAAGATCTCTAATCTCTTTTCAACAGGAAAAAAAAAAGATGTCATTGATGCCTGAACTGAGAGATTTCTTAGAATTCTTCCTTATGATGTGAAATTCAATCGCCAGGAATAGTATCCCACAACGGGAATCACAAAGAACTGAACAGAAACCAAATGAATTTTTTATTCAGAAAGATTTTCTATATTATTAAATTATGTGAACCAACTATAAGGAAATCTTTATTATTTACCATTTTATAAAGTTCGAATTTGTTGGCAGTTAGCCGATGTTTACCAATCATTCCAAAAATAAAAAATAAAAATAGTATATATGATTTTTGCTGCCAATTCTCAAAAACAAAGAAAATGTATAAATTCACTTTCGTCATATGTTTTGGTTTTATTGCAATTCTATTCATTGCTTTTTAAAACAATAAAATATTGCCGTAAAGTGGAAGTATTTAAAAACAAAACGCTCATTGGTAAAAACGTTTTTATTGAGAGCTACAAGGGGTAGAAGAGAAGCGGAGAGCTATAATCGCCTACATTCTCAAAGGACACAGCACATAAAAAGAAAGAATTTACAATAATATTTACAACATTTTAAAAAACTAATACAAGTATATTAAAACTAATATAATGCGATATTTATCATTTACCAGTTTATAAAGAAATAAATAGAAATATTTTTTTATTCATAAATTTAAAAAAATATTTGCTATATTATTAAAATATGTGAATCATCTCTAAGGAAATCCTTATTTACCATTTTATAAAGTTCGAATTTCGTTACTTAGAATTGTTCCTTATGATGTGAAATGCCATTATCATGAATAGTTTCCCACAACGGTAATCACAATGAACTGTACCAAATAACAGAAACCACGTATTGTTTTTATTCATAAACATTTACAATATTATTAAAATATGTGAACCAACTATAAGGAAATCTTTATTTACCATTTTATAATGTTCGAATTTGATGTCAATTAGCCGATGTTTTACCAATCATTTCCCCAAAAATAGTATATACGATTTTTGTTGCCAATTCTCAGTAACAAAGAATATGTATAAATTCACTTTTATCATATGTTTAGGTTTTATTACAATTCTAATCATTGCTTTTTTTGCCGTAACGTAGAGATATTTAAAAACAAAACGGTGTCATGGGATAAACAGTTCTTATTGAGAGCTACAAAGGATGGGGTGAAGTGGAGAGCCATCATCGTCTACGTCCTGAAAGGTCACAGCGCATAAAAAGAAAGAATTTACAAGAGTATTTACAACATTATAAAAACTAATACAATCATATTAAAGCTAATAAAATGCGATATTTTTCATTTACTATTTTATAAAGAAATAAATATGAAAACATTTTTTATTCATAAATTAAAAAAAAAAAATTACTGAATAATTAAAATATGTGAATCATCTCCAAGGAAATCCTTATTTACCATTTTATAAAGTTCGAATTGTTTGGTAATTAGCCGATGTTTTTCAAATAATTCCAATCAAGAATCTAATAAATAAATACTATTAGTATTTAGTATTTATTTTTGTTGCCAATTCTCAAGAACAAAGAAAATAATGTGTAAATACACTTTCATCATATGTTTAGATTTTATGACAATTCTAATTATTGGTTTTTAAAGCAACGTACATTGCCATAGAGTGAAGGTATTTAAAAACAAAACAGTATCATGGGAAAAAACGTTCTTTTGACTATCCGAAGGGGGAGTCTTCTTTGTGTGTGTGCGTTTGCGCATTTCTATGTGTGTGTGCGTGTGTGTGTATGTGTACGGCTGCACGTGTGTGTATGTTCACATGTTTAGAATGTTATAGTTTGTCGTATTTTTTTTTTTTACTTCTGAATGGCAGAAGTGTGGTACTTTCTCGAACGGTAAAATTAGCCCAACGGTCCCCAGGATCTTGAGCAGTGATGATTTTTTTTTCTATAGAATTGTAACTGATAAGCTTTACATAGAAGAATAATTTTCTGTTTTGAAATATGGGCCAAAGTGGTCTTTTTTTTTATTCCGTTTTCAGAGAACAAAGATGAAAGCTCTCTGTTTATATATGTTAATTCTATACGTCAGTATATATTTTTTTCTTTTTCGGGTGTTGCTGCAACAAAAGAGAAAAAATTATAGAAACAAAATGAGCAAAACGGTAATGCCAAACTCGCAAATCGATGTTGGCCTAACGCCGTAAAGAAAACAAACATTCCCGACCACAAAGAAAAAAAATAAAACCCCGAAAAATTGAATAGGCAAGGGTAAGCAACAGCGGGACAAGATGAGAGAGTCTGGAAGACCCAGTTTCCGTTCTGCTACGCAGTTAATGCACTTTTCTATTTTATTATTTTTATCTAATTAGATATGCAAACGCTGTTCCTTGGGCAAATATTCATGCCACAGAAAATATATTGATCTATCCGTCGAGTTGATATGTAAAACGGAAATTCTAACAGTTTTCTCTTTATAATAAACGAAACAGAGAAAAACACTTAAGGCAAAACCCAAAAGTTAGTGTCCATCATTACCATATTAAGGGGGCTTTGTGTCAGCAGGTAACGCAATAAAAACCAATGGGAACCCCGAGGTTCTGCAAAACCAAACCCCCACAACACAGGCGTGTCCTGGGTAAGACGATGAACTACATCCTCGTCCTGGGTAAGACGATAAACTATATCCTCGTCCTGGGTAAGACGATAAACTACATCCTCGTCCTGGGTAAGACGATAAACTATATCCGACAGCAAGGCTTCTGATCGGAAGGTTTTGAGTAGCATGCAACTACCTCTTTATTTTTGGTGTTCCCAGGTCCACACTGACCCGGAGTAGTAGCACCTGCTAGGGTCCCAGCTATGGCCAAAAATTGAACACCGAAACTACATCCAAGTCCTGGGTAAGACGATAAACTCTATCCGGCAGCACGGTCCCTGATCAGGAGGTTTTTTTTTTAGAAGCGTGGAACCGCCTCTTAATTGCTGGTGTCATGTTGACCAAAAAAATCACGAAGTCCGCGAAATGCATTTCTGTTTGAACATCCATTTTGGTAATAGGCTTCCATAACTTTAACACGTTGTTTGATTGTTAATCTTTCCATGGTTGAAATTGCCAAAGACTTAAGTTGTTAAATCTGAAAGAAAAAGAAAAAAATCATTAGACGCTTAAACTTAATTCACATTTAAATTCGGTCCAAGTTATTGGAACAACCTTTATTTCAGTCTGTTCATATCTATCTATCTATCTATCTATCTATCTATCTATCTATCTATCTATCTGTCATTATATTCATGTCAATCTATCTATCTATCTCATTATGTTCATGCCAATCTATCTATCTATCTATCTATCTATCTATCTATCACAGTCTGTTCATATCTATCTATATTTTTTCCGACTGTTAATATCTATTATCAGTCTGTTTCCATATATCTATGTTTCTACATACACTCATTCCCTGATATTTAGTAATTTTGCCCATAAATATAGCATACTGTTAAACTATATTCTATTATATATATATATATATATATATATATATATATATATATATATATATATATATAACAAGAACAAAGAAGTAAAAGTCAATCAAAGATAATTAACCATTTCAGTAAATACCTTGTTAGTAGCAATGGCGCGGCTTCACGTCCGGCAAATCCTAAATGAAAACCAAAATCATCGATGCATAATAATTCACACTAATTCGACTGGATAGTTCCACTCAGTAGTCGCTCAATAATCACTCCAGTCAGTAGCCTGACACCGCTAATTATACACCTGGCAGAAAACATATATTCATAAATCTAGAGTGTCACGCTCAAACCTCATTTTCTCCCTATATGACACACACACACACACACATACATATATATATATATAATTATTTATTTAAAAATATGATTCCAATGCTACATAAGAGTTCTCATGTTTCAAAACAAGAGCCGAACACTTCAATATAATTATTTGAATTAAATTGAATTAAAGTACCAAGCTCTGTTCCCTCTTCAAGCGAAATATATATGAATAATTTTAAGAAAATCTGAGCAACTCTAAAAGGAGCATGGCCAAACTTGCTTATTGTCAAGAAATGTTCAAAAGTACAACCACCAACCCTCTGAGGTTTGTCGTAGTCAGTCACTGCCTACCTGTTTTTTTACTCTATATATATATATATATATATATATATATATATATATATATTTTTGTGTATATATATATATATATATATATATATATATATATATATATAAGCTTCTTCTCCTCCGAGGAGGACAGACTGGTTCTATAGCCTTGAATGGCAATGATTGTACAAGGATAAACCGGCTTGTAGAGGGTTGGGCTCCTTCAGGCTATGTTGCTCAAGAAACACTTTTTGCCAACAAGCAAATTTTGAGTTTATTTATGCTTCCTCGGTACACAATGTAGCACTACGGGTCACGGGATGAAAAAAAAGTCTACCTATTGTTGAGCATTTAGGCAGCGCTTAAATTACGACTGCAACGGTGAGTTCGATCCTTACTTTCGACCTATGTGACGCTTCGTAAATCCCAATACAGAATCTCTTTTTATCGCTTTAAACGCTAGTTTAACGGATACCCATATTTCAGTAGACACGGCTTCCATTTATTAAAATGTATATTTTTTTCTTTTCGTCTAAAGGCCTGAATATCCGAGAACTCTTCTTAAAACGCTCAATGGAAAGAGGGAAACCGTCGACATTTGACGTGCCTTGACCAACTCA
Organism: Acanthosepion pharaonis; assembly: GCA_903632075.3. Taxonomy (NCBI): domain Eukaryota; kingdom Metazoa; phylum Mollusca; class Cephalopoda; order Sepiida; family Sepiidae; genus Acanthosepion; species Acanthosepion pharaonis. Next base: position 626,631 of record CAHIKZ030000788.1, read on the forward strand.
GTCATGGAGGACTGTTGGCGGTCAAGAAAATCTGAAATAGAACCTTAAATGAAATCTTTCTCGTCTTAATTCCTCGAAATTTCCATATAAGCTGAGTTTCGCATCCAAGTCATTTTCTCAGGTAAGGATTTTATATTTATCATTATTTTTCGTGGATACTCATATTTAAGTAGAGGTTTCATTATTAAAGAGCATTTCTCTAACATTTAGGCCGGTAGAGAAAAATAAATATTTTCCTCTACCGGCCTAAATGTTAAAGAAATCTAATTTTAAAATGCATCCCTCTTAGCAATGTTTCTAACTCGTCCACACTCAGTCAACCTTTGTGAAATATTAGCTTTACTGCCTTACTCGAGGAACTCCCTACCAACTCCATGCTTTCAAGCACTCTATAATTTTCAAATATATAAATGCAATGTCAATCGCCATCTACTGTCCTCCTGATTACTCTTTCCTCTTCCCACTCATTATTAATGTTTCTGTTCCTAAATCTTCCACACCCAGTAACCCCTTGTGTCTTAGTGGCTTTACTGCCTTGCTTGTGGAACTCCCTTCCAGCTCCATGCTTTCCAGCCAACTTTAATCTACAAATATTTAAATGCAATGTCAATCGCTATCAACTGTCCTCCTGATTACTCTTTCCTCTTCCCGCTCATTATTAATGTTTCTATTCCTAATTCTTCCACACCCAGTAACCCCTTGTGTCTTAGTGGCTTTACTGCCTTGCTTGTGGAACTCCCTTCCGACTCCATGCTTTCCCGCCAACTTTAATCTTCAAATATTTAAATGCAATGTCAATGGCCATCTACTATCCTCCTGATTACTCTTTTCTCTTCCCGCTCATTATTAATGTTTCTGTTCCTAAATCTTCCACACCCAGTAACCCCTTGTGTCTTAGTGGCTTTATTGCCTTGCATGGGCTGAAATTGATTAAACAAATATTAAATCTTAAATGATAATCTACATAGTGATAATAAAATAATAAATAAAGTAGGTAAAGATTTAGCTTCTGTCAACATGATAAACGCAGAAAATAATGGGACAGGTGATTCTAACGAGATATTTGAGTTTAAATAGCCTTGAAAGATAATACAGCCGTAATTTCATCAGATTGACTTGACTTTCGATTAGTTCTTTTATTGTCTTCTCTCCTTAATAGTAGTTTTTTCTCATATTCTCTAACACTCAGTAACACCTTTGCGTCCTAGTGGCTTTTATTTTTTGATCTTCAAAATTGAAATACAATGTCAATCTTTATCTTCTGTCTTCTTAATTCTTGTTCTTTTATTGTCTTTCTCTTTTTTAATAATAGTTTTTCTCATATTCTCTAACACTCAGTAACTCCTTGCGTCCTAGTGGTTTTATTGCCTTCGATCTTCAAAAATTAAATACAATGTCAATCGTTATCTTCTTTTTTTTTTTTTGCCTACTTAATTCTTGTTCTTTTTATTGTCTTCTCTGCTTAATAATAGTTTTTTCTCATATTCTCTAACACTAAGTAACCCTTGCGTCCTAGTGGCTTTATTGCCTTTGATCTTCAAAAATTTAAATGCAATGTCAAACTTTATCTTCTGTCTTCTTAATTCTTGTTGTTTTTATTGTCTTCTCTCCTTAATAATAGTTTTTTTCATATTCTCTAACACTAAGTAACCCCTTGCGTCCTAGTGGCTTTATTGCCTTTGATCTTCAAAAATTTAAATGCAATGTCAAACTTTATCTTCTGTCTTCTTAATTCTTGTTCTTTTATTGTCTTCTCTCCTTAATAATAGTTTTTCTCATATTCTCTAACACTAAGTAACACCTTGCGTCCTAGTGGCTTTATTGCCTTTGATCTTCAAAAATTTAAATGCAATGTCAAACTTTATCTTCTGCTTTCTTAATTCTTGTTCTTTTATTGTCTTTCTCCTTTAATAATAGTTTTTCTCATATTCTCTAACACTAAGTAACCCCTTTGTCCTAGTGGCTTTTTATTGCCTTTGATCTTCAAAAATTGAAATGCAATGTCAAACTTTATCTTCTGTCTTCTTAATTCTTGTTCTTTTATTGTCTTCTCTCCTTAATAATAGTTTTTCTCATATTCTCTAAAACTAAGTAACCCCTTGCGTCCTAGTGGCTTTATTGCCTTTGATCTTCAAAAATTTAAATGCAATGTCAAACATTATCTTCTGTCTTCTTAATTCTTGTTCTTTTATTGTCTTCTCTCCTTAATAATAGTTTATCTCATATTCTCTAACACCCAGTAACTCCTTGCGTCCTAGTGGCTTTATTGCCTTCGATCTTCAAAAATTAAATGCAATGTCAATCGTTATCTTCTGCTTTCTTAATTCTTGTTCATTTATTGTCTTCTCTCCTTAATAATAGTTTTTCTCATATTCTCTAACACTCAGTAACTCCTTGCGTCCTAGTGGCTTTATTGCCTTCGAACTTCAAAAATTAAATACAATGTCAATCGTTATCTTCTGTCTTCTTAATTCTTGTTCTTTTATTGTCTTCTCTCCTTAATAATAGTTTTTCTCATATTCTCTAACACTCAGTAACTCCTTGCGTCCTAGTGGCTTTATTGCCTTCGATCTTCAAAAATTAAATGCAATGTCAATCGTTATCTTCTGCCTTCTTAATTCTTGTTCTTTTATTGTCTTCTCTCCTTAATAATAGTTTTTCTCATATTCTCTAACACTCAGTAACTCCTTGCGTCCTAGTGGCTTTATTGCCTTTGATCTTCAAAAATTGAAATGCAATGTCAATCATTATCTTCTGTCTTCTTAATTCTTGTTCTTTTATTGTCTTCTCCTTAATAATAGTTTTTCATATTCTCTAACACTCAGTAACTCCTTGCGTCCTAGTATTTTATTGCCTTCGATCTTCAAAAATTAAATGCAATGTCAGTCGTTAACTTCTGTCTTCTTAATTCTTGTTCTTTTATTGTCTTCTCTCCTTAATAATAGTTTTTTCATATTCTCTAACACTCAGTAACTCCTTGCGTCCTAGTGGCTTTATTGCCTTCGATCTTCAAAAAAATTAAATACAATGTCAATCGTTATCTTCTGCCTTCTTAATTTTTGTTCTTTTATTGTCTTTCTCCTTAATAATAGTTTTTTTTCTCATATTCTCTAACACTAAGTAACCCCTTGCGTCCTAGTGGCTTTATTGCCTTTGATCTTCAAAATTGAAATGCAATGTCAATCATTATCTTCTGTCTTCTTAATTTTTGTTCTTTATTGTCTTTCTCTCTTTAATAATAGTTTTTCTCATATTCTCTAAAAACTAAGTAACCCTTGCGTCCTAGTGGCTTTATTGCCTTTGATCTTCAAAAATTGAAATGTAATGTCAAACTTTATCTTCTGTCTTCGAATTCTTGTTCTTTTATTGTCTTCTCTCCTTAATAATTTTTTTCTCATATTCTCTAACACTCAGTAACTCCTTGCGTCCTAGTGGCTTTATTGCCTTCGATCTTCAAAATTAAATACAATGTCAATCGTTATCTTCTGCCTTCTTAATTTTTGTTCTTTTATTGTCTTTCTCCCTAATAGTAGTTTTTTCATATTCTCTAACACTCAGTAACCCCTTGCGTCCTAGTGCTTTTATTGCCTTTGATCTTCAAAAATTGAAATGCAATGTCAATCATTATCTTCTGTCTTCTTAATTTTGTTCTTTTATTGTCTTCTCTCCTTAATAAAAGTTTTTTTCATATTCTCTAAAACTAAAGTAACCCTTGCGTCCTAGTGGCTTTATTGCCTTTTGATCTTCAAAAAATTGAAATGCAATGTCAAACTTTATCTTCTGTCTTCTTAATTCTTGTTCTTTTATTGTCTTCTCTCCTTAATAATAGTTTTTCTCATATTCTCTAACACTAAGTAACCCCCTTGCGTCCTATTGGCTTTATTGCCTTTGATCTTCAAAAATTTAAATGCAATGTCAAACATTATCTTCTGTCTTCTTAATTCTTGTTCTTTTATTGTCTTCTCTCCTTAATAATAGTTTATCTCATATTCTCTAACACCCAGTAACTCCTTGCGTCCTAGTGGCTTTATTGCCTTCGATCTTCAAAAATTAAATGCAATGTCAATCGTTATCTTCTGCTTTCTTAATTTTTGTTCATTTATTGTCTTCTCTCCTTAATAATAGTTTTTCTCATATTCTCTAACACTTTAACTCCTTGCGTCCTAGTGGCTTTTATTGCCTTCGAACTTCAAAATTAAATACAATGTCAATCGTTATCTTCTGTCTTCTTAATTCTTGTTCTTTTATTGTCTTCTCCTTAATAATAGTTTTTCTCATATTCTCTAACACTCAGTAACTCCTTGCGTCCTAGTGGCTTTATTGCCTTCGATCTTCAAAAAATTAAATGCAATGTCAATCGTTATCTTCTGCCTTCTTAATTTTTGTTCTTTTATTGTCTTCTTCTTAATAATAGTTTTTTCTCATATTCTCTAACACTCAGTAACTCCTTGCGTCCTAGTGGCTTTATTGCCTTCGATCTTCAAAATTAAATGCAATGTCAATCGTTATCTTCTGTCTTCTTAATTTTGTTCTTTTATTGTCTTCTCTCCTTAATAATAGTTTTTCTCATATTCTCTAACACTCAGTAACTCCTTGCGTCCTAGTGGTTTTATTGCCTTCGATCTTCAAAAATTAAATGCAATGTCAGTCGTTAACTTCTGTCTTCTTAATTTTGTTCTTTATTGTCTTCTCTCCTTAATAATAGTTTTTCTCATATTCTCTAACACTAAGTAACCCCTATTTGCGTCCTAGTGGCTTTTATTGCCTTTGATCTTAAAAAATTGAAATGCAATGTCAATCATTATCTTCTGTCTTCTTAATTCTTGTTCTTTATTGTCTTCTCCTTTAATAATAGTTTTTCTCATATTCTCTAAAACTAAGTAACCCTTTGCGTCCTAGTGGCTTTATTGTTTTTGATCTTCAAAAATTGAAATGTAATGTCAACATTTATCTTCTGTCTTCTGAATTTTTGTTCTTTTATTGTCTTCTCTCCTTAATAATAGTTTTTCTCATATTCTCTAACACCTAGTTTTTCCTTGCGTCCTAGTGGCTTTTATTGCCTTCGATCTTCAAAAAATTAAATACAATGTCAATCGTTATCTTCTGCCTTCTTAATTTTTGTTCTTTTATTGTCTTCTCTCTTAATAGTAGTTTTTCTCATATTCTCTAACACTCAGTAACCCTTGCGTCCTAGTGGCTTTATTGCCTTCGATCATCAAAAATTGAAATGCAATGTCAATCATTATCTTCTGTCTTCTTAATTCTTGTTCTTTTATTGTCTTCTCTCCTTAGTAATAGTTTTTCTCATATTCTCTAACACTAAGTAACCCCTTGCGTCCTAGTGGCTTTATTGGCTTCGATCTTCAAAAATTAAATGCAATGTCAATCGTTATCTTCTGCCTTCTTAATTCTTGTTCATTTATTGTATTCTCTCCTTAATAATAGTTTTTCTCATATTCTCTAACACTCAGTAACTCCTTGCGTCCTAGTGGCTTTATTGCCTTCGATCTTTCAAAATTAAAAATGCAATGTCAATCGTTATCTTCTCATTTCTTAATTTTTGTTCTTTTATTGTCTTTCCTTAAAAATAGTTTTTCTCATATTCTCTAACTTTCAGTAACTCCTTGCGTCCTAGTGTCTTTATTGCTTTATTTCGATCTTCAAAAATTAAATGCAATGTCAGTCGTTAACTTCTGTCTTCTTAATTCTTGTTCTTTTTTATTGTCTTCTCTCCTTAATAATAGTTTTTCTCATATTCTCTAACACTCAGTAACTCCTTGCGTCCTAGTGGCTTTATTGCCTTCGATCTTCAAAAATTAAATACAATGTCAATCGTTATCTTCTGTCTTCTTAATTCTTGTTCTTTTATTGTCTTCTCTCCTTAATAATAGTTTTTCTCATATTCTCTAACACTCAGTAACTCCTTGCGTCCTAGTGGCTTTATTGCCTTCGATCTTCAAAAATTAAATGCAATGTCAATCGTTATCTTCTGCCTTCTTAATTCTTGTTCTTTTATTGTCTTCTCTCCTTAATAGTAGTTTTTCTCATATTCTCTAACACTCAGTAACTCCTTGCGTCCTAGTGGCTTTATTGCCTTCGATCTTCAAAAATTAAATGCAATGTCAGTCGTTAACTTCTGTCTTCTTAATTCTTGTTCTTTTATTGTCTTCTCTCCTTAATAATAGTTTTTCTCATATTCTCTAACACTCAGTAACTCCTTGCGTCCTAGTGGCTTTATTGCCTTCGATCTTCAAAAATTAAATACAATGTCAATCGTTATCTTCTGCCTTCTTAATTTTGTTCTTTTATTGTCTTCTCTCCTTAATAATAGTTTTCTCATATTCTCTAACACTCAGTAACTCCTTGCGTCCTAGTGGCTTTTATTGCCTTCGATCTTCAAAAAATTAAATGCAATGTCATTCGTTATCTTCTGTCTTCTTAATTTTTGTTCTTTATTGTCTTCTCTCCTTAATAATAGTTTTTCTCATATTCTCTAACACTCAGTAACTCCTTGCGTCCTAGTGGCTTTTATTGCCTTCGATCTTCAAAATTAAATACAATGTCAATCGTTATCTTCTGTCTTCTTAATTCTTGTTCTTTTATTGTCTTCTCTCCTTAATAAAGTTTTCTCATATTCTCTAACACTATGTAACCCTTGCGTCCTAATGGCTTTATTGCCTTTGATCTTCAAAAATTTAAATGCAATGTCAATCTTTATCTTCTGTATTCTTAATTTTGTCTTTTTATTGTCTTCTCTCCTTAATAGTAGTTTTTCTCATATTCTCTAACACTCAGTAACTCCTTGCGTCCTAGTGGCTTTATTGCCTTCGATCTTGAAAAATTAAATACAATGTCAATCGTTATCTTCAGTCTTCTTAATTCTTGTTCTTTTATTGTCTTCTCTCCTTAATAGTTTTTTTTCTCATATTCTCTAACACTCAATAAACTTCCTTATGTCCTAGTGGCTTTATTGCCTTCGATCTTCAAAAAAAATTAAATGCAATGTCAGTCGTTATCTTCTGTCTTCTTAATTTTGTTCTTTTATTGTCTTCTCTCCTTAATAATAGTTTTTTCTCATATTCTCTAACACTCAGTAACTCCTTGCGTCCTAGTGGCTTTATTGCCTTCGATCTTCAAAAATTAAATACAATGTCAATCGTTATCTTCTGTCTTCTTAATTTTGTTCTTTTTATTGTCTTCTCCTTAATAATAGTTTTTCTCATATTCTCTAACACTCAGTAACTCCTTGCGTCCTAGTGGCTTTATTGCCTTCGATCTTCAAAAATTAAATGCAATGTCATTCGTTATCTTCTGTCTTCTTAATTCTTGTTCTTTTATTGTCTTCTCTCCTTAATAATAGTTTTTCTCATATTCTCTAACACTCAGTAACTCCGTGCGTCCTAATGGCTTTATTGCCTTTGATATTCAAAAATTTAAATGCAATGTCAAACTTTATCTTCTGTCTTCTTAATTCTTGTTCTTTTATTGTCTTCTCTCCTTAATAGTAGTTTTTCTCATATTCTCTAACACTCAGTAACTCCTTGCGTCCTAGTGGCTTTATTGCCTTCGATCTTCAAAAATTAAATACAATGTCAATCGTTATCTTCAGTCTTCTTAATTCTTGTTCTTTTATTGTCTTCTCTCCTTAATAATAGTTTTTCTCATATTCTCATAACACTCAGTAACCCTTGCGTCCTAGTGGCTTTTTTTGCCTTTGATCTTCAAAAATTTAAATGCAATGTCAAACTTTATCTTCTGTCTTCTGAATTCTTGTTCTTTTATTGTCTTCTCTCCTTAATAATAGTTTTTCTCATATTCTCTAACACTAAGTAACCCCTTGCGTCCTAATGGCTTTATTGCCTTTGATCTTCAAAAATTTAAATGCAATGTCAAACTTTATCTTCTGTCTTCTTAATTCTTGTTCTTTTATTGTCTTCTCTCCTTAATAGTAGTTTTTCTCATATTCTCTAACACTCAGTAACCCCTTGCGTCCTAGTGGCTTTATTGCCTTTGATCTTCAAAAATTGAAATGCAATGTCAAACTTTATCTTCTGTCTTCTGAATTCTTTTTCTTTTATTGTCTTCTCTCCTTAATAATAGTTTTTCTCATATTCTCTAACACTCAGTAACTCCTTGCGTCCTAGTGGCTTTATTGCCTTCGATCTTCAAAAATTAAATACAATGTCAATCGTTATCTTCTGCCTTCTTAATTCTTGTTCTTTTATTGTCTTCTCTCCTTAATAGTAGTTTTTCTCATATTCTCTAACACTCAGTAACCCCTTGCGTCCTAGTGGCTTTAAAATTAAATTTTTGATCTTCAAAAATTGAAATGCAATGTCAATCATTATCTTCTGTCTTCTTAATTCTTGTTCTTTTATTGTCTTCTCTCTTTAATAATAGTTTTTCTCATATTCTCTAAAACTAAGTAACCCCTTGCGTCCTAGTGGCTTTATTGCCTTTGATCTTCAAAAATTGAAATGCAATGTCAAACTTTATCTTCTGTCTTCTGAATTCTTGTTCTTTTATTGTCTTCTCTCCTTAATAATAGTTTTTTTCATATTCTCTAAACACTCAGTATTGCCTTCGATCCTTGCGTCCTAGTGGCTTTATTAATTTTGATCTTCAAAATAGTTTTTAAATAACAATGTCAATCGTTATCTTCTTGCCTTCTTAATTTTTGTTCTTTTTATTGTCTTCTCAATTCTTGTTCTTTTAGTCTTTTTTCTCATTCTCTAACACTCAGTAACAGTGGCTTTATTCTTTTGATCTTCAAAATTGAAGAAATGCAATGTTTTATCTTCTGTCTTCTTAATTCTTGTTCTTTTATTGCTTCTCTTTATTGCCTTATTGATCTAAAAAAATTCGAAATGCAATGTCAATCATCAAATCTTCTGTCTTCTCAATTTATGTTCTGTCTTCTTTATTTTCTTTTATTGTCTTCTCCTTAATAGTTTTTTCTCATATTCTCTAACACTAAGTAACCCCTTGCGTCCTAGTGGCTTTATTGCCTTCGATCTTCAAAAATTGAAATGCACGGTCAATCATTATCTTCTGTCTTCTTAATTCTTGTTCTTTTATTGTCTTCTCTCCTTAATAATAGTTTTCTCATATTCTCTAACACTCAGTAACTCCTTGCGTCCTAGTGGCTTTATTGCCTTCGATCTTCAAAAATTTAAATCAATGTCAATCGTTATCTTCTGTCTTCTTAATTCTTGTTCTTTTTATTGTCTTCTCTCCTTAATAATAGTTTTTCTCATATTCTCTAACACTCAGTAACCCCTTGCGTTCTAGTGGCTTTATTGCCTTTGATCTTCAAAAATTGAAATGCAATGTCAATCGTTATCTTCTGTCTTCTGAATTCTTGTTCTTTTATTGTCTTCTCTCCTTAATAATAGTTTTTCTCATATTCTCTAACACTCAGTAACTCCTTGCGTCCTAGTGGCTTTATTGCCTTCGATCTTCAAAAATTGAAATGCAATGTCAATCGTTATCTTCTGTCTTCTTAATTCTTATTTCTTTTTATTGTCTTCTCTCCTTAATACTAGTTTTCTCATATTCTCTAACACTCAGTAACTCCTTGCGTCCTAGTGGCTTTATTGCCTTCGATCTTCAAAAATTAAATACAATGTCAATCGTTATCTTCTGTCTTCTTAATTCTTGTTCTTTTTATTGTCTTCTCTCCTTAATATAGTTTTTTCTCATATTCTCTAACACTAAGTAACCCCTTGCGTCCTAGTGGCTTTATTGCCTTTTGATCTTCAAAAAATTTAAATGCAATGTCAAACTTTATCTTCTGTCTTCTTAATTCTTGTTCTTTTATTGTCTTCTCTCCTTAATAATAGTTTTTTCTCATATTCTCTAACACTAAGTAACCCCTTGCGTCCTAGTGGCTTTTTATTGCCTTTGATCATCAAAAATTTAAATGCAATGTCAAACTTTATCTTCTGTCTTCTTAATTCTTGTTCTTTTATTGTCTTCTCTCCTTAATAGTAGTTTTTCTCATATTCTCTAACACTCAGTAACTCCTTGCGTCCCTAGTGGCTTTTATTGCCTTCGATCTTCAAAAATTAAATACAATGTCAATCGTTATCTTCTGTCTTCTTAATTCTTGTTCTTTTATTGTCTTCTCTTCTCTAATAGTTTTTCTCATATTCTCTAACGCTCAGTAACTCCTTTCCTAGTGACTTTATTGCCTTCGATCTTCAAAAAATTGAAACAATGTCAATCGTTATCTTCTGTCTTCTTAATTCTTGTTCTTTATTGTCTTCTCTCCTAGTGTTTTTCTTTATTCTCCTAACACTCAGTAACTCTTGCGTGGCTTTATTGCCTTCGATCTTCAAAAATTGAAATGCAATGTCAATCGTTATCTTCTGTCTTCTTAATTCTTGTTCTTTTATTGTCTTCTCTCCTTAATAATAGTTTTTCTCATATTCTCTAACACTAAGTAACCCCTTGCGTCCTAGTGGCTTTATTGCCTTTGATCTTCAAAAATTTAAATGCAATGTCAAACTTTATCTTCTGTCTTCTTAATTCTTGTTCTTTTATTGTCTTCTCTCCTTAATAATAGTTTTTCTCATATTCTCTAACACTCAGTAACTCCTTGCGTCCTAGTGGCTTTATTGCCTTCGATCTTCAAAAATTAAATACAATGTCAATCCTTATCTTCTGCCTTCTTAATTCTTGTTCTTTTATTGTCTTCTCTCCTTAATAATAGTTTTTCTCATATTCTCTAACACTCAGTAACCCCTTACATCCTAGTGGCTTTATTGCCTTTGATCTTCAAAATTTAAATCCAATGTCAATCGTTATCTTCTGTCTTCTTAATTCTTGTTCTTTTATTGTCTTCTCTCCTTAATAGTAGTTTTTCTCATATTCTCTAACACTCAGTATCCCTTTGCGTCCCAGTAGCTTTATTGCCTTTGATCTTCAAAAATTAAATGCAATGCCAATCGTTATCTTCTGTCTTCTTAATTCTTGTTCTTTTATGGTCTTCTCTCCTTAAATGTTGTTTTATATCTTAGTTGTTAATTGTTTTACTTGCGGTGAAATGATTAAAAACAGATGCTGCAGAAAAAGACTACTGAAAACTCTCTAACAAATAATGAGGTAAGCGAATTTGACACTCACAAGATATATTGAAATTTTCCCGTATGTCTCTAATATCGACATTTTTTTGGAAAGCTTCTATGCAACGTTGTGGGTGACGAAATATTTCCCACTCCACAACACGTTTCCCATAACCGAGAAGTTGCAATCGTCTCACTAATCTATCGCCATTTCCATGGCAATTTTTTTGCCGAGCAACATTTCTTAGTTCCAAAATTTCAGACCTTCAGATCAAAAACACACCATACGATAGATATAAATTCCTATTCCATTGGGAAGAAAGAAGTTTTTAAATAAACGTTTGAAGTAATTTAAAAAAAATGGCGGGTTAAAACTACATCCATTAGTTCTTTAGAAATTGCTTTGTTTACTTTTACTGAGCAAATATGGGTTTACGAGAAAAAATATCCGAACGAGGAAATATGCCAGTATTTTTTTTATCCCCAAACCCCGCCCAACACTGTTCTTTATTAATAAATTTATATTTTCGTCATGGTTCGTTTTATGCCCCTTCATATTTTTCCTTTCCTGCAGTTGGAATTGTTATTCTGTCAATTTAATATTCACCATTGTATTCTTCTGACGAAATGTTGGTTGAAAATCATCCTTGAAGAAGATTGCCTTCCGGCATTTTCATATATATTGTTGTGGATTCCGAGATGAAATCCAGTCTCCAATGAATGACAAACGCAGGAATGAAATATAGCAAATAAATGTATTTACACAATAATACAATTGGTAATACGGTTAGTAGCAATAATAATAATAATAATAATATATATATATATAGTCTGGTAAATTCAGTCTCGAAGTAGGACTCGAACTGTGACTCCTACAAGCGGTTACCTCACACTATTTTCTAAGCGTAGCTTAGAATGGCACAAGGCCGAAAGAACTCACTACTCGGTCGTAAATGTTCTAGCGAGACAAGCTTGCTAGCCATACACCGCCTCGAGGCGCCCATTCTCTGACTCTATAATTCTGGGTATTTAAGGGCAGCAGTATAAGTACACACTGGTCAAGTCCACTTGTATGAAAAGGGTGGACCCCAACACACACACACCTATATATATTACAGCAGAAAAACAAAAATTACCTCAACATCGGAATTTCAAAAAGTTTCTCAACGGCTTTCAACAGCCTCTAATTACTTTTCTCGGAGCATTAATTTATTTATTAAATAAAAATAAAAAAAATTAAATTAAAAATAAATAAACAAGTGCTCTGAGAAAGGTACTTAGTGGCTGATGAAGGCCTTTAAGGAACGGTTTAAAATCGTCTATTCCGATGTTGGGGTAATTTTTTCTTTTTTTTTTTCTGCTGAAAAAAATTCATATGCTCTCTTGAAATAAAAACATCGAGCTCTCTTCTGTGGATCAGTTTTAGTAATGAATATGACTAGGATCCACTAGGATTATATACCAACGGAACGATTACCTGTACCATATATATATATATATATATATATATATATATATATATATATATATTTACTAATTTAAAATTATGGTTCTATCCCTACACAGGAATTACCAGGTTTCAGAAACAGAAACTAAAAACTTCAAATTTAATTATAGAATTAAATTAAAATCCCTATTACTGTTTCATTTTCAGGCAAATTTTGGAATATATATATATATATATATATATATATATATATATATATATATTGGAATAGATATGTATATATCTGTGTGTATGTGTGTGTGTGTGTGTGTGTGTGTGTGTGTGTGTGTGTGTGTGTACTAGTTCCTTATAAAAAGAAGAGAGAAATCGCAAAAGTTGTTGGTTGTAATGTGGATGTTTTTTTAATTATATATTATGCATTATTTTCCATAATTATAAAAATGAATTAATTTTCCTTATGTTTTTCAATGTTAAACATTCCCGATATTAAACTTTTTCTTTTTTGTGTGGTAGTGGCACAAATGTCTTTCTTGGACTGGTGGTGAGAAAGTTGCCTATGTATAAGTATAATCCCCTCCATATATACATGCTGTTTTATTATAAGGATTTAGTATACAAATATATTCACTCATACATACATACACAGACATATATATGCATACATGCACACATACATACACATACACACACTTCCTATCTTAGGTAGGGTTTGCGTGTGGGCTTGCGAGCAGTCTATTAGGTTTTGTCAGTACATATATATATATATATATATATATATATATATATATATATATATATATATATATTAGTATGCGTACGTATACGCATATTCCCTCTCTGTACATACATATTGTCTTATTATAAGTTTAGTATACAAATATATACACACATACACACACACACACACACACACACACACACATATATATATATATATATATATATATATATATATATATATATACACATACATACACTTCCTATGTTGTGTAGGGGTTGCGTGTGTGCTTGTAAGCAGTCTATTTGGATTTGCCAGCATATATATATATATATATATATATATATATATATATATATTAGTATGCGTACGTACACGCATATTCCTTCACAGTACATACATACTGCCTTATTATAAGTATTTACTATACAAATATACACACACACAGGTACATAGACAGACACACACACACACACACACACACACACACACACACACACACACACACATATATATATATATATATATATATATATATATAAAATATACAGAAAAAACAAACAAAAATCTTATATACAATTATGCTGTTTTAATGTTAATATGTCAACGTCGGACGTTTCGGTCTAATAAACCATCTTCAGGACATATTCATAAAAATATTGTCATGTTGAATTGATAATGTTAATTATATTTTATGAATATGTCCTGAAGATGGTTTATTAGACCGAAACGTCCGACGTTGACATATTAACATTAAAACAGCATAATTGTATATAAGGATTTTTGTTTGTTTTTTCCGTATATATATTTTTCTTCATACTGTCGGATTTATATCCATATATTTGCTTACATATATACACAAGCACACACTTCCTATGTTGTCGTGTCTGTGCTTTTAAGCAGTCTATCTTCATATTCGCGTCTTTTCTTACTACTAATTATGGTACAAGAATTCATTTAACTTGACTATGATTTTCTCACTGAGATAGAAAACTGAAAATACAGTTCATGTCTTTATAGGAACAGGATTATTCCCAAATTATGTTATCTAGCTCAACAATAAAAATGAGTGCTGTAGCTATTGTCAACCATGATCGATATACACCTATATTTTATCTATCTTAGAGGAGAGAAGAAATTCAGTAACTGAAACTTAGGAGTAAATAGACCGGTAACAAAATGTCGCAATAAAAAAAAATGTGAGCTGAGAGATACAGAATTGGTCAGAAAAGCACAAGAACACTTTGAAAGTAATCCATATATAAATAACAAAACACCCGTAGAAAAAAACAAACAAACAATTCAGACTTTGTTAGGAGAAGCCATAGCAAGGCGGGAAAAAACATGCGAGAAAGAAAAAAGAAAAAAATAAATGATGGAAAACTTTCAAAATGGGAAAGATCCCGCAGGCTGTTTGCTAAGTGATGCAAAGAAAGTTAATAAGCCAAAAGAAAAAAACGCAATCCGGAACATACAAGCACAAAGCAATTTGAACAATTTCCACTTGGAGCTGGAAGATGCAGTGATAGATTTGGCAATTCTGAACACACTATGGCGGACATTTCGTTAGGTTATCGTCTGCTTTTTCAAAATGGCGCCCTCAGTACATCAACCACCAAATTCGTTTCTGAATCGAAAATGAGACACTAATTTATCGTAATATGTAATTCCACAGCTCGAAAATTGCACGGTTTATTTACATACATACATACATATATATATATATATATATATATATATATATATATATATATATATATATATATATATATATGAACTGTGCAATTTTCTAGCTGGGGAATTACATATTACGCATATCTATATCTATATCTATCTATTCATCTATCTATCTATCTATCTATCTATATATATATATATATATATATATATATATATATATATATATATATATATATATATATATATATATATGATGTTCAGAATTTTATTGGATACAGCATATTGGAAATGGAAAAATCATTCTCATTACAAACGTATAGCTCTGTTTATTACATTTCATTGTCATATTTAAACATCCATTAACAGTTCACTGCTGATAAAGGCATTTCTCAAATCCTTCCATGACGACAGTCACTGCAGTATCTTCTAGCCTGTCTTAGAATCATATCTATATCACGAAAAGAGAGAGGAAACAGACAATATAATTCAGGATATAATCTATTTATAATCTATCCCAACGATCCTTCATCTCTTTGGTGTTTTATAACTACGTTTGCTAAACATTAGCCACCAGTCGAGCGACCTAATGTTCCATCTGTTATTATTTCTTCTTTCTATGCACCTTACCCACATCTATTTTTCTCATTTGTGCCTGAATGGAACTTATTTATTCCTCTAGGAATGCGAAGGGAATGGGGATAATTCCCGCTTGTGTACATGGCATGGTAGGTCCCAGTAGCAAAGGTCAGGGCTGGTAACGTTCATGGGGCTATGAAGGAAAGATAACGATTAACCCTAGATTGGAAGAGGTCAAGATTGTAGTGATTGGGAAAACATCCTCCTTGGAATCTGGATTACTGGGTTACTGGGTGTGGATTTCTTCCACACCCAGTAATCCCTTATGTCTTAGTGGCTTTACTGCCTTGCTTGTGGAACTCCCTTCCGGCCCCATGCTTTCTGGCCAACTTTTATCTTCAAATATTTGAATGCAATGTCAATCGCTATCTACTGCCCTCCTGATTACTCTTTCCGCTTCCAATTCATTATTAATGTTTCTGTTTCTAATTCTTCCACACCCAGTAACCCCTTGTGTCTTAGTGGCTTTATGCCTTGCTTGTGGAACTCCCTTCTGGCTCCATGCTTTCCAACCAACTTTAATCTTCAAATATTTAAATGCAATGTCAAACGCTATCTACTGCCCTCCTGATTGCTCTTTCCTCTTCCCACTTATTATTAATGTTTCTGTTCCTAATTCTTCTACACCCAGTAACCTTGTGTCTTAGTGGCTTTACTGGCTTGTGGAACTCCTTGTCTACATGCTTTCCCAACTTTAATCTGCAAATATTCAAATGCAATGTCAATCGCTATCTACTGCCCTCCTGATTAATCTCCTCTTCCCTCATTATTAATGTATCTGTTCCTAATTCTTCCACAGTAAACCCCTTATTGTCTTAGTGGCTTTATTCCCTTGCTTTAGAACTCCTTTCGGCTCCACGTTTCCCAAGCCAACTTTAAACTTCAAAATATATAAATGCAATGTCAATCGCTATCTACTGTCCTCCTCATTATTAATGTTTCTGTTCCTAATTCTTCTACACCCAGTAAATCCTTGTGTCTTAGTGGCTTTATTGCCTTGCTTGTGGAACTCCCTTCCAGCTCCATGCTTTCCAGCCAACTTTAATCTTCAAATATTTAAATGCAATGTCAATCGCTATCTACTGTCCTCCTGATTACTCTTTCTTCTTCCCGCTCATTCTTAATGTTTCTGTTCCTAATTCTTCCACACCCAGTAACCCCTTGTGTCTTAGTGGCTTTATTGCCTTGCATTGGCTGAACTTAGTTGTGCAAAATAACAGAAACAACCGCTTTTTTTTCCTTTCTTTCCCTCAGATTAGTTTATTTGCAATGGTGTGCAATAATATCAATCTATTTTCGGGGCATATGTTGAAATTTTTTTGGAATTGATAAATATTGCGTCAACATATGTGCACTGGGTCATATTTCATTGGAAAAATACGAAAAAGTAAATAATAATGGAATTATTTGTTTTGTTTTCAATTAATTTCAATAGTATATATATATATATATATATATATATATATATATATATATCTTGTGTGCGTGAGTGTGTTAATATATAGTTTCAAGATTTCTTATATATGCGTATCATTTTTATATTATATATTAAAACTTTTTCTTACGGCTGTATGTTTTTTTTATATATCTATAGATTGATACGTTCTTCCTCAATTTATATTTGCGAAATATAAAATGCTATCTCAATTTCACTTCCTATCGACAATTTTAAGTGTTTCCAGCAATTTAGGGCATTTCTATATTTCACAACTGTAGCGCCATAATTGACCCTTGACATTCCAAATTATGCTCTTAACATTTTAATAAGATTAGCAAATCCTTTACTGTTCATATCTCAGCAGTAAAAAAAAATCTCTCTCATCTTCTGACTCATCTTTTTCGACTGCGATTTCTGTTTATTGAATTTTATTCAACCAACCTTTTGCTCCAGCTATTATCCTCCCTTCTTGTTATAAGTTCTATTCACTCCTATTTTTCTCGATTAATCTTTTTGTTTTTGTTTTTGTTTTTTTAGCTGCTGAACTCAAATAATTTTTTTAATCGGATTCACTTCATGCAAGGCTGTAAAACCACCGAGATGCAAGCTAGGAGCAAAAATATTAATAATGAACGGGAAGAGAAAAGAGTAATCAGGAGGAGAGAAGATAGAGATTGACATTGCATTTAAATATTTGAAGATTAAACTTGGCTGGAAAGCATGGAGCCGGAAGGGAGTTCCACAAGAAAGGCAGTAAAGCCACTAAGACACAAGGGTTTACTGGGTGTGGAAGAATTAGGAACAGAAACATTAATAATGAGCGGGAAGAGGAAAGAGTAATCAGGAGGACAGTTGATAGCGATTGACATTGCATTTGAATATTTGAAGATTAAAGTTGGCGGGAAAGCATGGAGACGGAAGGGAGTTCCACAAGCAAGGGAGTAAAGCCACTAAGACACAAGGATTTACTGCGTGTGGAAGAATTAGGAACAGAAACATTAATAATGAGCGGGAAGAGGAAAGAGTAATCAGGAGGACAGTAGATAGCGATTGACATTGCATTTGAATATCTGAAGATTAAAGTTGGCGGGAAAGCATGGAGACGGAAGGGAGTTCCACAAGCAAGGGAGTAAAAGCCACTAGACACACGGGGTTATGGGGAAGAATTAGGAACAGATACATAATTAATGAACGGGAAGAGGAAAGAGTAATCAGGAGGACAGTTGATAGCTATTGACATTGCATTGAAATATTTGAAGATTAAAGGTGAGTGGAAAGCATGGAGCCGGAAGTGTGTTCCACAAACAAGGCAGTAAAGCCACTAAGACACAAGGATTTACTGCGTGTGGAAGAATTAGGAACAGAAACATTAATAATGAGCGGGAAGAGGAAAGAGTAATCAGGAGGACAGTAGATAGCGATTGACATTGCATTTAAATTTTTGAAGATTAAAGTTGGCTTGAAAGCATGGAGCTGGAAGGGAGTTCCACAAATGAGTAGAGCGAGAAAGGAGACTCTTATCATAGTACGGTTGCATTTAGCTGTAGATTGCTGGCACCTATACTCCTCTGTGTGACCAAATTTGGAGTGGCCCCTCCGAGTGGAATTGCCTGCACGCCTTGGCAGTATTGGTATGAGGTACAAATACGAGAAGGAAGGAGTTAAGGTGTATCGTCACTACTTGTTGGAGGAGGCTCTCCAAATACGGTCATGCAATTAATTTCCCAGATTTAGGGAATGGCCGAAATCCCAACTCACATCCGACGTCATGCCGGTTTTTGATTAAGGTCCATATAAAGAGAGAATCGAAACGATCGAAAAAGAGTAGCCACCGGACGCCAGGCGAAAAACGACCTCTTCGCCGAAATCATATCACTTTCTGCCGCTGAAGAAGAGCTACTACTTTGAACTGTGTTCCAGAAGCCTTGTCTCGACTTAGTCACGACAGTGTCACGGAATATTTGAAGAGGGAAGGGTACGATTCTTTGCATGACAAATATCTTCCTGCATGCAAACATATATTCCTGCCTGAAGAACTGAGACTGTACTGACAGCCTTAGAAAAGAAAACATTATATAAAACATTTTCTTTATTACAATTTATCCTATGACTTGTTGATTCACTTTGTCCGGACCTGATCAATTCAAAGATTCCTGTCGACAATTTGATCCTCGCTAGCCTTTTGATCCAAATCAAACAACATAGGACTTGTCCTACGTTGGATCACTTCGATCCAAGCAAGACTTGGTCTGAACTGATCCATTCAACAGTCAGTCGTGGGAATCGAACATCAAACAGACCGGCTGAGCGAACGTCTTAACGTCATACATTTTGGTAGTAACCGTAGCAGAATATCGATCCACCCTAACTCCTTCCTTCTCGTATTTGTACCTCATACCAATACTTCCCAAGTGGTGCAGGCAATTCCTCCGCCTCCCTTGAAATTCCGCTTTCACACTTGGACATTCATCAGCTTCTTCTTGTGGCACTTTGATTCTTATCCAATAAAATCTCATCTCTTCAGCGATTCAAACCATCCCTTCTTTTTTTATAAGTGATAAAAAAAAAACAATTTTTCCTTACCGGGTCATGGCCAGCAGATAATTATATAACCTGGGTTTTAAAAACAATAGTGTCTCCATTTCGGCTTTTAAACCGCTTTTCTCTATCCTCCGTGGGTTTAAATTATCCAGTTAAATAATAAAACCATTTTATTATCAGGCAGGCCCCTCTCCTGGGTTGATCATCGGATGTCCTTATATCTATATTCTTCGGTCTGGAGTGTTGGCAACCGGGCATATTTCACGGTCAGTTGTCAACTTCGGCCATATGGTTTTTGTAAAAAAAAATAATCGAATGCCTTGCCTTTAACCAACGAAGAAGAAGAAAAAAAGATTCTCTGAATTTACTAAAAATGTGGTCTCGTCTCTCGGTATGTCTATCGATCTATCCTTCAACTCTTAAAGTGTCACATCTCTCTCAGTATAGCTATCGAGCTATCCCTTCAAACCTTAAAGTGTCACATCTTTCTCGGTATAGCTATTGAGCTATCACTTTAAATCTTCGTGCCACAAAGGATAACAGACTCAGGCAAACAATTCGAAAAAAAAATCCACTTTCTTGGCTTGTTTAAGTTCATGATTATAGAACGGTTGGATACTTTCCGGACAGATCTCGTAAATTCGCGCCTAAGATGTTCACTATATTATATATTAGTCTTAAAGTCATGGTTATATACGATAATCGTCCTTAATTCTACCCCCTGGGGTTCAGATACTAAGTAATTCTGATATTAGTAGTTGTAGTAGGAAAGAGAAAAAAAAATGTTTATTTCGGCGTTACTTTCATTGGACCGAACATGTGAGTAAGGACGAGGTTATTAAGAAAATGGAAACAAAAAAGAAACTTATACTTAACCTCAGGGAGAGGCAGTTGAAATACCTGGGGCACGTAACGAGGAAGGAGAGCTTGGCAAATCTGACACTCACAGGACAGACTGAGTTTACAGAATAAAGCAGAGCGTTGAATATTCAATGTGCTTGTGTAAATGGTAGAACGGGGCGTGGAAGAGGTGGCAGAAAATCGAAGCTTATTAAGATCTACAACGGACAGGAAGATGCGGAGTGCCATGATGGCTAAGATCTGAAGAAGAGAAAAGACTGTCATTAATATAAAATGGGTGGATATTCTCCAAAAAGACCTCATAGATTCGCGGCTATAAATTTTGCGAAAATATATGGGTCTTAAAGTCATGGATATATTAATTTTAAGTTCAGCTCCGTATTATTTGCAGTAGGAGAGAGAAAGAAAGAGTTTATTTTCACGTTACTTTGACTGGCTTTAAAGAAAGGGAGGAACAACTAAATTTTGAATAGAAACCGGTTCGTGCCGGCTTCGAGCAAGTTAAAGCACCTTTGCGTTTCTCGATTTGAAGGAATTAATTGTGGCGTCTCCTGAAAAAAAATATCTGTTTGTCGACGCTAAGACGTGATGTTATACAAACTGAGATAGGCTTTTGTGTTTAATGTCGGATTGGGGATGATTGGCCATTGAAAATCCTCACGTATCTGACACTAACGGCGTTTTTCAATTAGCTGCTTCAGTCGGAAAGGAAAAAAAAAACAGAAATAGTCAAATTGAAGTATCTATTTCTACCCCGTGGGTACTAACGAGTACAAAAGTAAATAACAATTTTAGGTCTATAATTCAGTATTTCTCTCTCTATATATATATATATCGAAACTTTTTATATTAGTACTACTAAGAAAGTTGGTTCACTGTGTCGTACAAGATAGTTTTTTCTCTCCAGAATCTATCTTACATATCTATAAGTCTAAGATTCGTCCATACTTAGAATATCGCGACCACATACGGACCGGTGTCCCTAGCTATTTACCTTGATAAGATCACAAGAATCAGCAATATTAATGGTCCTAAACTGGCTGCTCGGCTTCAGTCACTTCTCACCGCCGTAAGCTTGCCTCTCTGTGTGTCTTTTCTATAAATAATTTCACGGTAATTGTTCAGATGAACTCTTGGCTGTGTATATAGTTTTGTTCATTTTTGTAAATTTTCATTGGGGTTTAGATTTTGGACGATTGTGAACACAACAGCATAAAGGGAAAAGGAAAGACAAAGAAAGAAAGAAACTAATAAAAACAGGGAGAGAAAGAGAAAGTCAAAAAGAAAGAAAGAAAGAAAGAAAGAAAGAAATAAGAACACTGATAAAATCATTAAGAAAAGATAGAGAAAAGGAAAGAGAATATAAGAAAGAAAGAAAGAAAGAAAGAAAGAAAGAAAGAAACTAATAAAATCAGACAGAGAAAGAGAAAGTCAAAAAGAAAGAAAGTAAGTAAGAAAGAAAGAAAAGAAAAGAAAGAATGAAAGAAAGAAAGAAAGAAAAAAGAAAGAAAGAAAGAATTAAACAAAGAAATAAAATCAGACAGAGAAAGAGAAAGTCAAAAAGAAAGAAAGAAAGAAGAAAGAAAGAAAGAAAGAAAGAAAGAAAGAAAGAAAGAAAAAATGAGAGAAAGTAATCAAATCAGACAGAGAAAGAGAAAGTCAAAAAGAAAGAAATTAAGAAAGAAACAATGAAAGAAAGAATGAAAAAAAGAATGAAAGAAAAAAGAAAGAAAGAAAGAAAGAACGAAAGAAAGAAAGTAATCAAATCAGACAGAGAAAGAGAAAGTCAAAAAGAAAGAAAGAAAGAAAGAATGAAAGAAAGAAAGAAAAAAGAAAGAAAGAAAGAAAGAATGAAAGAAAGAAAGAAAAAAGAAAGAAAGAAAGAATTAAAGAAAGAAAGTAAATCAGACAGAGAAAGAGAAAGTCAAAAAGAAAGAAAGAAAGAATGAAAGAAAGAAAGAATGAAAGAAAGAAAGAAAAAAGAAAGAAAGAAAGAATGAAAGAAAGAAAGAAAAAAGAAAGAAAGAATGAAAGAAAGAAAGAAAAAAGAAAGAAAGAAAGAATTAAAGAAAGAAAGTAAATCAGACAGAGAAAGAGAAAGTCAAAAAGAAAGAAGGAAAGAAAGAAAGAAAGAAAGAAAGAATGAAAGAAAGAAAGAAAAAAAAGAAAGAAAGAAAAGAAAGAACGAAAGAAAGAAAGAAATCAAATCAGAATGAGAAAAGTAATCAAAAAAGAGAAAAGAAAAAAAAAAAGAAAGAAATAATGAAAGAAAGAAAGAAATTAAGAAAGAATGAAAGAATGAAAGAAAGAATGAATGAAAGAATAAAGATAGAATGAAAGAAAGAAAGAAAGAAAGAAAGAAAGAAAGAAAAAAGAAAGAGTGAAAGAAAGAAAGAAAGAAAGAAACTAATCAAATCAGACAGAGAAAGAGAAAGTAAAAAAGAAAGAAGTAAACGACAAAGACAACGAGAGAAAAGAACCGATAAAATATAAAGAAAAGAAAAAGGAAAAATTGGTGAAGAGAAAAAACTGAAAGAGAAAAAAAACCGTAGAAGGTGAGTCAGAGAAAGATAAAGTAAGGAAGGACGTAAGGAACAAAAACTATGAAAGACAAAAAGGATAGATAATACAATTGGTTGGTTTGTTAATTTGTTTAACGGCATATCAACTTCTTATGGGTCTTTTATGATGATATTCAACTTTTATGCATAGTCTTTAATAAAATCCAAAAAATAATCAGCAATATTAATGGTCCTAAACTGGCGACACGGCTTCAGTCACTTTCCCACGGCCATTAGGTTCCTTCTCTGTGTCTTTTCTATAAATAACTTCATGGTAATTGTTCGGATAAACTCTTAGATATGTTGTCTAGATATTTTCAATTTAAGCGCAGTACTAGACCTACATCGAAATGTCATCAATTTACAGTTGATCTGGCTAGATGTAGCCGTAAATTCTATGCTAACAGTTTATTATCTGGCAC